>CM048839.1:38206772-38806772 GCA_026545765.1 Plantago major
GAAACTAGGAAGAAGACAAAATCAAGAAATCAAAGGAGAAATACAATAATTGAGCTAAAGGGAACCAAAAAGATGGAATCTTGGAGTAGAAACGAGAGAAATCACGTACATTAGAGTTGCTTGGAGACATGGGTTTCTCTGTCCTGTACATCTGTGAGTTGCTTTAGCACTCAGAAAGAGAAGAATGGTAGATGGAGAAAGAGACGAAGAAAAATGGGATTACAGAAATATTGAAAGGGAAGTAATTTATACAAGAAAAGAGAGGAAGATGTGAGTTCTCTTATATTTATATGGTATAAAGAATTAGGTGAAAAGATTCTCTTTTGAGTTGAAGAATACATTGAAATGAATGGAGTGAAGGAGAAAGATGATTGTAAGCTTCTGTTTGTTTTGTTCACATTGACACAGCACGGGACGCGTGGGCAAGTCATGGAAGATGACTCTAAAGGTTAGTTGATATTGGGAAGTAGACTTTGTACAAGTAGACACAATTGGACTTTTACCAATTACCTAGCTAGTAATGGTGCTATCTATAATGCGTTCCTTTCATTTGGTCAAGATTTTCATTATTGCTTCCACTTCTTAATTGTTTGTGGTTTATCATTTGGGGTCACATTTGGAAGAGTTGTGTCATTACTTACATCACATTTACTCTACTTACTACTAACGTTACTTACGACCATAATGATATTTGCTTATTTGAGAGTTTTTACTTCAACTATACTTGTAGTTTTAATTATAAGCAAGAAGATTAAGAGGCATATGAAGTTTCGTGGTTGCTGTAAAATTGTATCAACGACTTTTAAGTTAAGCTGAAGTTTAAAAGAAATGAGAAAATAAAAAAGGAGTTTAAAATGAGAAGACAAATGTTAGTTAACCTCATTTCCTAGGTAATGTGTTTTATTATGAATCACAAGGTCTACTGGTTACTCATAAACCAAGTCTACGTAAGAATATCCTGGTTTGGTGTTACTCTGTGTAGCTACTTTTCCAGAGTAAAAAATAAAAGATGTATTTATTACTCTGTCCATTTGATCATCTAAGTTTTTTGTTGTCATTTTTGTCATGCAAGTCATCTAATAATATTTCTTCTCCCCTCAAAACACTAATCCGCCGTCGGACATAATTAGGGAAAAATTATGATTCCAATATTTTCATTTTTTATACTTTATTTTGGCAATTATGTGGTGAATCGTCATTAATTCACATGATTTGAATGGGGATTTTTCCCTAATTTAAATTAATTTAGTTGGACTTGGAACTAAAGTGTAACAACCTGACCACTAATCGATCGAGCTCCGACTCCTTGGGCTGGCGCGGTTACTCATGGGCAACTCTCTGGGTGATATGCTGGCTCCACTGTACCAACAAATGTCCTTTCTCACGCACTTTCTCTTCACTCTTGCGCACACTTAAACTCTGGAGTTCTTATGAGTGGATTCCCGAAAAGGAATGTGCACCTTGTTAGTATGAGTAACGTTCTCAATCCCTTTAAGCTCTTTGGACTTGATTTGAAACTTTGGGGCGTTACATTTACCCCCTCTTCCCCGCCACACCATGGTTCAGTCAACCGTCCATCCCTTGTGGGCTTTGGGTTAGCACGGCTCTGATACCATTTGTAACGACCCGACCATTAATTGATCAAGCCCCGACCCTTTGGACTGGCGCGGTTACTCATGGGCAGATCTCCGTGTGATATGTTAGTCCCACTATACCAACACATGTCCTTTCCCGCGCACTTTGTCCTCACTCGTGCGCGAGCCGGGAGACTTCTCAGTTGGTCACCCATCATAACATTGCTCTAGAGCAAGCACGTTTAACTCTAGAGTTCTTATGGGTGGATTCCCCAAAAGAAAGATACACCTTGTTGGTATGAGTAGCGTTCTCAGTCCATTTAAACTTTTTGGACTTAACTTAAAACTTTGGGGCATTACACAAAGTTTCAAAATTATATTTTTTTAATAATTTACAGGATAAAAAATGACAGTGAAAACCTTACCGGGCAAAATAGTAATTTAAATATTAAGGACAAAATGGAGGAATTCGGTGGGTTAAACGAAGAACATGCATGACTCTTAATTTCATTGGGAAAAGGCTAAAGCAAGCAGGTAACCCGGAGTACATAGATGTCTCATAATTTGGCAACATTTGGAAAATCACGACAAAATCAAAAGTCCTAAACTTATTTTGGCGACCGAGAAAACTTTGACTACTCTCAAGTCTCAGTTGAAAACTTGAAAATTGAAGACGTGCATACAAAAGTCGATGGTGGACTAGCCAAAATTTAAAGTTGAAAACTAGAAACGGTCGCTAAATGCTTATTCCAAGCAATGAAATTAAAACAGCTATGTGTAAGACAAGTCTAATTATAACAATAACAAGTCTCATCGATCACAATCTAACTTGCGGTTTATACATGGTTTAGTAAATCAATTGATAAGTTATTAATTGAATTTTAACTATTTTCTTAATAATTCAACAACTATCAAACAACTATCAGCTAGTTTTGTTAAACATAACCTAAAATTAGTATTAAATATACATTCATTCACATAATCAACTTATCTTGAAACTAATTTCATCGAGTTTGTAGTACCACTAAATACATTCATTTCTTGATCATTTGATACTAATAATGCCAACAGTTCCATAGCCGTTAAAATCAAACATTTTTATAATTCATCATTTATCTTAATTTTTTATCTCAAACAGCGCAAAGATTACTACCACTAAATACTCCAGAAAGCCATAAACCATAGTACAACTTATAAAGTGGATGTGGAGAGCTTTGGCGCAAAGTGGGCCGGCAGTCAATTCTAGTACAACAGATGGTATTAGATCCAACCCGAGAAGATGGGTGGTCCATTCCATAATTCCACCACAAATGAATTATCAATCAATGGCATCAAACTCATGAAACTCGTGAATTTTTTGACACATGCCGCAACCAGTAGAAGATATATTATTCTCTACATGCTACAGCTCCTCTTAACAAAGAAAAACCATACAAACAGATAAAACTCTAAAAGTATATTAAAACCATCTATTCACAAAATACATTTTCATATATGAGTATATGACCTTGGTGACCAGAGTAATACAAACACATTGCTTGAAAATTCTACAACATAATTCTACAGTGCTTAAAACATGACAACTTATTTATGAGACGTCTATTGAGAGCATGAGTTGCAATTTCTGAATAGATTCTGGGGGTTCCAGGTCTTTCTCCTGCAGAGCATTGCCAAGTAACTCTTGCATTCGTGATACAAACTCGTCGTTTAAGACCTGAAAATTATTCATGTTGATTCAGAAACATCATCTACAACGAAGTAGGAAGTCCAACTAAGAAAGGGAAGCTTCTTTCTTTGTATGTTATCAAACATGGAGTCAAGTAAGAGGGGGTCGACTTACGGTTACTACAAGTCATGAGGCTTTACACCAGGATCTGAGTTTTTTCCTCTTGCCAAGAAACTTCAGGATATCCTGCATCGAAGTGAGAAGTAAATTCAATAACAAAATTTATGATAGTAATGCTTAGACTTCTTGTATATAGGCCTAACAGCACATGGCACCTCTTGGTTTACAAAAAAATAGTGTTTCAGCCGCAACAGTATCTTTTTGAAGGCCAAAAGATTATATGCAAGGGCCGGAGCACAATTATCAGAAGAAGTTTCGAAAATACACTAGAACAGATTTCGACCTTGCCCATGCGATCCCAGAGACCACGGCAGATCATTACAAGAACTTGGGTTTCAAGTACTCTATCCCACTGCAATTGATCACTTGCCCTGGAAAATAACTCTTCCATCCGATGCCTTAAATCAGACTTTACAGCATTCTCCTTGGCATCTTTAATGATTTTCTTAAGTTTTGTTACACTATGCAATTTTGTCTGCGATAAAGACGTGTGAGTCCAGTGTCATAGGTCAATTAAGAAAATAGTACTAACAGATTAGAGTATGAAAATTGAAATGCTTTAAGACCAGTAAACAACTCACGTTCATAACAAGTTTGTCAACAACAGCTTCAAGATAACCTCTGAATTTGAATTTTGTCACCACAGCTACTTCAGCGAGACTTTCTCCTGCAGGGACAGTATTCCCACTTTCAGGCATGTAAGAACCCCAAGACCTCACTTGTGATTCTATTGTAGGTCCTAGAAAATTAAGGATCCGATTCATCGAATTCAAAATGATTCCCAACTGTAGAATCCAAAAAAATATAAATATCAGATTTTGATATCTATTATACGGCTCAGAATGGGCTAAGTTAAAAAGGCTATAACTAGATATGAAGCGCTACACGACTTTACCTCCTCCGAGACACTGTAAAGGCACACACTCCCCCTGACAAGTTTCTGGACAAATTTAGGACCACATTTAGCATGTATTTTGCTCTTTCTCAGAGGTGCCAAGACTTCAGCATACTGCTGCTCCAGTCTTTCCACCACCGCCATGCCAACGTCTGCTATGGCCTTTACAGAATAACAAAGCAAAAGCATGTGAGAAGAGTACAAATGTAGAAAACAAGTTGTCTTCCCAGCCTAAATAATACTTGAGACATAAAACCTAACAGACACAAGACAAGGTCCGAATATTAGTAACCTGTGCAGACCGGGGTGCTTTGTCACTATTTTAACAAGAGCTGACAATCTGAGTAATATACTTTGGGATCTAAAGAATTTTAACTAGAGGTAAGACATCTAAGCTATATACTCTAAGGCCTTTAGGTATAGGACAAACTACGAGAGCATATCCACTGGTTGTGGCAACTGGCAAGATATAATACTGAGTCACTGATTAACTAACTAGATTAACACAGCACCATGGCTTTTCAAAATCCATAAAATGGCTTTGCATGAGTGAAAGATAAACGATAAGCAGAAAAATAAGGATTGTGCATACATTTTCCAGCATATAAGAATATTCTTCAGGCCAACGATTTATGATGCTAGCGTACTCGGCTAGTGTATCATTTAGCTGGTTGTAGATGTCATCTACAAAAGTTGCATGGTTTGAGTCGCTTGGCAAATTCACCTGCAGCTCAGATTCAGTAAAATTGAAGGAAAAATATAAATTTAATAATTAGCTGCAGGACCAGTAAATGTGTTTAACAGACATCAAATTCAGTATGTTAACCAGAACAGCCATTTGACAAATATATATATATATATATATATATATATATATATATATATATATATATATATATATATATATATATATATATATATATATATATATATATATGTATATATGCTTAGCCTGTATACCCCGCAGCCTTTTCAATTGTAGCCAATATCTTATTGCAAATAATTCCGGGGGGGCCCAAGCCATCAGTGAGATACCACTCTGGAAGAGCTAGTCTTGATAAAATTGAAAAATGATAGACTTTAATTTCGGTGTGAATAAGTTTTTAAATAATACTCCCCCCATTCCACCTTTCCTTTTACCTTTTGCACAAAATTTAGTACAAGTAAAAAAATGGTTTATATTGATAAAGTAGCAAGTAAATGCTAAAAAGTAAGAGAGAGAATTGATAAAGTATGAAAGAGTGATTAACAAATTAATAAGTGAAGATAGTAGGTTTCCATAAAAGGAAATTGAAAGTTTTTGGCTAAATGCCCGAAATGGAAAGTTTTTAGTGGAATTGAGGGAATATGTAGCAAGCCTTTGTTTAAGTACCTTTGTTTAAGTAACAACAAAGGGTTGCATAATTGACGGGGAAAAATTATCTACACAGTTGGACATACCTTGATCTTGCATAATGCAAGCAGAGCACAGCGCTTATCTTCTATCCATTGAGTTATATAGGGGCGGAACAATTCTCTTGCATCAACCCCACCTTCAGTGTAACTACAATGAGGTCAAGATATGTGAGGATACAGAAAATGCATGCCTGCCAGAAAAAAGGAATTTCACATACTAATCCGGTACCTAATATTCCACAATGATAGATCCCTTTGAAAGTCAGCAGCAGCAATCACAAGCCTGACCACATGAGGTGTTGGCTCTGAAGGAGGGAATGAACGAAGAAATGCATGTAATCTACTGGAGAGCTCGGTGCTATATATGTAGGATGAAATATTGGGAAGATCTATAAAGCTGCAAAATAGCCATTAGACATCAGTAAAAAGCAATGGCTAGCAAACACATATCTGACAAATACATGACCAAATCATGAAGTAGATAGTCATATAACAAATACATCACCAAATACAGAGGACTTATTCACCACTCCTAGCATTTGAGCAAGACAACATTTATTTATCCAAATCAATTAGTAAATATATACAAATGACATTTGTTTCTAACAGGAAGATTTTTAGGTCTACCCACAAACCCTGAAGTTTCGAACACCGTTCAACCTAACTAATATTTTACATCATACTTCCTATGTGGCTCTTGATCTTGGTAACAGCTCAAATAATGAATAACCAAATTGTTGAGTCCCCTAATTTAGTCAGTTAGCTCACACAGCGGAAATATGCTGAGATGAAAAGATTAAATTGCTGTCAAGTAGCAAGTTATGTAGGGTGTGTTGCATAAGCATAAGACTGAACCAAATTAATAAAGTTGGGAACTTGGGGGGCTCATATCATATGTAGAAAAGAAACATATATTCAGTCTACTTACTACAGCTTTGAGGTTTTACTTCAAGTAATGCTTACAGAGCAGCAGATAGGGACATCAGACTCAGGCATAAAAGAAATACTAACCTAGGAAGAATATCCTGCTTATGAATTTCAATATCAGTCAAGATCTCCATTTGGAAGTCCAAGCAAAGTGATATCATTTTCTCATAAGCTCTAGAGAGAGCAACATAATCCATCAATACGTTTTGGTTAGTATTGAGACCAGTTTCTGCCAAGCGCCTGCTAGACCTCATCTTTGCTGCATGCTGCATAAAAGCTTCCTAGTAAATTTGTGATAATAGTAAAACACATTAACAAAACTAAGTGATCCTGTATAACAGTCTACCTGGAAAAAAATTCGTAGTTTTGACTGGATCTCTGGTGAAAGTATGTCAAGTAATATATAGTAGAGCTTCAATGCAGGTGCAAGAGCAGGCACTGCCACTTCTATAGCAGGTCCAAGCACATTTGTGATTCCAGAGTATGATGAGTCATCTAGTGATTTGTAATTCTTGAAAACGAAAGCAAGTATTTGGTCAATTTTTTTAGATAATTCTCCCATAAGACATAGTTTTTATTGATGTATTTGTCAGTAATGGGATATCAATCTATCACATGAAGGAATACAAATGCACTAAACTACCAGCGTAAGAAAGACCCAGAAAGTCAGAACTCGGATGATTGCAAGCTTTGTGAGGTCCCAACATGAACACCCATACTACATTGGAAGATGCACCACAGAACTTCCATTGATCCCACTAATCCACTATACATAAGATTTTATTTCTGGCGTATGCCTGAAAGTAGTTCATATTAGTAACTTTGTGGAGTCTTGGAGTTTTGAAATATATTTGACAAACTGTAATCATAGATGTGAATTTCAGTGGAACTGAAGAATTCAGATAATTCTTCTACAAAAAAAAAAATAAAAAATATTCACATAATTTTGCTTTAGTTTTCTTTAAAATGTAATTGATTAGACTAGAATTTTCTTTGTTTTTATAATTTACCCTGCCCATGGCAAGTCAAGATTATCTATTTAAATTAAATTCCAAATATTTTTTGCTCTTTCATCAATTTTTGCTGCCAATCATAATATAATTCATAAGCTTTGTACAAAACTTCTGAAATAAATAAACACTTAAAGCCACTAATAAAATGCTAAATTTTATTTTATTTTTAAAGACAAATTCGATCAAGCAAAATTGGATCAAGTATCGAAGTTCATTAGGCATTATTTTACCGAATATACAAACCAAATAAATGTCTGGAGGGAAAAATAATACTAATATATTGAAAATTTATCTTTAATTTTACCCACTTCTAAGTGACTCAATGTCTGCTTAGTGTTTCCTTTCATTACCACAGGCCGCAACAGATCATGCATCAAATTCAGGCAGTCTCTAGTTGGTGTCCAAACTTTAGAAACATATGAAAGATATCTGAAAATGTATAACATGAAAAGTTCTAATAAGAAACAGCAAACAAGATCATAACAATATATAACTTGTGGTGGCAGACATACATCAATTTTGTATAGGCATCTGAAACTCTATAATGACAAGCAAATTCAGTCACCAACCACCTCCATGAACCATGCAGCAACAAGTTTCTTTGCTGAAACTGCTGAACTTTCATGGCGGTTGCCAAAACGCAATCATATGCAGTATTCACCAAAGCAGATGCACACTTTTGACATACAAAAAAACCATGGTGTTTATTCTCAAGCTGAGGTGTGTTTCAGAAAACATTAACAATAAAACATTAACAATAAGGATGTGAAACTAAAACTTCGACTCATAGAAAGATTATATGAAATGTTTGTGCTAATGAGTAATTCAAAGTAATTCAAGTGACATAGAACTGAGCTGTATCCCTCTGTCAATTCCAAATACAAGAATGTTTCGAGTCTTTTGACACATACAGATACAGGCAACGAAAGAAAACAAGGAGTATATCAAGGGTAAGCCACATTAGTATTTATATAATAGCAGAATATCGAACTGATTAGAAGTTTGAAGTTTCACAAGAATCTGTCTACTTGGAGAGAATCAACCATCACCGATTCATTTCCCATTAACATCAGTCATTTCAGTTATGTCATAGTTTCTGGTCAGATCCATGCAATGGTACCTCACCATATTGCAGAAGCTTAGCCAGCAGAATCACAACAATTTTAGATATATGCAATTTAACCTCTTCAAGTTTCGAGATAGCATAATAGTTTCACTTTGAACAACCAACAGCATAAGCTTCAAAATTTTGTATGGAGGGGGTTGGGGGAAGGAGCAGTTTGAATCCTTGCAGCAGGCAGACCATCTATACAATACATACCTTTTCACTGCTTCTATCTAACGTAGTTGAATAATTGATCCGTAACTAGATTTCCCCAACTCCTGTATGCTCTGGCTCATGATACATAACAAATGATCTAAGTTTCTCCCCCTGTGCCATTTAACCAATCAAAGGCATCAGCAATATCAGCCACTAATCATACAACAATAGACTGGTTTTCATAAAAGTGTGACTTCAGATCTAGAAGCTCTACCAGTTCATCAGCAATATCAGCCACTTTAACTGTTGCACAACCACAATACTTCCCTTTCGAATCATGGATTTCAATTATCAGTTCATCCCCAAGTCAATACAGTGAGCTGCAGAGAGGTCACAGGGAATTTACTTGTCTCTGTCTGTTGGACTGAACTGTAGTAACAATCATAAAAAAAAAAGATGGTAGTAAATTTTACACATACAATGTGTGAGTTTCACCAGATCCAGGTTGCAAATTCACTGCGTCCACTTTGGGCAAACCTTTTAATCTCAGAGAAGAAGAGTATGATTCTGAACTTTCAAAATAAAACAGGATTCAGTCGAGATTAGGGATTTTCAAATTTTATGTGGAAGGTGAACTAGTTAAGTACCTCGTACAACTTCAGGCAACGATGAGGTGCTTCGCCAAGCATGAGCGCTCATTTTTTCCGCCGAGCTACTTCTCTCGCAAACCGCTGAGTTCCAACAATCATGTATCTCAAGTTTTTACGCAGTGAACATTTCTTGACAAGGACAGGAGAAGCTACATGACCTTCCCTAAGTAATCTTCTCTCAGAAGAGATGATGGATTTTACATTTGATAGTCTGCAGTGAATAGGTTCCGGCTTTACCGCAGATGAGTTTAACGGTGAAAATAAGCACCCACTGGACGGTCTTAGTCCCACTTTTACCTTGCATACTAAGAAAATGACGCATTTACAAATATGAAGCACAGAATACAAGAACTTCAAAGCTGAAACACATTGCATGCTGAACCAAAAAAAAGTAAAAAAATAATGAATTGGAACCTTCAATTTTGATCTCCCCAAGTTTTTTTATAGCATTGTCTGATGCTCCTAAATGGACTTGGTTTGGAGAATCTTGCCTCGAGCGTTCTTCTCCAGACTGCAACAGTATGTATTTCAACCTACAAATAACAAATGTGCAATTTATAGCACTGCAATTTAAAACAAAAAAATGAAGAATATGATCACTTGGAAAGGAAAAAATATCACAGTATTATGAATAAATAAGCCACGGATGGATTTGCTTAAAGATAGACAGTAAGTGTAGCCTGGTGGATGTTTAGACTTTCTCTTGACAATCATCTTCTATCTTGGGAAAAGTAGATTTCAGCCAAAGAGTTAAAAACTACACCTGACAGTTCTACATTTCTCAGGCCTTTAAGTAATGCAAATATTTTATCTCTGTTTTAATAAATTTTGAAAGTTCCCAGGTTAACAAGAAACTTCCTAATAGAACTCTAACCCAACAATATGAAATCCAAAAGAGATGCATTTCCAGAACATGAATAGAATTTCATAATTGAAAAATAAAAAAGATAAACTCCACTATGATTACAATTTAGTGCGTAATTCAGTAAACACAGTGTTGCTTCTATTGAATCCAATAGTAATATGAGCGGATAATTTTCCTCCAAATTATTTTCTTTTCCCACGGAATCCGAACTATATCCAAAGTAAATTATCTAGATGATTTTTATAGGAAACCTTACTGAAAACTGTTAAGAAGAAAATTATATTAAAAAAAGGGAGTAAAAGTAAAAAACTTGACATCACCATCTTTTTGAAATCTCAAAACCCTAGTAACAACAATTGTTTTCATTCAGGCCAATGGCTTGGACCTCAATTAACCATGGCCATGGCTATTTATGCTTCAGTGGAGGCCTTTGTAATATTGTAAGAAATCAAGGGTGTAAGCCCAACCTATCATAGGAGGGCTCCAAGCGTAAAGAAAAAACACAAAAGCTAAGATATGAAAAATCGAATGTAACCATCCTTACCCAAATGCATCCCTCAGCAATGCACATTCATTTTCCAAAAAAGCATGGGCTTCCACATCTGCAGAGTGAAGACATAGCCGAACACATGCCTCATAAGCATACCAGCGATCTTGTTCACTGTATCAACAAAAAATCGGCAAGAGAGTTATACAGAATTAACAAATACCAGATATACTGCTCAATGAATAGAAGGGTGCATCGAATAGAGTACCATAAACTACAGCCTATTCAGAAATTTTGACTGGTCAACTGTAAATAAAACACTTTCTAGGTTACCTTGCATGATATGTTGGATATCGAGCAGACAAAGGATGAGAAAATAAAGCAGAATTCCTGTTAAATATGACAAAGCAACTTTTATCATAGGAAAAAAATAGAATTCCGACAATCCACTAACATATGGTGAGGGAATGGATCCATGTGCATCAGAGTGAGTACCTTGAATATGCACCAGCAGTATTAACATCTGTGGCACCTAAAATTGTGCTTCTACACGAGTTAGGTTCAGTCTCAATAGCTGTTGGGTTAGCATCAGCTCTAAATATCTTGGAAACTTCATCCACTTCACGGGATGAGTTAGTCAGGGGGGATGCACTGGGCATAGAATTATCAAACTTGCTCGTGGGAGATGACTCGTACTTAGCAGAACAGCAGTATGAAGCACCAACATTGGTGACTTTATCATCTTCAGGGGATGATTCTTCAAGTGAATATCTCATCCTAACAATTCAGATTGTAAATTTATACTTGACACTGGAAATCGAATCCTCCCCTTACATTTCACATTGAGAAACCGAAGATTAGCAATTTGAACTTGTGAAACACAACCATAAACAAAAACTGAACATATGCAACACAATCTTTCATCACAGAGACACTGAAGCAGAATACAAGACCTACACTGTACATACAATGTTAAGTTTAAACAATGAGGAATATGCAACAATGACAGAAAACAATAATCGAATAAACAATGAGCCAAAAACCAGAAAGCCAGAGACACAAGATTTAACGTGGTTCGGCAATTGCCTACGTCCAAGGAGATCAATCAACAACCTTTATTGATACTTAGGTTACAACCACACGACGTAACAAGAATAATCCCACATAAAAGATAAGACCAACCTAATATGCTATTCTCCGAAGTATGATCCCTAACTTCCTATCAATCTTGATTCTACAAGCTAAACCTGTTGATGATATGATATGATATGATCTATGTAACAAACAACCTCCCTTGACTATATATAGAGAACTCAACTACCAAATCCAACTAGAACAAGGAAACTCCTTTAGGTAACACTTTCACATACAAAAATCTAAGTCGTTCAACGATCCATATCATTGTTGAGCTAACACTCTCACATACAAAAATCTGAAGAAGGAAAGATAAAAAGTGGACAATAATGGATTTGTGAAACTAAACAGGAAATCCAGCTAAAAACTTAACCGTTACGAAACTATGAATAATGAGCACTGAAAATCACATGCTCCTTCAAGTAAACTAGAAATATTACAGTGGCACAATGCTGCACATAGGTAAGACTGTAAGAGACTCTTGAGTGAGTTTCTACGGATAATTTCACATCTTGATCCAAATATGTCATGAACAATGCAATTACAAAAGAATACAGAGACAAACAAACATACATGCACCTTCAAAGAATCCTAAAATAATGAGGCATGTATTTTGCAGACCTTAAAACCAAAATTAAAGTCTCGCATGAACTAAAACCGTAAAACCAATGGCGAGCTGAAACCAGAATTCTTAATTCCGAAACAAAATCAGG
Source organism: Plantago major (assembly GCA_026545765.1). Lineage (NCBI taxonomy): Eukaryota > Viridiplantae > Streptophyta > Magnoliopsida > Lamiales > Plantaginaceae > Plantago > Plantago major. The sequence continues at coordinate 38,219,533 of CM048839.1, forward strand.
AAATATGCAATAATTTGAAACTAGAAAGAAATCCACCATAAATATACAGATTTCTAGTAACGAACTAGGAAGATTCTCTTTTACAATGTATAGATACAGATACAGTATAATATTATAAACTCTACACCAATTTTTTCCTTAACCTAATTACAAAATTCATAAACGAAACCTCGACGTTTAATAAAACCTAAATACAAACCCTAAGCAGGTAGAAAAAATGCTGAACCAAGTAAAAACATTTCACCGCCTGAAGTGTGTTCCTTGTAGTGAGAAAATGGGGAAATTTTGACGAACAAAAGAGAAGATTGAGACCTCTAATTTAACCTGTTCGTTGGCATTTGAGTATAGCAATTAGCAGATCTCAATATTCTCCATTTGTCGGTCAGGTATTTCACTATTGTTCGTGATCGTAGCGATGATAGACAGGAACATTCAACTTGTTGAAACGGAATAAAAGTGATGAAGATTGATGAATTAGAATTTCAAAATTTCTCCAGAAAAATGTAATTCACTGGACATTTTTTATGTGGGTAAAATGCAAAAAGGCACGCCTTTTCTTAAATCTTACACTAATCCCTCTATGTTCTATAAATATAATAATAAAATGCCTTTAACTTCACAGAAAGTTTGCAACAATTTTCCCATTATTCATTTTGGTTTTTATGGACAAGAATTACCAAGAGAACTGTGAGCAATCTTATTACTACTTGACAAGAATAGAATGGAGCATCTATAGTAAAACTAGATTCTTACAACGGCTACAAGCAACAACGGTCGAAAATAGAAGAGAAATACTAAGCGACTACAGAGAATTCAATAACCAGATTCAAATGAATCCATATCCAGTAACTAGTAACTGCTCTGATTATTGGAGAAGATAATGTACTGTATGTACTCAACGTTCAGCAATTGTTGTATGATGCATGCGAGATGGATGGCTCAGATCTTCACTTGTACTAATAAGTCGTGACCTTTGAATGATCATCTTGATCCATGGATGAGATCTCTTTAGCAGAAACATCATCTTGTTTAGTACCAAAATTGGGGGTAATTGGCGAACTGGGTTTCAGTTGGGAGCGTTTAATTTAGGGAAGAACATGCGACTTGTTTCAAATTCGTAATGCAATAGTTTTTCTTCTTCAATTGGTTAAATTTAGAGATGGGATTAGAGCTCTTACGCGAGTCGAGCCTTAACGAGGGCTTAAGGCTGAAATTTTCGCTCAATAATAAGCAACGAAATTTCATTTTATGCCGTTTTATCGAGTCAAGATTCGGTTCGATAAAGTTCGTTAAGGCTCATTATTTAATAAATTTATATGTTTTATATTTATTTTTTAATATTTTCAATGATAAAGATTTCGTTATTATTTTTTTTTTCAGAAGCTTCGAATCCATTTTTACTCGTTTTGTTAGAAATGACTCGGTTGAGCTGAGCTTAATTAACAGAGTTTTGTTTTTTTAGTGGTATGGCGAACAAAAACAAGTCGTGGATATATAGTGAATTAACAAAATATTTAATCTTGTGTCAAACAGTTGGGATTCTCAATCCCTCGGAGTTTTGTGAAACATTGGAGCCTTACATGGAAAGATGGTCAAGAAGCTCTGTTCAATTGCTATCATCATAATTATCTGTAAGAGTGAGTCAGAATATCAGATCAATTTGTGGAAACTTAATTTACAGTGTAGGTTTAAAACACAGAACAAATGGAATTCACTCGTGAGAATCTATAGCAAACTACTGTAATGTATAACATGTTGTGTGCCTGTTCATCAATCCTGCACCTTTATTACATACATTGCACCACAATTTATAAGGCGCCGTGTCACCAAATGAGATTCTAAACGAAAACAGAAGAAGAAAAAAAAAGTATTCATGAGTAAAAGATCGATCATTCGTTCTGTTTTTATGAACGCGAATTCATTTTACTTGACGTGTGGCAGATTCGCAGTAGTATAGTTGCATCTAGGGGATGGGAGAGTTAAGACCTTCTTGAGAAGACAATGAATATAGGTTCGAGTGCCTTTTGGAACCATAAGACGGCTTCTTCTTAAACGAAGGGCGTTTCCTGAACCTGTGCAGCGCTCTCCTGGCATAGAGTGACTGGAAAAATGGTGTTGTTCTTTCCTTTGCCTTGAGAACAAAGAAGAAGAAAAGCCTGTAGCACACTATGAGGACGTACAGGGCAAGCAAGTCCAACCACTTAGAGTGATCTAGTGAGATTCCGAACATGCTTGTTATGATAACACTTCCTTCAAGTCGCGGATTACCAGGGATCAGTGGATCAAATTCAAGCCCCACTATATCGTTCTTCAATGCTCCCTGCATCAACAATGCGGAGATGGGGACGTTAGTGTGTGTGTGTTGAACATTTTTCGAATCACTGATGTGCCTCTTTCCAAGTGCTTATTTGTAACAGAAGCAGAAACAGTTTTTGCTAATAACCAACTGAAAGAAGCTAAAAAGGCTAAAGAAGTTATTTTTAGGAAAAACAGAAAAACAGTCCAATTGCAAATCTTAACATACTAATGGCAGTACCTGCAATGCCCATGCTCCATAGCCGAGGAATGATACCGGATAGCGCCAAAATGGCTTGGGAAGATCAGGAAGCAACCGGAAGAATCCAGCAGTCATCATCATGATCCCCTACGCACGAAAACAGGATTAAAATGAAATTTTCGAACACCATTCAAGAACTTTGAAGCTTTACTAGTAGATGGTTGGTCACTTACAAGAACTCCAGCTCCAGCAATGATTCCCATCAAGAAGTTGGGAACTAATGCAGCTACAATCATCATCACACTCTCTACCATAGCTATACATCCAAATATATTCAGACAGAAGAAGATGTAATGTGAGAACTCGGGCCGGAATTTCACCATGTAAAACACTATCGTCCCAGTGATTGTTGAAACTGCAACCAAGAACGGAAAGGAGGAGAGGAAGTTTGACAGTATAAATACTCCAACGCCATAATAACCGCTAAGTCTCTCTTTATAAAACACCTGTTTAAATCGACACAATGAGCACATTCATTACATAAAGTTAAAACCATAATTTCGTAGACATAAAAAAAAGTTCAAATTGTGTCCTTTACCTTCATTTCTTCAATGAAGGATGGAAAGCCTCCAATGGACATGAAAGTCATGAAGCCTGTAACAAATCCACCACAAGCTCCCCTAGCCAAGATCGCAGTATAACTAGTTCCAACATCATAAAATAGTGTTCCAACGCATATACCAACTATGGTGTATATGACTATGCGGGACCAATAATATCCAGGATCTCTGGACATATTCTTGAATGATCGCTTTGTCAATGTCAAAAGCTGCTTCCACCAACTTGCCTGGCTTCCTCCAATTGTCTCAATCTCAAGTCCATCCTACAAATCATCAGCCTATTAGATAAACAGTCACCTATGCGGCTATGTAGCTGATTCAGTTGTTCGTTATGTATAAGTTCCTTACATTGATTGACATTTCTTTAAGCCTCAACTTTGCGCTCTTTGCATAGTTTGAGCGGTTATATTTCTCGATAAGAATTGATTTGATGTCTGCTGTTGCCAAATTCATCAGAGGATCCGATCCTCTATGATCTTCCTGCGCCATTGAAACAGAGGGAATTCAGTCTGTGTTCCCAAAAAGAAGTTTGTACTCTCTACCAGAAACTATAAAGAGAATTCGTTCTAATCAACTCTTACACGTAGTCGTTGTGAGCCTTTCAACGTTGCTGTCACAACGTCAAAATCGGAGTTAATGCACCTGAGGAAATGATCCGAGGGGTTTCTTCTACTTGGACAGGGAAATCCTGCTTCTGCAAAAAACTTTTGAGGAACAAAAAAAAACAGTTTAGATTCAGAAACAGATTGCGTCGCTTTTTGTAAACAAAATAATATAAGAATCATGATAGTCGAACTTGATACCTTTGTGGCCGTCTTTGCCTCGCCAAAATAAACAGTTTCACCCCCAGACAGTAAATACAGATCATCAAAAAGCGCAAAAACTTCACTACTAGGCTGATGGATCGAGGAAATAACAGTCCTCCCATCGCGAGCTAGACTCTTGATCGCTTGGATCACGAAAAAAGCTGCAGCACTGTCCAGACCACTAGTTGGTTCATCAAGAAACAGCAAACGAGGACGTACAAGAATTTCAAGGGCAATGCTCAATCTTTTCTTTTCTCCACCACTTATGCCTCTCAACTGCCAGTTTCCCACCTGCCTATCCGCGCAGTCTTGTAGCCCCATTTCCATGATAGTTCCCTCTACAATTCCTTTTATATCTTTTTTCGACATACTAGTTGGCAGCCTCAGGTGTGCGGAATAAGTTAACGTTTCTCTGGCTGTAAGAGTTCCCATCAAGATGTCCTCTTGTGTCACATAAGCCTGCACAAGTTAAAACAACACAGATCATCACTCCATCGAAATGTACATGAGCAAAAAGAAGCTTTAGTGATAGAGTACTTACAACAGCACCATAGTCGAGCCGTCGTTTCTTCCCGTTTAGAAGGATATTTCCTGTCATTATTATGTTCCTTGACAGTCTGCCTGTTCATCAGAAAACAGAAGCAACTGAGCATTAAGATGAAGAACAGACTTCTCTATAGAATTGGATTTATTAGTTTCTGTTACACAATCAGCTCACCAATACAATTTCTATCCAGTTGATTTCGCCATTGATTCGAAATGTCATCTGACACGCTTATCAACTATCATCTAACTTATCGGCCAATAATTCTTCGTATAAATTGTAGCACATGAATCAGTTTTCATCATTAATGGACTACCTAAACTGTCATTTTCACAGGTCCCAACTACTACTAACAATAGCAATCAATTTGATTCATCCATTGCTACCGCGTAATGAATCTCACTTTCATCAATTGATGTTCAATTATAGTACTAGTAACAACACACCAAACCATCTAATTTAATAATTAAAGTTTCCATGTCCTTCTTAATTCAGAAATTTTACTAAATATGAAAACAACACTCCATTCAAAATGTTTCCATTCCCTTAACATATGGTATGGCATATTGTTACGTCACCCATTTTATACTTCAAAAATTACCCATTCCCTTAAAAATGTAGTACTCCCTCCGTATTTAAAAGTTACCAAGTTTTAATTTTTTACAGTTAACAAAATCGAACTTTAACTACAAATTGATTTCGGACCGTCATGATAAAAAATCTTCAATTAAACTATACAATAAAAATTTTGTAAAATGTTTTGAATCATAACCTGCAACCCTTTTTCTGGCTAAGCAATAAAGTCATACATATCCATTGATAATGTGTAAGAATGAATTATAAATGGGATCTATAAAGAATTCGACTTAATTTAGTCGGTTTTTTATGCTAGAAATCTTGAAATAACTTTGATTACACATCGACGACAAATTTATCAATAGTAAAATTGGTTTCTTAGTTCACATAATTGATTATATGAATCACTTAAGTCAGTGATTGGTGAATTAAAACCTTGAGTTAAGTAAAAATTTAGGTGTTTTTAATCTGGTTTTCTAAACTTTAGTTCTTAAGGTGTTTTTAACCTCAGGTTTCACTTCTACCTTGTTAAGTATAAAACCGATTTTCAATAGACTTACCTTTTAGTTTTACTCGAACTGAAAATTATATTTATAAACTATATAGAACGTAATCATGGAATTTGAATACATGAACTAAATTGTTTACCTGCCAAGGAATCAAGAAGAGTAGATTTGCCAGAACCGGAAGGACCCATAATAGCCATGATCCGACCGGGTTCAGCATAGCCACTAAGTCCGTGTAACAACTTCTTGGTCGGACCGTGCCCAAAATTCGGTAACACTACCGTTAAGTCATGCCACACCAAATACGCTTCACCACCACTCCGCGGCAAGCCTCTCTCTACATCACCGCCCGACACGCCACCACTGGATCCCGACGCCTCTATTTCCATTTAATACTCTACTTTTAAAACTATAATGATTTAAATTTTTTGTAACTTTGTAATATGGAGGTGTAAAGAGCTAAGGTTCATGCATAAAGATAGAAAGAAAGAAAGAAAGATATCACAAGAAGAAGGAGGCTATTGGGCAAGTAACTAAACTAGCTAGGGAAGTTATTTGTTGTGAGTGCAAAAGAGAAAGGTTGGATAGGTTGAATAAGTGAGGTTGGAATATGGAGGTGGAGATTTGAATTAAATGCAAAAGGGGCCAAACTAAATGGTTTGCAGTTGCATTTATATTTATTGGAATTAGTTGGAAACTGATATATATAGGTATAAAATAGTAGTATATAAATACTATATATGTGTGTATTCTTAGATATATTTTGATTTTTGAGACATATATTGGCAAGTTAAGTAATCTCTGACTCATTTGATATTTGTTGCAGACACTGTACCTGTATATTAAAGCTACAGCTGGGGCTATTTATTATGGGGCAACAAAAACTTATAGTAGTCAGCTACTCAGCTTTCTAGTTTATTGGTTGTTATATTTTACAATTGCGGTGGGGTTTTTTCAGTTTTGTACGTGAGGTACTCCATCCGTCCCATTCAACTTCACTGGCTTTACTTTTCCATCCATATTAAACTTTAATTATGGTGGTATATAAAAAGAATCTTAAAAATTATATTATGAAATTGCATGAATTTGAAAAATTATAGGATGGTATTTTCTTTAAGGGCGAATTACATCTAGACTCCTTATTAGATTTTCTTATTACAGATGGATCCCTGTTAGTTCAACAATAATAAGAAAGTCCAATTAGATTCAACTTAATTACATTTAAGTCCACGAATTTGACTTTTGGCGGATTAAAACCTAGAAAAGCCTTTTTTACCCCTCTCTAATTATCATCTTTTAGAAGTAACCAAACATGCTTAACTTATAGGTGTCACGTGTAGACTTAAATGTAATTGAAGTATAACTATTAGGTTCTTACATATAATTGAAATCTGACAATTGTTTTTTTTAATTATTGAAATTTTATTTTTCTATTAATTTCAATTGAACCACATTGTTTCGAATAATTATGAATGGACCCCATTGTTACAACATAATTTATAAAACCACCATTTCACTAAAATGAAACAAGTAAAAAAGAAATAATAATAATAATAAAGGTTAAAAAAAGAAAGAAAAATTGCATTTTCTTATTTTTTTTAAATGGAATTAACTACATGGAGCTTCCATATTATGTATCTACCATGGGATTAATGCAATTGTTTCTTATTTTTTTAAAAAAAATGATTTTTTTCTTTTAAATTTTTTATTTATTATGTTTTTTTTTTTAGTTTTGAAATTTATGGATAATTTTGAATTTTTTCAATAAAATAGGATCAATGTGAAATTAGCAAATATCTACCGTATTTGCATTTTAGTCCAACGCATTTATGTATTTTTCAAAGTGACACGTGTCGCGTAAATAAGTTGCCACGTGTCATATGGTATTTAAATTGGACATTAATGCATATATAACATATTCCATACTATTAACAATTTATAACATTTGTATAACAATTATGTTAAGATATTTATATACAGTAATAATATTTTTATGAAAATTAATCATTTTTGTTAAAATTAATAATTTAATAATTAATAAAAAATTACTATGCGTATTATGTATGTCATATGTTAACAGTGAATACAATAAAAAATTAAACATTCAACAATTAATCATTTACCAAATTACAATTGGAGTATTTAGAAAGAATGGGTAAGGCCTTGTTTGTTTGCACAATAAGTTATTATAGCAAATAAGTTGGTCAACTTAAAATCAGCTGAAATGACCCAAATGTAATTATTCAAATAATAATAACTTATAATCAATTGAGGCTTCTAACATGGGAATATGTAATTGTTGTTTTGTTCATCATTTAGAGTTAAAAGGCGGATTCAAATGTGACGGAGAGTAGTATATACAAATAGGTGTTGTTGGGAGTTAATTAATTATGATTAAGACACTGAATGGGAGGTGAGTGAGGTGACTTCAAAGCCACATGACTAAGGAAAAAAGGGGCAACACCTAGCTATACACATCACATTATTATTCTTAGGATCAAGTAGTAACAGGAACATTAATTGTCTTGTTTGATCTACAAATCAACCCCTAAATCTGTTAAAATTAATTTTATTCCAGAACTGTTATTGTAACCGCCTGAAAATTCGCTTAACTAATTTAAGCGCTTTAATACGAACCGGAGCGTCAAAGCTAATTCATGGATCGTGATTCATTGGCCCAGCTCTTACGCCTTCATTTTCGGCCCAAGTCTTCCTATTTCTAAGCTCATTCATTCTAAAACCTATCACAAACTCATTAATTACTCAATTAAATCAATTAAAAATCCAATTAAACACCTGGCTGAATGGCTACCTTTTCTCACGTTCCCAGCTTTCTTCCTCCTCCAGCGTTTCATTCTCTTCAACTTCGTTCGGTAAGACAATTGTTCTTCTCTTCTTATGTCATCCATTAAGAAATTCATGTTCTAACTTCCCTTTTTGTATTCTTCAATTCCGTTGGGATGTAGCAGAGCTCGTTTTCGGAGAAGAGACGCTAGCTTGTAGAATTAAGGGTTTTAGCAACTAGGAGGATTCAAGGCAAGTTCCCCTAAGGCTCATTCACAATTATTCAATTTATTATCTATGTTATGATATGTAATCTTTGCAAGTTTCTCTAGTTGCATATGTAATTTATAATTTGTAAAGTGTTTTCAAACCGTTTATTAGTGTGAAGATTCCATGATTGATTTTATATACTAGCTTGTACATCCTGCCTGATCATGCTTGCACCGTACTTGCTTATCTATCCTCATCCTCTTGTGTTGTTTGTTAATCTAATTTGGTTATATGATGCTGCAGAAATCGATTAATGCTATGTTTTCCTTATTTGCTTTGTTTGTTGGCCAATTTGTACTTAGACATGAAGTGTGATGACATGACCATGTATATGTCCTTAGTACTGTTTTATTTGCCAACATGAAGTAGCTAGTAGTAGTACTGAGTATGATGCTTGCTTTGTTTGGCAGAATTAATTACTTGCATGTTGATTGTGGTATGCAAGAAAACATGGCACTTCAAATTGTGTGGACTTTGTTGTTATTGGTAAATTTATATATTTAATGAGATTGATGCCTGGCTGTGCTATTAAACCTGGGAGATCAGTTAGTAACATAGTTGTTATACTTTCAGCAAGTTGTGTATCACCCAGTGATGTTCATAATATGTATGATGTGTATTCACACACTAAATCATGCATTCATGAGTTCGAGTCTAAGAGCATTCATTCACGTTAATAAGATTCTATGCCAATAAGAATTTCAAATTAAGATAAGAATGGACTAGTAAGGTCTCCCTAGCAAATCGTGGCCAACCAAGTTAAGTGATCACCATCGGCTAGGCAATTAGCAAATCGTGGCTATCCATGTTAAGCGGTCACCATCGGCTAGTCAACTAGCAAATCGTGGATATCCATATTAAGCGGTCACCATTGGCTAGGATGTACCTTACGATGCCAAGTGAGCTCACGAATCAAGTTAATTTTCAAGTCATGTTTAAGAGTAAAGTTTAAGAATGCTTTTAAAGAAATTAAAGTTCAAGTGTTAAAAGTCAAGTCAAGTCAAGTCTTAAGTTACATTGCATTAATTAAGATTAAAAGATTTAAAAGACATGAAGATAGAATCTTAAGTCATGGCACGTGCATGGAAATTGTTCAGTCAGTGGTCACGACTGACCCTTGCTAAAATATCAATTTTAGGTATATATGAAGCCGAGCTACTGGAGTGGAGCGTTGCTGGAGCAGTGATCATTGCCAATATAAACTTTTACTATTTTATGTTTATGATTTTTAAGATTTTGTAATGTTGCAAGATTTTGTTATTTATAATTACGCTGCATTATTTTACTAGTTCACGAATTAGCATAACGAATTTTATGTCAAGTCTTTGGACGTTCAAGCTGTCGAACTACGTTTTACATTTTAACAAGTCAAGCTCGTCGATTTTACAAGCACACAAACTAGCGCGAATTCTATTTTTCTTAATTCGTCTTTTAAATATCAGGGCGCTACACTTATGGTCTTAAATTAAGGAGTAAGGCTCTGTTCTTTTCAACTGAAATTTACCGAACCGAACTGAACTGGACTGAATTGTAGTATAAAATATAACTAAGCAGAACTGAACTGAACTGAATGGAACTGAACTGAACTGAATGAGTTTTCAATTGAAGAGAACAGAGCCTAAGTCCACTTGGAGACCGTTTCTAGATAACGTATATAGAGACTAACGTTGTTAATAAAAACATTCATATTGTTAATAAAATGAATTTTTAATTGTGTACGAAAAAATACTAATGTAGACGTTTTGATTACAAAATTGATGTTTTTAGTCTTTAAATAAGTATTTACATATTTTCTATCTAGAGATAAATCGAGATTAATAATATATATTGATGTTTTCAATCTTTCTATATACGTGATTGCTCATAATAAAGTGTTGGTCTCTATTAACACTACCTCAAACTCCATTGCCCTGTTGTTAAATCTTGTTACTACCTCAAACTCTATTAACACTTAAAAAGCCTATTGGAATAACAATTAAAATTCAGACAACCTAATTAAAATTAAACACGTAAAATTTACTTAATTAACTCAAAATTTTAACTCTATATAAACATTCACTAAAATTGCTTACACGATTAATAGAGCAGTAAGCAAGAAGTACAAGGTTCAAGTGCAGGTTGTAGTTGAATTTGTTCAATTAATTTTCTATCCACGTTAATATACAAAATCTCAATGCAAACGACCAATGTTTATAACAATATTACCGTCATATATTGTTAATAACAATATTACCGACATATATACTTTGTTGTTAATCAAAATATTTATATTTTCAAATCTATAGTAGTTTTAGTCACTATTTTTCTATATTGTTAATAACTAATTAGTGACTTCATATAAAAATACATTTTATTTACAATATAATAGTTTTAATTAATAATATCAATCGTGACAAAATAAATCAGTCTTTAAATACGTAATTTAGAGACGGTAACTCAAGAGACTTACTCATATTAATATAAAATATCAAATAAAACTTTTTATTTTTCACAAAATCTTGTTTGGCACCGTCTATACACTACAAGAATTCTGTTTAAACGGGACGGATTGGGGCGACGGATATAGCGACGAATCGCTAGGTTTGGCGACGGATTTTATCCGTCGCCAAACCAAGCGACGGATAACTATTATCCGTCGCTAATAAGCGACGGATAATAGTTATCCGTCGCTATTTGGGCAACGGATTTTATTAATCTGTCGCCCATACTTTGACTTTTAAAAAAAAATTAAATATTAACGACGGATAAATTATCCGTCATTAATATTTATATTTTAAAAAAAAAAGAACCGGAGCGACGGATAAACTATCCGTCGCTCCGGGGCGACGGATCGCCCTTTGGGCCGACGGATACGTATCCGTCAGCCCAGAAGTGTTTTAACGTCGAAATGATCCCAGCAGAATGCCATTTTCGTTTCTGCTTCTTCCTTTCTCCTCCGGTTTTTCTTCATTTCGCCTTCGTCAAATCCGGCCAATTGTTGACGATTCTTCTCAATCTTGGTGTCAATTCGAAGATCGTTGGACGAGGAGCTCGTTTATTCCATCAATTTCAAATTTCATCTGCTATTTTTTTCGGAATCAACGGTATTTTGGCTAAACCCTAACTTTTGGAAATTTGGAATTTTTTTGATTTTTGACTACTTATTCTCAATTGTATGTTTATATGAAGTATGTAGTAGCTTGTTTAGTTAATTTGATCAATTATATGTAATTTGATATGTATATGTAATTTGATTAATTTGATTTGTATATGTAATTTGATAGTTAGTTTAGTTAATTTGATATGAATGTATGTAGTAATTCAATATGTATGTATGTTAATTTGATAAGTATGTATGCAGTGAAGTATGTATGTTAATTAAGTATGTATGTAGTAATTCGATATGTATGTGTAATTTGATATGTATGTTAAGTATGTATGTAGTTAGTTTAGTTAGTTTAGTTAATTTGATATGTATGTATGTATGTAGTAGTTTTGGTTGATTTGATAAATTCGTATATGTACTAAATTACGAGGATGTAGTTAAGTGTTTTGAGCGACGGATAATTTGTTGATTATATTAACGTGTAATTTATAATTTATAACTCGTAGTAGTAAAACACTTAATAAATTTTGTAACATATCGAACACTTAATAATTAATCATGAAATTATAAGGAATGTATATTAATTAACAATTAATCTCTACAATCTTCTTATCCGAATTGGAATCGATCTAATAAATTAAATACGATCTAATTAATTGGAACGTGTCAGGTTAAAAAAGTATACAATGAATTCCGACCGTTCATGGATGTACGATCGTACGGCGGTAATTAATGACAGAGTTTCTAGGAGTTTTGTAGAAGGGGTTAAAGGTTTCATCGCGTTTGCCATGGGACGTCCGGCTTGTGCAAATGGGGGTTGATAAAGTGTCCTTGCACATTGGAAACCTGCAGAAACAAGCAATTTATGACTCCTACAACAGTATTCGAGCACTTGCGACGTTATGGATTCATGCCTGAGTATCGTGTATGGATTCATCACGGTGAGGAAGCACCGTCCATGGCATACCTCCAATGGAGGGAGAGGCGGGGTTTGGGGCCGCCTATTGAGTACGTTTCTACTTGTCGGAACATGTGTATGGTGTATTGGGAGGAGGATGTAGATCTTTTGGAATGTAAGTTCTGTGGTAGGGAGCGTCACAAGTGGTGAGGAGGGGGCTGCAAGAGAATGATGAGTTTTATCCGTTTTGTCTTTAGGCTATAACTAGTTGTTTGATCTACACGAGGACCAATATGTAGACTTAGAGGACGGCGATAACGGTATATTATGTGTATTATAACTAGTTAGTAGTAGATAACACTTGAGTATTTCTGTTCTGCATGAAAAATGGTTACATGTGTTATTATAATTTGTTCTGTATTATAACTCGTGCTAACACATTTTATTGTATTTGTCAGGGCAGCAGGTCTCGGATTCCTGAGATCCCACCAGCAGCAGGTCATAATAGCAGGGGCTCTACCAGTCAGCCTGGACACAGACTGGAGGAGGGGGACGATTGTCCCTACCTCGAGTGGGATCCACAGAATCCCAACGTTACGTGGGACGGGTTGCCTGTGATTTTTCCTCTTGGTCCTGCCAAGTAAGTATTATACATTCTTCTTAAATATGTAAAACATAACTAATGATAGTTGACAAGTATAAATTGTTGTACTAAAGTAATAAATATTTATTTTTTTGTATCTTATACATTGACAATAGTTTATGGCCTCGGGAGGTCCACAACAAACTAGGTGACATCTTCCGGAGCAGGAGAGAGACACCGGGGCAGGGTGGTGAGTGTTGGTCTCACATCTCGGACCGCATGAGGGCCGAGTACTTTGATGAGCTGAGGGTAAGTTAAAATATGACATTCCTTTATTTGTTATTATAATCATTTTAATATGAATGGTATGTTAGTCACTGTATGTGAGTGGTATGTTAGCCACTTTATTTGGGTGATATGTTAGTCACCATTGTGTTAGTAAAATTTAGGACAATGTGAGTGGTATGTTAGCCACTGTATGTCAGTGGTATGTTAGCCACTTTGTTTGGGTGATATGTTAGTCACCATATATGTTATGTTATTGTATTTTATTAAATTGATGTAACATGGTGACGTTATATATATTGACTTTGGATGTTGTATGAAATTGGGAATGTAGAAGGAGTACTTCATTCGGTGATTGATCCACGATCTGGCGTGTTTAGGTATGGGATCTAAAATCTGAGGATATGGTGCAGATTGGAAGTCCATTCGGGATCGGAATGGCCCAATGCCTCCTGAGTTGATGCGATGGTGGGCCCTTTGGGATGCCTACTGGGCTCGAACTGATGTCCAGGACAATGCCTACATCAACGGACAGAACCGGGCGTCTCAGTCTGATGCGGCAGGAAGGGCCGTTCACCACCTTGGGAGGCGATCTACACCCCATAGCGACGGATCGCTAGATTTGGCAAATCCGTCGCCAAATCTAGCGACGGATTAAAATTATTCGTCGCTTATTAGCAACGGATAATTTTATCCGTCGCTATATGGGCGACGAATTTTATTAATCCGTCGCCCGGTGTTTGACTTTAAAAAAAAATTAAATATTAACGACGGATAAATTATCCGTCGTTAATATTTATATGTAAAATAAAAAAAAAATTAAAAAATGGCGACGGATATGTTATCCGTCGCTACGGGGCGACGGATAACTATCCGTCGCTCCGTATAGCGACGAATCGCTATTTTGGGCCGATGGATACGTGTCCGTCGGCCCAGAAAGGTTTTAATCGGAAGGGGGCTGAAGCAGAAGCCATTTTCCTTCGTTTTTCTTCCTTTCTCCTCCGTCAAATCCGGCCATTTGTTGTCGATTCTTCCCAATCTTGGTGTCAATTCGAAGATCGTTGGACGAGGAGCTCGTTTTTTCCTTCAATTTCAAATTTCTTCCGCTATTTTCTTCGGAATCAAAGGTATTACTTCTAAACCCTAACTTTTGAAAAATTGGGATTTTTTTAATTTTTGACTACTTATTCTCAATTGTATGTTTATATGAAGTATGTAGTAGCTTGTTTAGTTAATTTGATCAATTATATGTAATTTGATGTGTATATGTAATTTGATTAATTTGATTTGTATATGTAATTTGATAATTAGTTTAGTTAATTTGATATGAATGTATGTAGTAATTCAATATGTATGTATGTTAATTCGATAAGTATGTATGTAGTGAAGTATGTATGTTAATTAAGTATGTATGTAGTTGGTTTAGTTAGTTTAGTTAATTTGATATGTATGTAAGTAGTAGTTGGAGTTGATTTGATAAATTCGTATATGTACTAAATTATACGAGGTAGTTAAGTGTTTTGAGCGACGGATAATATGTTGATTATATTAACGTGTAATTTATAATTTATAACTCGTAGTAGTAAAACACTTAATAAATTTTGTAACATATCGAACACTTAATAATTAATTTATAAGGAACGTATAATAATTAACAATTAATCTCTACAATCTTCTTATCCGAATTGGAATCGATCTAATAAATTAAATACGATCTAATCAATTGGAACAGGTTAAAAAAGTATGCAATGAATTCCGACCGTTCATGGATGTACGATCGTACGGCAGTAAATGGCAGAGTTTCTAGGAGTTTTGTAGAAGGAGTTAAAGGTTTCATTGCATTTGCCATGGGACGTCTGACTTGTGCAACTGGGGGTTGATAAAGTGTCCTTGCACATTGGAAACCTGTAGAAACAAGCAATTTATGACTCCTCTGAAGATTCGAGCACTTGCGACGTTATGGATTCATGCCTGAGTATCATGTATGGATTCATCACGGTGAGGAAGCACCGTCCATGGCATACCTCCAATGGAGGGAGAGGCGAGGTTTGGGGCCGCCTATTGAGTGTCTTTCTACTTGTCGGAACATGTGCATGGTGTATTGGGAGGAGGATGTAGATCTGTTGGAATGCAAGTTCTGTGGTAGGGAGCGTCACAAGTGATGAGGAGGGGGCTGCAAGAGAAAGAATCATTTGATAATCCGTTTTGTCTCTAGGCTTGTATAACTAGTAATCTTTAGTTGATATATGAAACCAAACATTATGGTAAAATTGAGCTAATGTAACTTATATTATTCAATGAATACCGATCGTTCATGGATGTATTGTCGTACTGTAAATGGCAGAGTTCAATCGAGTTTTCTGAAAGGGGTTGAAGGTTTCATTGCATTTGCAATCTCAAATCCGGCTTGTGTAAAGGATGGGTTGATAAAGTGCACTTGTGCAATGAAATAGTGCAGAAACAAGCAATACGTGACTCCTACAGCGGTAGTCCAGCACTTGAGGAAAAATGGATTCCTGCCTGCGTATTAGGTATGGAATCATCATGGTGAGGAAGCAGCACCGTCCAATACATATGACCAATGCAGACAACGTGGAAGGAAGAGAAAAAATGAACAAGTCGGGGAACAAAGTACATCTGAAGGCGATGCTATTCGAGCTCGAGTCGAACAAATGGTGTATGATCTTTGCGAGGCGAGTTCATGGACACAACTAACACTGAAACCGAGGTGGAGGAACCACCGAATCCCGAGGATCAGGTGTTCTTTGACTTGTTAGAATCATCAAGGAAGCCGGTTTATCCGGGGTGTAAGCTCACTGAGTTGTCTTTGTTGGCTCGGCTAATGAGTTGTAAGGCTAATGGCCAACAATCTGAAACGAGCTTCAATGAATGGGTTGACGTACTGTCGGACCTTTGTCCTGAAGAAAACCTAGTTCCCACCAACTTCCGGAGCAGGAGAGAGCCACCGAGGCAGGGTGGTGAGTGTTGGTCTCACATCTCGGACCGCATGAGGGCCGGTTACTTTGATGAGCTGAGGGTAAGTTAAAATATGACATTCCTTTGTTTGTAATTATAATCATTTTAATATGAGTGGTATGTTAGCCACTGTATGTGAGTGGTATGTTAGCCACTTTATTTGGGTGATATGTTTGTCACCAGTGTGTTAGTTAAATTTAGGACAATGTGAGTGGTATGTTAGCCACTATATGTGAGTGGTATGTTAGCCACTTTATTTGAGTGATATGTTAGTCACCATTGTGTTAGTAAAATTTAGGACAATGTGAGTGGTATGTTGGCCACTATATGTGAGTGGTATGTTAGCCACTTTATTTGAGTGATATGTTAGTCACCATTGTGTTAGTAAAATTTAGGACAATGTGAGTGGTATGTTAGCCACTATATATGAGTGGTATGTTAGCCACTTTGTTTGGGTGATATGTTAGTCACCATATCTGTGATGTTGTTGTATCCTATTAAATTGATGTAACATGGTGACGTTATATATGTATTGACTTTGGATGTTGTATGAAATTGGGAATGTAGAAGGAGTACTTCATTCCGGTGAGTTGATCCCAGATCTGGCGTGTTTACGAGGTATGGAATCTAAAGCTGTGAGGATATGGTCTGTACTTGGAAGGCCATTCGGGATCGGGGTGGCCCAATGCCTCCACAGGTTGATGCAGAGGAGTGGGCCCTTTGGGATGCCTACTGGCACCGAACTGATGTCCAGGACAATGCCTACATCAACAGAAAAAACCGGGCGTCTCAGTCTGATGCGGCAGGAAGGGTCGTTCACCACCTTGGGAGGCGATCTACTCTCACTGATTATTACCAATCGGTATGTATCTATATATATATTTTTTTTTCAATCTAGCATTACGTGTATGTATTGTGTCTCTGATTACTTGTGAGATGATAAATTGTTGACTATATATGTTGTTCAGATCTCACGGGGGGAGGTGACATCCAAGTATGACATCTTCAAGAAGGCCAAGCAGAAGGGCGGGGTATGGACCGACTGCCGGGCCTCGTCTATTGCGGTATGTTTATGTTGCTTAAAGTTCATATTTGTACACTATTACAAGTTATTTTTGAAAAACAGTAACTGATCATGATATCTGCTATTTACGATTTCAGGCTGAGGTTGATGCTCAGGTAGCGAGGCAGGAGGAAGAGACGGGTGATGTGCTGTCAATTGAACAAGTTGACAACATCTTCTTAGAGGTCAACAAACCGGACATCAAAGGACGAATATATGGACTCGAGAGCCTCGGTTTGAGCTTGGCTAGTCCGGGGTGCTCCTCATCATCATCCCAGCAGTCTAGACGTCCGATTTTCACACAGGACCAAGTCTCGAAAATGGTGCAGTCGCAGGTCCAGGAACAGGTTGCACGACTAACTCAAGAGATGGAGCAACAAAGGGAGGAGATGGAGCGGCGCAACAGAGAACGAAGAGAGGAGAACGAGCGCCTTCGGTTATAGATGGAGGCTTTCATGTCCCAGTTCGTCCAGCACCCACCCCCGTCTGGTAGCTAGTTATGTATATGTACTATGTACGTTCAGAATTATTATATTTAGATTTATAAGTCTACTTTAGACTTATTCGGATTTTACATTTTTGATTTATCATTTATTGAAATATTTTTCGTATTATTATTTCATTATCGAGCATTATATTGATTAAATAGGTGAAATACGAAAAAACAGGGATTAATATTAAAAAAACAAAATTTAAAAAAAAATTATTTTGTGACGGAATTTGAGATTCCGTCACTAATTCCAATAATACATTGGGCGACGGATAGATTCTATCCGTCGCCCAGTTTAGCGACGGATAGAATCTATTCGTCGCCCCATGTAACGACGGATAGATTCTATCCGTCGCCAATAATCAATTTTTAAAAAAAATAAAAAAAAGTCAAACATGATAATCTGTCGTTCAATCCGTCGCAAATTGGACGACGGATTATCTATCCGTACCAGACTCGATTGGGCGATTTGTTTTTTATCAAATCACCCGATCCGTCGCCGGGCGACGGATCGTTAATCAGAGCGGATCTATCCGTCGCTTCTGCAAAGATTTTTGTAGTGATACTATATTAAAAAAAAAGACATATATTATTAAGAAAACGTAAAACTTCTATGTTGTTAATAAAATGAGTTTTTGTTTATGGAAACCCGACCACTAATGGGCCGAGACCCGGCCCGTTGGACCGACGAGGTTACTCATGACGGGCCTACACACATCTCGTTGGTATGATATTGTCCACTTTAGGCCGGAGCCCGCACGAATTTATTTTTTGTATTTTCAAAATGCCTCATATATACCATAGATAAGAGTGGTGGTTTGCATATATACCATTCACCACAATCACTTTTTAAACGATGTGGGATGTTACACATGTTATTAAGTAAGAGCAAGTCTCTTTAGAGACGAATCTCTAGATAATTTATCTAGAGACGGACCTATATTGTCAAGAAAATTATCGATGTTATTAATGAAAACACATATGTTCTCAACATTGGTGTTTTGCATACTACAACAAAACTTATTTCGTTAACAACATAGACATTTTAATTAATAGCATGGATGGTTTTATTGATAACATAGGCCGTCTCTAAATATTTATATAGAGGCTGTCTCTCATGAGACTTTGTGATTAAGTAAACATCCTAAATTCTAAATAATAACATGGATCGATGTTTGTTGGTTTCTTTTTATCTTTATTGTTAATGGTATCGAGAGACTTGCTCTTTATTTTCCTGAAACCGTGCTTTTTCTTCAAGCGATTTTCGCTTCGGGTTTACTACTTATGTTAGTACTACTTATTATACTGTTTGGGCCAATGCGAAGGTGACACGTGGCAGAGCTAATTAAAGTCACAATCTGGTTTTCTAACGTTGGAAAATTCATCAAAATAACGAAAATAATTCCAAAATTCAAACCCCTTTACACCTTCTTCTCCAACACCGGCGTTCTCCGACCACGCCGCCGCACCAACTGTAGGAAATAACATCGTCTTAGCTGGCCCTCTCACCACCCTTTCGCAGGCCGACCGGTAGGTGCTTCAATTTCAGGCCTAAGCCAAGCCGCTCCCCAACATCGCTTGATTTCGAATATTAATTAAGGCTTAAATAGTTGAAGTTCGTGTAGATAGCATAGCAAAAGCAGTAAGGTTTTTTTTTTTTTTCTTGCTCTGTTAACAATCAAGAGATGCTATGTATATGTTCAATCCTCGTAGACAGTAGTACTGTATTCTTAATTCATAAAATCTTTGTAATACTGATGCAATAGAAAATTTAATGGTCTTAATTGTTTATTTTGATTCTTGAAATTTATGGGTGATTTAAGCTTTTCCTTCTATTTTGTGCGTATCAAAACCTCATCAGGAAGAAGCTGAAATTTGTGATGTTGGTGTTTCGAATTCTTTGGAGCAACTCCGTCATCCATAAATTTGCTTTATGCTATTGTTCTAGATCTTATTTTGTAATTCCCAAATTAATTTTCTTCAAGGGGTTTTTGAAACACGGTGTCGATTCGTTCATTAACTTGGATGACAGAGTTGCTCCAAAGAGTTCGATGCCGCGACGGCGAGCCGAGAAGATAACGGCGTTGGAGAGAAGCGGCCGCTGCAAGACGTTTAGTCAATTAACTGAAAAAGATGAGTAATTTTGTTGTGCTGCTAGTTTTCTAGGCCAGGTGTCACCTTCGGATTGGCCCAAGCAGTATAATAAGTAGTAACATAAGTAGTAAATCCGAAGCGAACAATTTTAGCCCAACACCATTTGGTATTGAAACCGAGCTTTTTCTTCAAACAATTTTAGCTCAACATCAGACATGAATCGTATTATACGTATGTCACATTCTTTAAATTTCCCATGCACGTCCTACCTAGTGCAACATGATTGATGAACGTTCGCTTTCCATAAGTTGTCCATCACTTTTTGCAGACATACTTTCTTCAACTGGATTAGAAAAAATCGAAACCAATAGTAGGACTAAAGAATTGATTTTACTGACAATAGAAAATTTTACATTACAATATGAAATCATATGAATTAGAGTATATTTATTGTGAGGCCGTATAAATTAAAATTAAGGAACCAACAAAATTATGATTATAGCCTGAAACATTAGAAGTTTTTTCTTAAAATTTTTAACATGATAAACGCATAAAAAGTGACATAGAATTTTTCACTTAAAAAATATTATGATATTGTTTAAAATATTTTGTTTGAAACTATTGTTTAAAATATACTTTTACTTAATAACATCCATTTATAGGTAAAATTATGATTTTACGAGAATGCCCGGCATCGGTCCAATTAAGTTACGTCATGGGCCATTGGGTACAATCCAGGCCCATATACGGTACACAGAAGGGAGGAGATCTGTTGTCAAATTAAGGAAATTTTAGTACCAAGGCAAGTATAATTTGGTTCCAAATAGAATTACGAGAGTTGAGGACATAATAAGGACAGTAGATTCCAAATAGAAATAGTACAACGAACGTCTTCACATATCTATAAATATACTACTCCAAATATACTACTCCACTTGTACATTGTAGTCCATGCATCAATTGAAGATTAACAATATTATTTACATACTACTATGATCGATCTTGATCTGTCTAGCTATCGTAAGTACGTAGTTTCTGTTGCAATTCATAAACATGGTGGATATTCACGTTCCTTACAATAATATTGGCAGAGGAAACACAGTTACGTATAACTATTGGAAGAAGAAGAGTAACAAACCCAAAAAGATGTGGGTAATCAAGAATTCTCCTACTAAACATTGCTTGGAATCGAATGAGCAGTCACAAGAAGATAGATACCCGAACAAGCGTGTGAGGAAGTGGCTAACCAAGACAGAGTATGCCAAGAAGAAAACACGAGAGTTCGCCGATCATCTCAAGTTTGTTGCGGGACTACCGTCTCATGAAAAACCAACAAGGCAATCATGGAAATTGGACGGAAACGATTGGAAGAAAATCAGGTGTCTCGCAAAATATGCACTCGGAGAGTTGGATGCGAGGAACGATCATGAAGTTGGATTAGAGGTGATGGCAGAAAGGATTCTTGAAGCAATGGGACTTGCTTGCACATCCTCAACGGCAGCAAAAGTGCTTATTAGCATTGGTTATTTTAGTTTTCATGAAAATCTCGACTTGATCAAGGCGGGATTTTATCCTTACAAAGCCGATGATGAAGTACTACTCTCGGAAGTTGATCGTTTGCTAGAGTCGCGTGAGAAGGATGCCGAGGTATATAGAAAAGATTTGACAGGACTCAAGGTCTATGCTATTGATCCTGAGGGTGCCGAGGAGCTTGACGATGCATTGAGTGTTACAAGATTGGAAGATGGCAGAATAAAGGTTTGGATCCACATTGCTGATCCAACTAGCTTAGTTCAGCCTGAGAGCTTCATGGATGCAGAGGCAAGATATATGGGAACTTCAGTTTATTTACCAACAGGAACCTACCCCATGTTCCCCGAGAGGTTAGCAATGGAAGGGATGAGTTTGAAGCAAGGAGAGCGTTGCAAGACTATTTCTACTTCAGTCGTGTTGAACAATGATGGCTCCATCGGCGAATATTCAGTAGATATCACCTCAATAAAACCAACCCACATGTTAACCTATCAGGTTGCATCCGAACTTCTAAACCTAACCAGTATTGAAGAAGACGTGGTGGATCTACGTCTTCTACTAGATGCAGCTGAGGCGCGATTCAAGTGGCGTGTGGAGCATGGTGCGGACACCACGGAGTTTATAAATGATGCAAGGATAAAGGTCACAAATGTAAATGATCCTGAGCCGTCAATCGAAATTTACAATGAGGATCAACAAGCTACTCAAAAAGCACACAAACTTGTAACTGAAATGATGCTGTTGTGTGGAGAAGTTATTGCTTCTTTCGGCTCCCACAACAACATCACCTTGCCCTATCGACTACCTGGTCGCTTCACTTATTACCCTGAACCTCATAGGGATTTAGGACTGCTTGAGGGATACGTGCAGTTTACATCTCCTATTCGTAGATATATGGATCTTCTTGCACATTATCAGGTAAAGGCTTTCATTAACAAAAAGGAACTTCTGAGTGCCTTGGACCTTCAAAGAATGGGATGGAACGCTAACAAGAGAATGAATGATGCAAGGAACGTGGTCAAGAAAAGCACGCGATATTGGATGATAGAGTACCTGAGAAGAAGCCAGTCCAGAGGGGAAACGTTTTCTGCTAGAGTTATTCGATTTATTGATTACGAGGAATCTGCAGCACAAATCCTATTGACGGATCTTGGATTCAAGAATGTCGTCACTGTGTTTAACAATGTAAAGGAAGGTGACATGATCAAGGTTAAGGTGGAAAAAGCCGATCCGCGTGATAACTTTCTTAGTTTGAAAATGGTTTCTGAGCGTTAGGAACCAAACTATATCAGAAGTTCAGAACTAATGATCCATTGTAGTAGTAGGAAAGCCTTTTTGTTTGTAGCCATATGCATGTCAACAGTATATTACTAAATTCTTTTTGATTGAAATCATTTTTACTGAAAGTGCCATACTTGCTTTTAACAAATCGCTAATGTATATTGCTAGTTGTGTTGGTTGAAATTGCTAGATCAATTACAACTGATAGGCGATAACAAGATAGTAGGATCGGCATATGACGGAAGAAATCACAGTTACCGGTTAAAGGATCCCGGTAACTTAACAGATGCAATCTAACTACTTTCCTATATGGCGAAATAAGCTAATACCATCATTCATTGCAAATTTAAGTTTAACCTGCACTAGTAGTAAAGCTAGTCTATTCTTCCACAAAGAGGAATTCGGCGATACACTGATACCAGACCCGAATTTACTTGGCGGAGTCGAATCTTGGCTATATCTATCTGCATTCTGCAATACAGGAGCTGAACCAGAAGTACATAAAGTGAAACAACCAGGAGATCCGCTTTTCACCACGGTTAAAACAGAACACCCACTTTAAACGGGACTTTGAACCTCCGTTCTGTTACTGAACAATATTGCAAGAATTTTGCCACTCTAGATCAAATGAAACAACAAAACACTAACTGTAACCTACAAGCTGATTCCAGTTCCAGATTTCATGTACAAGTTCACCTGCAGGAAACAAATAACAGATAATTATATAGGTAATTAAATGGTTGTATTTCAATAGCTTAAAACTTAAAATGATGGCAGAAATGAAAGAGGTTACCATGATATTACACAAGATCTTGAATGGTAGAATTCTAACATCAGCGAGTATTAGAGGCTGTCTTCTTTTTCCTCTTGTGTTTAGGTTTAACAGCATCCACTAACGTCCTTACTAATTTGGGCTGGTCTCCAGCTATAGCAGTGTCGTCTGATGATAAATCTGGCTTGGCTTCATTAGCAACGCTTTCATCTGCTAAATTAACCTGCGGTTCCTCTGGCGCTTCTATCTCCATCTTCTGGGATGGATTCACTGCAGCTGCATAACATAAGATGCTTGCTTAATTAATACTTTCCAGTTTCCATTATCAGATAACTTTGCAAGTAAAATTGGAAATTTCAAAAAGAATTTAAAGTACAACATCTCTTCTTACTGCAGTGATTAAATTCTACCATTGCCCTTAACTCGTCATAAAATTTTGTGAATAATGACCATGGTCTATTTTATATCACAAGTACATAAAAAAGCTGACTCCGATACAGACGAACATGACAGGGAGATATGTAGTACTCCCTCTGGTCTCGCTACTAAATACCCACTTTCCTTTTTTGGACGTCCCATTAATAATACACATTCCGAAATTGGCAAAATCACTACAACACATAGCATTCATCTTTCTACTTTATTCTTTATCTCATACTTTTTCCAAACTTTATTCATTCATCTATCATACTTTGTATTCATTATTTATTTATTTTACCACTATTGATTCATATCATCAAAAAGAGTATCCTGGGAGACCGTTTATAGTAAAGATAAAGTGCTTGTTTGGCAAGCCACTGAAATCACCAAAACCTGGTTAAAACATCTATTTTAACCTGGTTTTCTTAAAATTTTAATCGCTTGCCAAACAGCCTAAAAATGACGAATATTTTGTTAGTCATAGTTCACACTTGGTGATAAAACCTGAAAAATGGACATTTAATACTTCGACTCTCAAAGGAAAATGAGACGGATATCAAACAAATGCGATCTAAAATGTCAACATGTAGCAAATGTCTAGATACTTGGCACTTAAAAGTTTGCATGTGCTGAAAAGACATCGAGGTTCTCTGAATGTTGAGCTTACTGGAACACATATATCAGGTTTCTGAACATGAAGACCACTTATTTTACACCAAAGAACAAGCATAAGAGTATTTTCTTGCAGAGAAATTCAGGAAGTCCATATAGTACACCACAAACCAGGTTACCGTGGCCAAAATCTAAGAAATTTATGCTGAGTTTCATAAATCATCAATGGAACTAAACTAGAGTCGACAAAATCCAATTTTCAACTCAAAAGAGATTCAGATATTAAAGTAGATCACCTCTTAAAGCAAGAGTTGCCTTCAATTTGTCAGCATCGATACCCTTAGAAATTGGATCCCTGCAACAAAAAGAGTAGTAGATGTAATACCTTTCAACAAAAGGCATGTTTCCATCGTCAAAATACTCGCTCATTGACAGAAAAATGCTTCAATGATGAGCAAGGATGATGTCTCACTCTCTTCCAGCTAAGTGAACTACTTTACAGACTTCGAGAATTTTCTCAGGGAAAAAATAAACCCAATTTCTTTTTCGACAAGAACAAGTACTTTTCATAATTTAGCGGCGACTGCAAGTAGAATTCTGTGTTACAACTTACAACACTTGGTGTTGCGACTATGCTCCCCCCCCCCATCATGATGAATTGTCTACATTTGCTTTTTTGATGCATTTTAGCTGAGTGTGTTATATTTATCTTTAGGTGGTATAATATGTATGTAACGGTTGGCCCCATAATAAGGAATTAAGAAAATGTTGCTAAAAAGGAAACGTAAACTATTGATTGGGCGGAAGAAAAGGAAAAACATAAGCAATTGATTGTGACGGAGAGATTAAAACTTAGTGAGGTCAGACTTTTGGTCCAGTGATAATATCCCAAGTCCAATTATATCATAATGCTGTGAAATTAATGTTACAACACACGGTGTCTACACTAAAAGATTTCAAGCATCTAGACTAGCATATATTCACTCATCCTCCATGCCTAATATTCCAAAAAAAGAAGAAAAAGGAAAAAATTGACTTCAAAAAAAAAAAAAAGGTGCTCTAGCACACTGGAAAAGTGCATTAATGTGTCTGTAATACGTGTAGACACGTGATCAAAAGCATATACATTGATTTGCAACTCAAATTAGCCCAAGAATGCACGTGAAGGATTAGATGTTTGAAACAGATAGATAAAGAGCCTACCAATTAGATGGCTCTCCAATTGAACTTTTAGAATTGTTCGCTTTGTTTCCATCTTTTACAGAGTGATTCTCAATTTCCATATCCTCGCCATCACTGCCACTTATTGATAGACTATTAACTCCCTCCTGAGAAGCTTTGTTCACACTGATAGCATCTGGATGTCGTTTGACCTTTCTTAAAGTTCTTGCTGTCCGGTATGATTCCACCTACATAACATGGAACATAGATTTTAAGCAACACACAGGAGGCATGAAACAGAGAATAAATGAAGTTAAAGATGCAAGAACTGTCAATTTGAAACACAAATTATAGTTGTATGTATTATTATGTATCCATTATCCAATTCAACTAAGAGCTTCTAATGGAAAGATCCTCAATCATTTCTCATACTCTTAACCTTATACAGGAGTGGAATATAAAGCCCAACACTCCATATATGTAGAAAGGGTTGGTAATTGGTCTATTTATACAACATGTACAACGTGTATCGTAGAATTTAACAGCAAAATCATAAGTTTTGCCTTGCACCTGTTATCAGGAATCAGGATCATGCATTTTCTATTGTTTTAAACACTTTTTTGGACAAGTATTGGGGCATCATTTTAGGTCTCCACCATAAAGAATAAATAAATCAGTCAAAGCTTAAACTTTGAAGTTTAAAACTGAAGACACCACATCCAGAGAACTCCCGAGTGAAAGAAACCATAGGTGCAATGCTATGACAAGCAACAACAGGGAGGTCGAAACTCGAGAATTTGGTCTCTCCAGTGTTGCAATCCCGAACCGTGTCGCGTCGCGACGAACTAAAAAATCTGGTATAGCAGGATCTCGCTACCGGGATACTAAAGTTATATATATGATATAGAATACATTATACATAAACATAAAAGCTTAGAAATAATTCAATTAACCTGCATCAAGCCAAAAAACTAAAGAAAAATGGATTGAACTTTGGAAATTTGTTATGTATTAATTAGGAGTAATGACCAATTTACCCTCAAACTTTAATATCCCTCCCGGGATGGGCATGTCAATCCTGCCAGGTGCCAAAAGGCACCGGGATAGTAGGATCGCGCGGGATCTCGCCGGGATTGACAACACTGGGTCTCTCAGAGTTACAATGCAAACGAATAAAGAGATAGGACTGATAGAAGTCATGTTCAATTTAAGATTCATTAAGAGTGGGAGAACGCAGTGACTGGCATTATTACATCAATGCCACTCTTTCTTTAAGAAGATAGCCCAAGAAGCATATAGAGATAACAGAAAGATGGGGAACATCATCAAGAAATTTGGAAGGGAAAACGCTCATGCATGAAGAAGAGACTAAAATTTGTACTTGCCATTAATAAGCAAAAGTACTTACAGCTTTCCTTATCTGGCTGGTTATATCACCTGCCTTCACCGATGCAATACGTAAACATTGCATAATAACACTCTGTAGTACACCCTCTCCTCCTGCCTTTTGGATAGCACATACGTCACCGTTTGTATTCAACGTAGCAGTTAGTTTTCCTCCCATAATAGCCTCTTCAAAGTGTGAGGGGTCGATAACCTGGCAGTACATGACAGAAGAGTTACAAATAAGTTACAAGATGATATAATTACCAAACGAAAAAGAATGTGAAGCCTGATGTAAGAAAGCACATTTTGGTGTGCTTACCAATGTGCTCTCATCACCTATAAACCCAAAGGTTACTGCTATGGGGAGATGATGTATAATCAATGGATGTGGCTCTTTAACCTGTCATGGAGCCAAAATGTTAAAAATTGAGATAAAGAATCCAAGTTCTAGAGCAAGTGTAAGGAATAGCTCCCTGCTCCCACACAGTATATCAACTCACAACAGCCCCAGTATATCTAATGGTAATAGATAGGCTTGTAAAAAAAAAATAGCATGTCTTAACTCTTAAATATGGACTCATTGCTAGAACTACAGTTATGATACTGAATTATCAGAATCCGATAGCAACATAGTCATTCACAGCACTCTATCCAGGTCCATAAAGTGGAGTGCAACCTCCATTTAGATTTCTGGAAACATGGAATATTATCTTAAAGCATAATATAGAAAATTAATGGTCTATATGCAAACTAAGGAATTTAAATGTCTAAGAAATTACACTGGGTAGTACTAGTTCATAGCAGCTCTTTTTTTCCACATGAGTTGAGTACATAATATGAGAAAGATTTTACTATTTCACCAACAGAGGAAGCAGGAATTTGTTTTTCATTTTGGGAGTAAAATAAATTGCTTCCCAACAAACCATTCAATAGAGCTGAACATAGGAAATCGACCATTTAATAAAAGAATATGATTTTGAATTGATTTTGAATTGAATAAGATACGATTTAGAATCTTGAAAGAAACCGACAGAAGGTGGAGATCCTACCTCTGGTGGATGTATTATGACTTCCTGACCATCATCTCCTCCCAATGTACACTCTGGCCTTTGGAAGGTCAAAAGAGCAGCCAACGCAGCAACATTGGCAGCATCAACAAGATTACTATCCTCAGATAAAAACAGAACCGTATTAGAATGTGCACGACCACAAGCGAAGAATAGAATCCATGAATTTTGATATTAAAGGCGTAACTTACCCCCCATTGTCTAGAATGTGAAGATCTATCCTGATAGACCATACCCATTTCCCAGGAACAATACAAAGTGATTCTGTGTCAACAGCTCTGCTTTCCCTATTAAATTTGGCAAGATTCAAAATATAAGACAACCAATAACATTTTTTTGTATATTATTCTATTGAAGAAAACAAAGACAGGAGCCATATAAATTTGAATCTATCCCTGCCGGCAGAAAAGTTCAAGCATATATTCATGAACAAACAATTTGCTATTACATTTACGCGCCATTCATGGGCTTGTAGCTGTGTAATGTCAGCAAGATATAACGGAATTGTATTGCAAAGAAAGAACAACATAAAGTAAAGCATACCTCAAGCCACGATCAATTATACGCCCTAATTCCACGGAGAACTCTCCAGGACGACCCACCTCAAATGATGGATCAGCCATTGGAGAGAACTCTGTATAAATTGCAAGGCTTCCTTCATTTGGCCGGTCACGATAAGGTTGCACCAGTTGAGATGTCACGAACCCCATCACACGTGTCTGGCCTAGCTGTACCTCTGATGAACCATCTTCCCTGAGAGCATAACCATTTCAAGCCAAAACTTCATACCAGTAATGGTGTGCAGATAATAGTCATAACTTTACAAAATGGAAGATATTTAATTGTTTTTTCAACAAAACTGTGTTGCACAAGCCTACCTCACAAACTCAAAATCTCAACCCACTGAAAAAATAAGCACAGGTTGCGGACAGAGCCACGTCATATAATTCTCCCATTTCATCTAAATTCATAGCTGAGCAAAAAGAAAAGGTGTATGTTCACCGGAGCATGACATCTCTATTATCTACTTCCATATAGCATCAATTCTTGCTCAGTGATGCATAAATGCAGTCATTTTGGTCATGACTCAAACTATACGGAGAAGCATTTATAGTTTTATACAGACTTGTCTTATACGAAAATACTGTATGACCGGTAATTTGAATCTCACCTAGATGAAAGTATGCACAAGAGATGTTTGAGGAAATGCTTCTTTAAAATCTCACCTCCCAAACTGAATTGTCAATTTACGGTAATCAAATGGGCTTCGACCATCAACTCTGAGGTCGTCCTTAAGAGCTGTTTCGATGAATTTCTTCTCATTGATGGTCATCCGCCACGTATTAGCCAACCTCTGCTCCATTTAGACAGTTTCTAGTTCTTTCTGCAACATAAATATTTGAGCTCAAGCAAAAGCTGGTATATATAGACGCACTATCGAACAGCAAATGGAACAGAAAAAGAGCCAAATTAAGATACGAAATGCAATTCACCTCAAAACTCCATAAACACTGCCAATAGACTACATACAGAAGAACCAAATAGCAAATGAAGAATAGAAATAAAAGAAGAAGAAAAGGGCATGAAAGCAAATAGCAGGTTTTGTACAACAAGCAGCAATGGCTATCAAAAAAAACAAGAAGCAGCAATGAGAAAGAGAAGTATGAATCAAGTAGACCTGCTTATAACGAAGAGCAAGTCGTCATAGAATATCAGAACGACTGATAGGCGGCGGAACAGAGACGACGGTATTTCTCGAACTGGAAGAGACTCAAGAAGAAAAGAACTGAACTGAGAATTGAGAAACAATTTAGGGTTTAAGGGTCAACAATTGCTTTCTTTATCCGGACCCGGACCCATTTTTATTTATTTGATGGGTCTGGATCCGGGCAGGTGTATAAATTTCAAACGGTCGGGTTTGGGTCTGAACTATTTGAGTTTAAATGGATAATAAGGTCAGGTCTGCACTCTTGCACTATCTATCATGTCTATGGATGGCAATGGCCCGGGCCGGGCTTCTAGAGGCCCGGTCCAGGCCCGGATATTTTTTAGAGGCCCAGGCTCGATACCGGGCCTGGAATTGTGCCCAGGGCCGAGCCCAGTGAACACGGGTTGGGGGCCCGGCCCGGAAGTTTCCTTTTTCAAAATAAAATGTATTGTATGATTGTTCTGGGATCAATATGGACATATAAATATACTAAACAAAGACCTATATCTCATGTCTCAATAGTAATACATAATGCACAAGTTTAACAGCAAAAGTAGCAATTCTCATTACATGATACAGTGAAATGTTTTGTCACATTCATACAAATTGTGATAAAAAAGTTCAGAAACCATTGTTAAATCCAACTGATCCTCCAATACTTTGGAGTATATACAATAGACCGGCATATGTTTAGCTTTCACGAGTATGTGAATACGAATTCATTTTCGTATTTTTACGTAACCAATCTTCTCATTTACAATCAACATCTTTTGGAGTTGTTCTTGAATGAATCTATTTATATGGAAAAATAGAATGTTTGGGGAGCGTCCTTCTTAAGATTACAGATTGTCAGGCGAACCTTTGGTTGGTCCAACAACCTTACATGTCATGAAAATTCTACGATATTTTACATTTCTCCATTAAGTACTTCATCATTATAGAGTCAATCTAATGGAAGACTGCCTAATAGAATGATCTAAAAAAACCGACAAATATTATAATTATAGCTGCAAACATTATGCATGTTCAGATGAAAACAACGTACTTTTTGTGTGAATAATGTGTAATTTGTGTATAAAATTGATATTGTTTATTATTTATTAGTTTTGGCCTTGTGGGGTAGCTTCGTCTTTTCAGTATTGTCTATTACTATATTTATTAGTTTTGGACGACTAAAAATGTTAAATGTTTTACGGGACGAATGGAGTGGTAAATAATTTACTAAAAAAAGACTATGAAAGTAGGAGGATGATGATATTTTATATTTTCTTACTAAAAAAGATAAAAAGGTAAATAATTTTTTTAGACCTAGATCTGCCATAATACAAATCAAAGGTGAATGCATAAGTCCCTCCTATGAATTTACTTGATAAGTTGATATACAAGTATATGAAAAGTATACATTCATTACCTAATATGAAGTGTAAATTTATATAAACATTACAAGGATGTCAGATCTATATATATATATATATATATATATATATATATATATATATAGCGGGTGCATATATACTACGGGTCGGGCCCATGGTCTTGAAGGACGGGCCCGGGCCCACGGGCCTAGAATTATGTCCAAGCCCGGCCCATGGTTGACTACGGGCCGGGCAAAAACCCGTTGATCGGGCCCGGGCCGAGTTGGGCTAATTGCCCCCTATTCATGTCAACAAAATCAATTGACGGATATTCTTTGTTTCGGGACATTTTATCCTCAATTCTTTATGACCATCATTTTCTTAAGTTCGTGTTTGATAGAGAGAATTTTTCGGGGATTGGGTTTTATCCAATAGTATCATTTTTCTGGTACAAATTAGAATTTGAGATATTTTGTAACGATCCAAAAAAAATATTAGTTCTAATTTAATCGTTTTAAAATGAATCAACCGTTGGAGCGGAGTTTGTTTAGCCTATCATTAAGCAAAATTTGTTTCTCTTCAATTCCAACCCAATGTCTATACGATTTCAACCCAATTTTCCTTGTTCAAGCCAAGCCAAATTGTTCATTAATTTCTTAAAACTCAATTAAACCTATTATTAACTATTCCAGTAGTTTCAGAAATCAAAAGACATCTCCAATCTGAGATATGTACGTTATCAGCTCCCAAAATCTTGTCTTCTACCTTCACCCTTCGCCAGCGTTTCATGCTCTTCGTCTACGGTAAGACAATTGTTCTTCTTCCCTTCTTTTGTCATCTATTAAAAAATCCATACTCTAACTGTCCATTTTGGTATTCTTCGAATCCGTTGAGGTGTAACAGAGCTTGATTTCGAGAGGTAGGCGTTAGCTTGTACAATTACAGATTCGGCTAGAAGAGTTTCAAGACAAGTTCCTTCAGGAATTGTGCAACGTTTATTTTATGTGAACTAATAAATATATTATTGGGTTTGTATGTAATTATCAAACTATAATGGTGAGTTGGATAATAGTAGGATATCTAATAGGGATAGTGTATGTAATAGACCCACCCAACAACAATATCAAAATATGATATTTGAGATCTTTGCCGAGAAACATGATTTAAGGTGGGCTCATCTTCACATATTTTCTCGTGTCAATAAAAAGTTATTTACATAATAGAGTCATATTTAATTTGAGCTCACCAACATTTGGATTGAAATGAATCTAGCATTATCTTCTATGGTAACTTGTTTTCGTTTAGAAGATGGAAACAGACAGGTGCGAGTTGCTCAAAATGACGAAACATCCCCTAATCGTCGTGAAGAGGTCCAACCATGTCAATTGCATGCTCATTCTTATTCGTCACATAGATAGTTTTTCCGGTAACCAAGAAAACTTCCTAGATGAAAGTTCCGTCACATTTAAAAAGGAAATACATGCTAAATCTAGCGGTAGCTAACAAAATTATGTTGGAACTATCAACTTATTATCACGAATCTCCTACTAATCATTTTGTTTGATATGTTTGTATCTTATGAGGAAAAATCAAGTAAATTTAGCCATATATGGCATGAGAAAATTGTTCACTCACCATGATCGTATGGGAAGTAACATCGAAGACACATATGATTGAATTGAGTGAATTTATGGGTAGGTGGGACTTTTGATAGGTAGAATGTTTTATTTAAGAATTGGACCAGGTCTAATTCATTAACATTCTGCTCAATTCGCCTTAACTTGAATCCATTCGATGTACTAAAAAGCTTCTTTTCGAGTAAATACAATTTCACAGTTTTTTTCACCTAGCAAACAATACGTTTTCGACTTGCGGTATTACAATCTGGTCTTGTCATGCTAATTGGAGCTTGAATTTCAGCTCGTATTCTTAACGAACCGAGCTTAAGTTGAGATGTGAGATACTCGGCTTGGCTCGGCTCGTATAAGATGACACATGTTAAATCTTAAAATACATAGCATGATATATATTTAGTAGAGAGTTTATGAGGTTGTTGACCAAGCAGCATTGCGTTCCTCCTATAGCATAAAATTTGTCGAGATTACCAACATGTCATACAGTTGGGGCATTGTTTGTGGGCATAGTTGTCAGGCATTGTTTGTGGCATGAGAGCGGGGAATGTGGAAAAAATAGATAGAAGGTGGGAGGTGAATAGTTTGTCGAAGCTTGCCGGAGGGAGAAGAAGTGGTGGGAGCCCAGAGCTTGCCGGTGGGAGGATGGAGGTGGTGGACGGTGGAGAGGACTATCAAGGAGAAAGAAGAAGGGACAGTCAGAAGTGAAAGGAGGAAGCATAGGTGGTGGGCGGCTGGTGGGAGGTGAAGAGCTTTCGATGGAAGAAGGTGGTGGGTAACCGGAGTTTGCCGGTGGGAGGCCAGAAATTTGGAAAGGGAGAAGAGGCGGTGGAGAGGACTAGCAAGGAGGAACATGAAGGGAGAGTGGGAAGTGAAAGGAGGAAGGAGAAGGTCAAAGTTAAGGTTCCATCAGACATTTCAGTAACTTTATGTAGTTGATGGTAACGTCAAAATGTATTGTTTGTTAAGGGAAAAAGAATGGGTCAAATTGTACCTAGAGGCAGATAGCCATTCATTTTATTCCCTAGCATTTCAACAATAACATAATGGTTCCTAGATAATTATATATTGGTTCAAAAGTGGATATTTTTTACTTATATGTAATTGTTCAATGACCATTATGTGATTGTTAAAATGTCAGGGACCACAATGTTATTATAAAATTTATGTAATGCACCCAAATTAAAATAATACAAACGAAAAAGAAAGGAAATACTACTACACATTTATTTGAACGTGATCAGCTGCCATGGAATCTCTCTTCCTAAACTAAACCCTCGGTATCTACATCGGTTAGTACTTGTCAAGATTCAAGGAATCTAAACACGTTATCACCATCAATCATGCATGGTTGAATGATTTTTAATACTAATATAGTAGTACACGTTATAACCATCAATCAAGGAGAGTATATTGCAACAAATCCCCTAATAATGTGTCTATTTGTTAGGTATAAATGTTCGAGAGATAGTGAGTAATGTGCATGAATGAGAGAATTGATGTATACAAGTTAGTGGGATCTCTTAGCCTTTTGAGATGATTCTATATTTGTATAAATAGTTAGCTTGTACTCTCATTTGAATGCTAGAAAAAACTCTATTCTCTTCTCTTCTCTTCTCTCTTTACTCTCTTTTCTCTTAACACGGTATCAGCACGATAGTGCTCAACCAACTAAGTTATGGCAAATCTTAGCAACCTTGAATTTGTGGCACTTGATGTCACTGGAAAAAATTATTTATCATGAATTCTTGATGTTGAAATCCATCTTGATGCCAAGTGTCTAGGAGACACAGTAAAATTTGGCAATACATCATCAAGCCAAGATAAGGCAAAAGCGATGATTATTCTTCGCCATCATCTTGATGAAAGGCTAAAAGCCGAATACCTTACTGTCAAAGATCCTGCAGATCTTTGGACGAATCTTAAAGAGAGGTATGATCACCTAAAGACTGTGATACTACCAAAAGCACGCTATGATTGGCTTCACTTGCATTTGCAAGATTTCAAAAGTGTCAATGAGTTTAACTCAGCAATGTTCAAATCACTTCTAAATCAAAGTTATGTGGTGAAAAAGTGACTGATGATGATATGCTAAAAAAGACATATACCACTTTTCATGCCTCTAATATGTTGTTGCACAGCAATATCGTGAAAAGGGTTTTAAGAAATACTCAGAGTTGATCTCATGTCTTCTAGTAGCTGAACAAAACAATGAGCTCTTAATGAAAAACCATGAGACACGCCCAACTGGTGCTAGTCCATTCCCTGAAGTGAATGTGACAACTTTTAACATTGGAAGCACTTCCAATCATGGTATAGGTCATGGAAATAATGACTCTCAAAATGCAAAACGAGGCGGAAATATGCTTGGCAAATTGTGATTGTGCAACAACACATAGCGTATTTAATAATGCCAAGTACTTCGAGTACTTGTCCATGAAACAAGCAAATGTCAATACAATTTCTGGTAGTACGAGATTAATTGAAGGCTCCGGAAGAGAAAATATAATACTACCAAATGGGACAAAAATTGCCATAGAAGATGCATTGTATTCTTCTAAATCTCAACGAAATCTATTAAGGTTTAAAGATATTTGACTGAATGAATATCATGTTGAGACCATGAATGAAAATGGCAATGAATTTCTTTACATCACAACAATAAAATTCGGTACCAAAAGTGTTTTGGAAAAATTACCGGTAATGTCCTCCGGATTGTATTGCACTAAAATAAGAGAAATTGAAACTTATGCTATGGAAAAACAAATTGATAGCACCTTTAAAGTTTGGCATGACCGGTTGGGCCATCCCGGATCAATGATGATGCGAAAAATTATTGAAAATTCATGTGGCCATACATTGAAAAACCAAAAGATTTTTCAAACTATAATGAATTCTCATGTGGGGCTTGCTCTAAAGGAAAATTTATTATGAAGCCATCATATGAAAAGGTTGGATATGAAAGTCCTTTTCTTGAAAGAATTCATGGAGATATATATATGTGGACCAATACAACCACCATTTGGACCATTTAGATATTTTATGGTCTTAATAGATGCATCTACAAGATGGTCACATGTGTGCTTATTTTCTACTCGTAATTTGGCATTTG
This sequence comes from Plantago major, assembly GCA_026545765.1. Lineage (NCBI taxonomy): Eukaryota > Viridiplantae > Streptophyta > Magnoliopsida > Lamiales > Plantaginaceae > Plantago > Plantago major. Next base: position 38,255,648 of record CM048839.1, read on the forward strand.
CAAGACTACTTGCACAAATAATCCGTTTACGAGCACACTTTCCTGATTCTCCAATCAAGAGCTTCGCCTTGACAATGCTGCTGAATTTTCATCGCAAGCATTTAACGATTATTGCATGTCTATTGGCATAAAAATTGAACACCCCGTTGCACATGTTCATACACAAATTGGTATGGCCGAATCGTTTATTAAACGCCTCCAGTTAATTGCAAGGCCATTACTAATGCAATCTAAGCTCCCTGCATCAGCATGGGGACATGCAATTTTACGTGCTGCGACACTTGTCCGCATCAGGCCAACAGGCTATCATAAGTTCTCTCCCATGCAAATGGTATTTGTTTATCAACCTAACATATCCCATTTTAAAATTTTTGGATGTGCGGTTTACGTGCCAATTGCACCACCACAACGCACAAAGATGGGACCCCAAAGAAGAATGGGAATATATGTTGGATATGAATCTCCTTCAATAATCAAATATTTGGAACCATCTACTGGAGATTTAATTATAGCAAGGCTTGCTGATTGCCATTTTGATGAATCAAATTTTCCAACGATGGGGGGAGAGAATAAGCAGTTGGAAAAGTTGGAAAGCAATATAACCTGGAATAACTTATCATTATCTAGTTTTGATCCTCGAACAAATCAATGTGAACAAGAAGTTCAAAAGATAATTCACAAAATCTAGCGAATCAATTACCAGACGCATTCGCAGATCCAAAAAGGGTTACCAAATCTTATATTCCAGCTGCAAATGCTCCGATCAGAATTCAAGTCCCAGAAGGACAAATCACAAATACTAATGAGTCTAAGGCACACATGAAGCGTGGAAGACCAGTCGGTTCCAAAGATAAAAATCCTCGAAAAAGAAAAGGAGCTAGCATGAATAATGGTCTGGTAGAGGAAGATAAATCTCCTGGAGAGATTAATATGACTCCAGACGAGTCACACGACAATATTAAAGAGATTCAGGTACCTGAAATTGTTGAAAATGAAGAGATCTCGATAAATTATGTCGTGAATGGAAAGACATGGAACCGAAATAATATCGACGTCGATGAAATATTTTCATATAATGTAGCGTGCGATATTGTAGAACAAAATGAGGATCTTGAACCTACTTCTATAAAAGAATGTAGTCGTAGAGAGGATTGGCCAAAATGGATAGCGGCAATTTGTGATGCCCTATCACCTTCACAGATAATTACCGACAATAAAATATATTTAAGACGTGTGAAAGCTTTAAACAGAAGTACTTTGACCACATTTACATATGCATGTCATCGAAATAAATTTTCACATCTTTATGCAGTAAATAAGCTTTTATAGAACAAAAGTACTTTCATGTATGATATGCAGATGACGGGCCGAGGGAGAAGGATTGGAAACAAGCCAGCCGACCCTTGATGCATGTCTTAGCATCTTTTCCGCTAAGGCCTGCCTTTGCCTCAATATCTATAAAAACATCATCACATTTTGAATGAGTTGCGGACCTCAATAAGTATAATCAGTAACAAGTCATTTGATAACCAGTAAAACAATCGGCAACAAGATATTTAACAACATGTAAGCACATCACTTTCAGTCACATATATTCACATCAATTCACAATCAGCATATGACTTCCATCTATTTCACAGTTTCAAAATCACATCAGTTCACTTCTCATTCCAAGAGATCATCTATAAACACTTAACGTCATTCGCATTTATAAGAATGCATTTGCTTAGTCATTTTCTTTGTCTGCTATGGCTCTGTTACGACCAGGAGTAATTTGTGATCACGATGATGGACATTGTGTTACCATCAATTTCATCATATAACACATGGAGTTCAGTGAACTTAGGGTGGCCGTACGGTACTATGTATCCAGTCAATACTGGAGAATTTTCACATAACACATGACTCAAGGTCGTCAACAGCCATAACAGAATCCTCTTATCTCTTATGAATGCAATTAACATAATCATATAAATATATCTATATATATACTGCTAACACTTTATCAGAGATAATTACATTTTCAAACAACAACACACTTATCCCATAAGTACATGGGAGCAATCGATCACGCATCATTTCCAATACATAACATTTCACATATATTGAACACACGATATAGCACAACACATCAAACTTTCACATTTCATATCAACAACTTCAACCATATAATTCACATATACATAGCCCGTACGCTAACATTATAACAATAATATCAATCACACATAATATCAATCACACATAATATCAATCACACAATATCTCTTCACAGTTCTGTGAGTCATCATAATCAAAGAAGAGGATCTGTGACGATGTTGAGTTTTGATTGTTGACCGAACATCGATTTCCAACATCGTCCAGAACAGAGAACAGAGCTGCAACACGACCTTCTGTAGTATCAGCTTCCTGTTCATCACCTGAATCATCACTAAGACAAGCAAGAAACGTTTTTCCCTTCTTACGAAGAGTGTTAGTACATTCATTCTGAAAGTGATCCCATCCTTGACATTCAAAACATCTAACTTTGTCTAGTCGTTTAGAATTAAAACCAGGAAGCTCTATGGCCTTATTGAACTTTCCAGTAGCCTTAGGATTACTCGGGGAGGCATTGTTAGAATTCTTCCTAAAGCTGGTTTTGTTGAACTTTCTAAGCAACTTAGTATAAGCTTTACCAAAGGCTTCTTCAGTCATCTCATCAGACTCATCACTACTGCTTTCAGACTCAGAGATTTTTGATTTTGAGTGAAGATACATACTATGGCTTTTCGTACCTTTACGCTCATTCTGTTGGAGCTCAAAAATTTTCAAATTGTTCATCAGGGTATGAAAATCCATAGTAGCCAGGTTTTGAGTATCTTCTAAAACAGTTCGTTTTATATCAAATTTTGAAGAAAGAGTACGAACAGCTTTGAAAATCAGTTACTTATTAGACATAGCATCACCTAGCAGTTGAATATCATTTGAAATAGTGAGCAGTTTATCAAAATAAGAATCAATGGTTTCTTCTTCTGCCATTCTCAAGTTTTCAAATTTTGACCAAAGTAGTTGAAGTTTAGTTTGCTTAATACTGTTATCACCTTCACAATGATTTTGCAACAAATCCCAAGCTTGTTTAGCAGTAGTGCAATTCTGAATGAGCTTAAATATATGTGGATCAATATGCGAAAAAATAGCATTCAAAGCTTTTTCATTGTAAGAGCTAGCAAGAAAATCATCACCTGACCATTGAGCTTCTGGTTTAGGAACGACATCTCCATCAGCGTCTGGTCCTATGGTAGGCCACACATAGCCTTCAAGAACAGATTTCCATGCACGCCCTTCAATGGATTTGATATATGTTCTGATCCGTATTTTCCAGTAGTGGTAGTTCGACCCATCTAGCACAGGTGGCCCGTTGACACTTGAATTGACAGCGTCCATTGTAGTAGTACCAAATCCAGACACCAATTAATTAGGTGGCTGGCTCTGATGCCACTTGTTAGAACTGTAGGACCGGGATTGGTACTTCTGGACAGTTTTGAACGATGTTGACTATTGATGTTGAGTCAATACCGTTACGACAACAGTGAACTGTGATCGACAAAACTCAGTAAAGTGCAGCGGAATAAAACTGAACACAAAATTAATCAAGCCGGTATAAAAAGATACCGACAGTGCCGTAGGCTAAATTTCTACCAAATATGAAAAGTAGAATTACAAAAAGATGTTTAAATCAATCACAGGCGATTGATTAAACTTACGGAAAACTAGACCTAGAACAGACAAGAAAAACCTATTCTAGTTCAATGATACTAGAGTAATTCTCAATCTTTAGAGAACACTCACAAGTAACACAGAAATAAAAGTCTAGTAAAGCAAGAAGCCCTAATCTAAATAATATGAATCAATGATGATCAAAGGCGTCTTCTTGCAAATGTCATTCTTCTTGTATATATAATAATCTGATCGATTTCTTCAAGAAGAACGCTCTACCTGTTTTGTTTCCTGCTCCTTGTATATATAGTTGCAGCCAAGTCGAACAGTGGAAGGGAAACGTGTAGAAGGAAAGCAGCTTTCTTTTATCGTTCTTGTGTAAGGAAATCTTCTATATATAATATATCTTGAGAATCTTTATTTCCTTCTTTCTCTCAATGTGCCCATGTATTAACAAACTCTTTCCTTCTTTATTTAGATTGCATTCCTTTTGTCCAAAGCAAATCAAACTCTTTCCTGAATCTTCTTTCCTACGCCCAGATTCATTCTTCACGTTCCAGCTCTTCACGTCTGTTTGCTGGAAGCTTTCTAGATCTTCCAGATTTTCCAGATCTTTTCATTAAGGCCCAAGTTAACCAATCTTGATCCATTAAGCAATGTTGAAGCCCAACTTGATATATCCTACAAAATATCCAAAGAAAAACAACTACAATTGTCGAACCGGTTAATAAACGAAGAAAGGCCGAATTAACAAAACAAGTGCAATATAAATTGCACTTTCATGAAGAGACGTATTCTCCTGTGATGGATGCTATTACATTTCGTTATCGAATGAGTCTGGCTACACATGAGAAAATTGAAATGCGTCTTATGGATGTCATTACGGCCTATTTATATGGCTCACTGGATAATGACATATACATGAAAATCCCTGAAGGGTTCAAAGTACCCGCAACACAATCCGAGATAGTTATTCAATTAAATTGAATAAATCCTTGTATGGATTAAAACAATTGGGACAAATGTGGTTTAATCGCTTGAGCACATTTTTGAAAAATGAAGGTTACACAAATGATCCTATATGTCCATGCGTTTTCATTAAACGATCAGGATCAAAATTTGTCATCATTGCGTATGTTGATGACTTGAAATTGGAACTCCTGAAGAATTAGCCAAGGCAATCGATTGTTTGAAAAATGAAATTGAAATGAAAGACCTTGGAAAAACAAAGTATTGTTTGGGTCTACAAATCGAGCACTTAGCAAATGGACGCTTATCCATCAGTCCAATTATTTGGAAAGACTGCTGAAAAGATTTAATATGGATAAAGCTTATCCAATAAATACCCCCATGGTTGTAAGATCCCTGGATGTTAAAAGAGATCCATTTAGACCTCGTGAAGATGATGAAGAACTTCTTGGTCCTGAAGTACCATATGTTAGTGCTATTGGTGCACTAATGTACCTTGCTAACAATACACGGCATGATATAGCTTTTGCTGTTAACTTACTAGCAAGATATAGTTCTTCTCCAACTCGAAGACATTGGAATGGAGTTAAACAAGTACTTCGATACTTACAAGGCACAATGGATATGGGCTTGTATTATCAAAAATCTAGAAATCCAGAATTAATTGGATATGCTGATGCGGGATATTCATCTGATCCGCACAAAGTTCGATCTCAAACAGGTTATCTGTTTACATATGGAGGTACAACCATTTCATGGCGATCTGTTAAGCAAACTTTATCTGCTACTTCTTCTAACCATGCAAAAATTTTAGCGATTCATGAAGCAAATCGTGAGTGTGTTTGGTTAAGATCTTTGACTGGACATATTCGCGATATGTGCGGTCTTACATTAAAAAAGGAAGTCCCGTCTGTGATATATGAGGATAATGCAGCTTGCATAGCTCAACTAAAGGGAGATTTCATCAAAGGAGATCGGACGAAGCATATATCACCAAAGTTTTTCTTCACCCATGATCTACAAAACGAAGGCTCCATCCAAGTTCAACAGATTCGTTCAATTGATAACTTGGCGGACTTGTTCACTAAATCACTTCCATCATCATCATTTGAGAAATTGGTTCAAAAGATTGGAATGCAACGACTCAAGGAAGTGATGTGATATTTTAATCAGGGGAGTTGGTTACGCACTGCACTCTTTTTCCCTTAGCTAAGTTTTTATCCCACTTAATTTTTCTTAGCAAGGTTTTTAATGAGGCAGTATATTTTTCGTGTACCAACCATCACCCACTCATGTTCATTTAAGGGGAGTGTTTTGTATAAATGCTCAAAATATAGTGGGTGACGTGCATGAATGAGAGAATTGATGTACAAAAGTTAGTGGATGAGAGAATTAATGTACACAAGTTAGTGGGATCTCTTAGCCCTTTAAGATGATTTTATACTTGTATAAATAGCTAACTTGTACTCTCATTTGGATGCTAGAAAAAACTCTCTTCTCTTCTCTCTTTACTCTCTCAGTCTCTCTACTCTTAACACTATTCAAATTTTAAGGTCTATTTTAACAAAGATGGCCCCTTAAAATCGACTAGGAACTAGTCCACGAGTACAGATTGGATAGAGGCGATCTTATTCTTTCCTTCCCGAGCCTTTCTCAAGTTAATTTTAATTTATACAAAAAAGTATTAATGTGATTAGATTATGAAACTACTTTTGATATAATTTCATAACATAATTAATAATTTCATGATTTTTTTGCGTCATTTATATGTGCAATAATTTATATTAAAGTTAACGTAAAAAGTCAAGAGAGACATTGTTCAAAAATAGAATATAAACAAAACTTGTCCCCTCATCAGTCAATGAATTACACGGAATAGGTGTACAAACTCAATTCCCAACTTCACTTGTTTCTAAGATCATAAATATCAATGAACTTGGTGGGGGTGGTGGCGTGGGCCCCACCAAGTTCATTGATTTAAAAAAAAAAAAAGATGGGCGCCCATCATATGCCAACCACCGAACGGTGGTTGGCATTCTTTCCCTCCCCGTTTTTTTTACTTTTAATAGGGAGGGGACAAGTGTCCCCTCCCTATTGGTTGTATTTTTTTTATAGATTTTTTAGTTTTTTTAAAATAACTTCATATTATCCTTTTTAAAAAAATAAAAAAATATATCAAAATTCATAAAAAAAAATTCTCTATAAGTAGACACCCATATCAGTATAGTTTTTACACATCTGAAAATCCCTCTTCTACTACTTCATATCTCAAACACTTCCAACCTCAAAACTCTCCTCTCCAATGGATCCTAATGATTCCTTCTATCCAAACTATTATTCTCCATATGGAAACTTCCAAAACTCTGAAGAATTTTCTGGTTACTCGCAAAATTTCAACTCTCAATTTCCTCCGAATCTTACTCAAAATAGCCCTCCTAATCTGACTCCAAATAACCCTCAGCCCGAAGTTGCAACGAACAAGGGCAATGAATCTGTTCAATGGGAGCCCCTTGAAGATGTGGCCCTAATGTCAGGTTGGGTTCACGTCGGTGGAGATGCAATAATCGGCACTAATCAAACAGGTGATAGTCTGTGGGTCAAAGTTCTCAAATTGTATGAGCAATCTCGAGCAGAAAATCCCGGTACACTTTCAAAGCGAAGTAAGGAGTCGTTGAGAGGTCGTTGGTCGCGACTTAACAAAAATGTTTCGAAGTGGATAGGTTGCTCTGAAGCTATAACTTAAAAGCAATGAATGAGCATGGCAGATGTTGAAAGTGTAGCTTTACAATAACAAGAAGGGATTTCCGCATACTCTTGTTTTTGAACAAGTTATGCGCCACGTACCCAAGTGGGAGCTGAATTTGGGCGATGATCATAGGAGGCCTCGTCCAGTTGCACCGGATTCAGAGGATGAAGGTCATGGTAGTTCAAAAAGATCACGAACCGATGATGAAGACCCCGCCGAACCTACTCCAGAAACTCCGGTGAGTGATGCTTCAACAATAAGTCGTCCTACCGGTAGAGAGGTGGCCAAAGCTAAGCGAAAGGGAAAAGCGAAAGCATCATCATCATCAGTTCCTGCTACAATTCCAGAGGATTTTACTAGTGAACTTCGTGCGATGAGGATCACATGTGAAAAAGAACTTGAGCATATGAAAGAGACCAGGAATGAAAGGAAACAAATTGAGGAAAAAAGGCTTGAAATGGAGAATAGGAGGCTCAATGCAAACATGTTGAGTGCTTTGTTGGCAAAGCCAAACTTAACTCCACAAGAAGAAGAGCTTAAGAATCGCCTGTTGGGTTTGAACATGACCTATCTGTAATTCTAATTCCTTGTTTTCTGTTGTTGTTATGTAGTACTATGTTTTCGTGTTATTTTAGTTGTGTTTGATTATGTATTATTATGTAATTTTAATTTCTGCTTATGTAATATTAATTCCTAGTCTATTCTACTTTCGTTTTTTTAAGATATCTGACATGATATCCGACATGATTCTTCTACTTTTTTATCTTTTGCCAATGCATTGTCCAAATCATCTGAAAAGTCTATAGTCTACTTTCATTTTTTTCAAGATATCTGACATGATTCTTCTACTTTTTTATCTTTTGCCAGTGCATTGTCCAAATCATCTGAAAAATCTATTGTCTACTTTCGTTTTTTTAAGATATGATTCTTCAAGATATAGTCCAATCTACTTTCTGCAAGATATGATTCTTCAAGATATAGTCCAATCCACTAGAGTCCAACCTACTATAGTCCAATCTACTTTCTGCAAGATATGATTCTTGAAGATATGATTCTTCAAGAATGGCTCAGGTCCATCTCTTTATATGTGGCTGAGATCATTACCATACTCACACTCATGTCTTCCTCATCCCTTCCATTTCTTCACCTAAAATAATGTCATCGAATGAGAACATATTCCATGGTTCTAATTCGGGTGATGATTCTCAAGAAGAGTGGGAAGAACGTGTTGTACAACAAAACCAAACACTTGACCGCATTGTCGAGGATGTGGTCTCCCAAATTCCTACTACTCTGTTGTTACAGCCTACAAACCACAATATTAGAGCTAGGAGGCGGCATATTGAACGAATTCGTGAGGAAGGCCATCAAAACTTTTACAAAATGTATTTCTCAGTCTTCCCGGAACCAATCTACCCGGAAGACGTTTTCCGTCGGAGGTTTCGAATGAGAAAGCATGTGTTCGAACGTATAATGGAAAAGCTCAGTTCAGATGAATATTTTCAACAAAAGCGGGATGCCACTGGTCGATTAGGTATGTCTTTGATTCAAAAATGTACTGCTGCTATAAGAGTTTTAGCCTATGGAACACCACCAGACGTGCATGATGAATCCCTGCGAATGAGCGAGCAGGTGATAAGAAAATCAGTTATGAAGTTTGTAGAGGGCGTAATTGCCAACTTTGGGAATGAATACCTCAGGAGTCCAACCGAAGAAGACATGGCGCGGCTTCTACATATTGGTGAACGCCGTGGATTTTCAGGAATGATGGGAAGTATTGATTGCATGCATTGGGAATGGAAGAATTGTCCTACTGCTTGGGCAGGGCAGTATCAAGGAAGAAGTGGAAAGCCAACAATCATTTTGGAAGCTGTTGCGTCAGAAGATTGTTGGATCTGGCATGCATTTTTTGGAACCCCAGGTACGAACAATGATATTAATGTGCTACACAAATCTCCTGTTTTCAATGATATTTTAGCAGGCCGTGCCCCGAAAATCAGTTACACTGTTAATGGTCGTGAAAGGAATATGGGATATTACCTCACTGATGGAATTTATCCTGAATGGGCTGCATTTGTGAAATCTATTAAGTCTCCAATTATTCGCAAGCACAAGTTATTTGCTAATCGTCAAGAGGCTGTTAGGAAAGATGTTGAGCGGGCTTTTGGTATTCTACAAGCTCGTTTCTCTTTTATTAAACCATGTCTTCTATGGGATTGACATGCCATTGGTCAAATTATGATTGCTTGCATCATCCTCCATAATATGATAGTTGAAGATGAAAAAGACACTTACCTAAACTATACTGATCCCACCGAATTCATGAAAGATCGTCCCGGACATGTGAATGCAGATGAGGGCGAAGAAGCCGTTGTTGATCCTATTTTCAACTACTCCACTGAACGTATTGCAAGTCTAGCCCGATATATGACTAACAGGGACCAACTTCGCAACATAAATAGTCACAAGGAACTTATGGACGATTTAATTGAGCACATATGGGAGCATTTTAATGATGAGGAGGACTGAATATGTAATTTTTCAATTTTTTTATCTTTCAGGAGCGTTTTTATTTTGCATTTACAATTGAAGCGTTGTAATTTTTTTTTCCATGTAATTCTGTAATGTAGTTTTAAATTGCCACATCACCTTGTATTTTAATTTTTCAAACTAAATTAATATTTTTAATATTATATTATAATTATTATATATTATAATTATTTAATATTTCAATATTTTACTATTATATTTAATTATATATTAAAATTATTTTATGATAATAATGAAAAGAATAATAAAATTTATTGAATCGGTTGGGTTGGTGGTGGTCATGCATAAACTTGAATTTTATTGTTGTGGTTGGGCTGGTTGGAGGTTGGGTATGTGAAGGAGAGAGAAATTAATTATTTATTGAGAAGGTTGGGTGTTTGGGTGGTTATGGATATTTATGGTCTAAGTTTCCTCCTCGGTGTACATTCGACAAAAGGAACTCATAAGGTGCGTGGCAAAGGAATTCAACTTCATCACACTTAGACAAGTTAGCTGTGTCATTTGAAAACTCATTAATTTCAATTCAATTCAGATTCAGATTCATTTCATTCAGTTAAATTCTGTTTTGTTCAGTTGTTTTTTAATACTATAATCCAGTTCAATTCAATTTAGATTAGTTCAGTTCAATTCTGTTCAGTTCAGTTCTGATCAGTTCAGTTCAGTTTAGACGAATAGAACATAATAACTTAACTGATAAAAAATACATAGCATGTCGATCATCTTATTTCATATATTAAGTTTCTTTTTCTTCACATTTCCAATAGCTGGATCCGCATAGGACTTGTCAATTCTGCCAATTATGCTTTTCTCTAATCTGATTTTGATGGAAGAATTAATTTATCCTTTACTAGCATTTACGTAAAAGTGTTTTTATAAAAACGAATGAATATGTGATTTTTGAAAATATTTAAAAATAATAAATAAAAGGGAAAAACTTATGCCAATAAGATTCGAACTCTGCACCTTCTACTTAAACAATGACATATGTACGTATCAGATTCAAATTGAATAAGTAAGATCAACGAATGAAATTTAAATTAAATTATAAATTTAGTAAAACTTTATGAATTATTATACTACTTTGAATTCTTCTTGTATAATTCGGATTCAGAATCAAATATTATGTTCATGATTATTTGTGGTATATGTACGATTGGTCACGAGGTAAAAAAATTGGTCATGTTACGTTGGTTGGCTTCGTTTCAAAGTCAAAATGAGCTAGCTATCTACGATTTTCCAAAATTGGTATTATTACTTTAAAATAACATTTTCAGGATCGCAACTTCGTAATTTTTTAGTAAATTTAGAAAAATATTTTTTTTGAATTACCTATATTTTTAATTTCATTATTTAACATTTATTGACATGAAAATAAATATGTCTATTTGTGATTGACTGTCTGTTGTCAGGTAGGCGGAAGACTGTCTGACAATAGAAAAGTTCAACTTTCATTTATTTATTTCACAAACTTTTTGTCCTCGTGAAACTAAGTTGTAAGAGTAAGTAGTTATAATTTGATGGATTCAGATTTACTGCTCATCTTACTACTTATTACTTAACACTAGTACTAACCTTTTACTTTTAATAATAAATAGAAAGTGGATAATAAAATACATTAATCGAGAAAATAAGGTAGTCAAATTATGTGAACAACATTGGTCGTGGTGTCGGTCAGTAGTCCCTCTTCATCCAATATTATATCATTTTTTGGAACCAAGAATACTTTTATTCCATTCCAACAGTTAAGTACAAAACCGATCCGAAGATCCAGGTGAGCAAACAGAATCAAAACAACCAACAGTAATCTAATTTAGCATGAGCAAAGCACAGTATTTGCGCAGCTTCCTATCCTGCCAACATCTATTGATAACATTAGTAACTATCTTCTCATCAAGCCTAGCATTTATAGGTTTCTGTTTAAAGATCACTTGATTCCTCTCCATCCAGATGGCATAAACCGCTTCCGTGAAGGCACATTTGTGAAACTTCTTTCGCCAGCCATTACTCCTAAATTGCATACAGAGCCACTCGGTTTCCTCATTCCAATCCCCAGGGGTATGCTGGATCCCCAGCCACATCATCACCGTCCCCAGATTCGACTCGAGTATGGGCACGAAAAAAAGAGATGCGGCAGTGTTTCGTCCTCGGGGCAAAAGGCGCAAGTTGGTGAGATAAGCGGGTTCCATCTTCTTATCCGGTCTTTTGTTGCAAGCCTATTGTTCAATCCCATCCAAGTACAGAACTGCGCTCGTGGTTGTGCTTTATGTCAAACCACCACTTCTTCCATTGAACATCAAGTTTTACGCCTCGTAGTTCCTCATATAATGTTCGGGTATGGAACTTTCCCACGTGCCACATTTGAGTCCAAGCTTCCGAGCTTCGCACCATACGCCGACTCTTCATAATGGCCTTTAAGATCCAGGAGGCATCTGTAGGAAGTTCCACGTCCATTATCTCCCTATCCTTGAGTAGTAGCTATGAACCCACTTGACCCATAATTTATCCGCTTTACGACATATGTTCCAGAGCAATTTGGCAACAGTGCACGCATTCCACTTAATCAAGGAAGTGAGGTTAAGGCCTCCAGCATTCTTTGTATCACACACCTTGTCCCAAGAAATCGGGGCTTGTTGTGTGATTTTCGCAGTGCCACTCCAGAGAAAAGATCGACAGAGAGCTTCGACATGTCGGATTACCTGCTTCGGCATTGGGAAAACCTGCATCCAGTAGTTAGTCATCGCCTGTAAAACACTACGAATAAGTTGCATCTTACCGGCGTAGCTTAAGAGTTTCGAACTCCAATGCCTTATGCGAGCCGTGATTTGGTCGATGAGGGGTTGGCACATCCTGGCGGTCAGTTTCCGGGTAGTAAGTAGCACACCAAGATATTTGACCGGAAGATAGCCTTCTACAAAGCCTGTGATCGCGAGGAGTTGCGACAAGCAAGGCCGACCTACCCCACCACAGTAGATGCGGCACTTCTCTTGGTTCACGGCGAGTCCCGTAGCTCTCGAAAAACTTCCAAACTGCTGCATGAGGATCGACACTGATTGAGCATTACCTCTGACAAATAGCAGGAGATCATCCGCAAAGCAGATATTCACAATATCCAAACGCTCACACTTCGGGTGGAAGTTGAAATTCGGGGCATGCTTGACTTTCAGTAGGACCCGATGTAAGTACTCCATCATTATCACAAAAAGCAGAGGGGATATGGGATCACCCTTGTGCAAACCCCTCTCCGCCTTGAGAAGTCGAGAGGGAACCCCGTTGATGGAGTATCTATATGATACAGATCGTACACATCGCATAATCCAGTCTATGAAAACCACCGGGAAACCGAGCTCATCCATAATACTTTCCAGAGCACTCCACTCCACAGTATCGTATGCTTTCTGTAAGTTGTTGGGAAATTTGTTGGGAAATTTGTTAGGAAATTTGTTAGATATTTTGTTAGAAATATCTGTTTAGATTTTGATCAGCAACATGATGACTTATCTTAGTCTCAGAAAGGTGATTAGTACTCTTGGTTCACTTGAACATTGTAAAAGAGGAAACTCACTAAGTATGATAGTCTAGCTAATCTTGTATAGGATGTTAGGTCTCCAAATGTAATTTTTATTTTATGAAGAGAAGACCAAGAGGAAGACATCCAAGCAGAACAAGATCAACGACATTGAAGACTTGAAGAAACTGCACAAGATTGCTAAAACTGTTGTTCAGATATCTTAGCCAGATATCTTGAAGACACGAATAGTTTCAAACAAACTGTGTCACAAGAGATATCTGAGAAATAAAAGACCTATCTGAAAACAAGGAAAGTGTCCACAAATATCTATTCTCAGATACCTTGAGCTTTAACCACATTTCTGAAAGAGAAATATATATATTGCAAACAAAGTTGTTTCAATATAAGTGGTATCTGAAGATTGAAGATAAGGACGCAAAGAATCGATAACACTAGTCTCGATACAAAGCATAGTTCCGGCACTACAAGACAAAAAGTATAGTACAATGCATTTAATGCACGGACAGAGATGTCGAATAAAAGCAACGAGCTCAAGAAGAAGACAAAGCTCACATAAGATTATACACAGATATCAATAGTTTGAATTTGAGCCTAACGGATACTATTCAAACGGCACTCAAATTCATCTATAAATATCAACACTTAGACTGCTTGAAGAGAGATACACGACACACCTTGAACTGCATAAAAACGCTGAACTTCTTACTCTCTCTCAAAGCAAACTTACTTATCCTCAAAGCTTTCTGTTGCGACCAAAGCTTTTGATCTTGAGTAACACTGAAGTTCTAAGTGTCCCGATCCTAAACAAGCATAGCTATCTGTGAAAGAGTTGAAACGAAAGATCAAGTATCTGAGATTCATTCTCTTGAACATTTAACTAAGACTTGGGTCAGTAAAAAGAACAAGATACCATACATTGAAAAGTGTATTAAGTATACTTGATTCACATAGCTATCTGAATAACTGAATAAGTTATTAAAGAAGCTCATCTGACAACTCAAACCAAAACCAACACCATAATCAAGTGGAGTATGTGAAGTACTTAGTTTGAAAAATCAGGGAATAACTCCAAGGTTACCGGAGTATAGGAAGTACTTGATTTGGGAAACTAAGGAATAACTCCAAGGTTATTGAGTATAGGAAGTACTTATCTTGGGAAGCTAGGGAATAACTCAAAGGTTTCTGAGTACAGGAAGTACTTGGCTGTGAAAGCCGGGGAACAACTCAGGGGGAACATTTGGTTGGGAACCAATTGTTAAGAATCTTAGAATAGGTTTATTGTAAGGTGAACTCAATTATCTGTTCTAGTGAATTCTAGGTCTCTGATAGACCGAAGTGGATTAGTTGGAGGATTACGCCACCTCCAAATACCACTATACTTGCTGTGTTATTTACCTTTCTGTATTTACATTTCAGCAACACACACACACACACACACTTTAACTGTTTCTGCACTTATCTTTATTAAGTCTTCCGCGCTCTGATTCTAAGTATCAGATATCTATTCAGATATCTGAGAAATAGTTTTTATCGACAAAATTTTTAAAAGACTATTCACCCCCCCCCCCTCTAGTCTTTTACTTTGCCATTATCTGGACCAACAAGTGGTATCGAGCAGAGGTTCAAGCCTTCAAGACCGAACCGAGATCCCCAGATAGGTGAAGGAACTTTGTCCATTTTCGAGGACTATTTAATTTGTGTGTTAAGTGTGCAGGTATGTCTCTGAGTGATGCATTCTCAAACCAGAGAATTACGAGAAATGAAAAAATAACATGATGCTCCACCTTGAAGCCATAAGTGACGAAATGATCGAAGTGATAAAGAATGGCCCAATAGTCATTCAACAACTCAAACAAGTCATGGAGGTTTCTAATGGTAGAGACAGAGATCAAAGCGAAGGATCTTCACAAACCGATGCGTCAACAAGTGGGAGATCTACTAGTCAAGTTATTTACGAACCAAAGCCCAGAGAACTCTGGACATCGGAAGATGCCAAGAGAAATCGTCTGGATGGTCAAGCTCGTAATATCATCATCAGATCGACATCGGAGCACATACAGTGTAAACTGTGGGGGTGCTAAAATGGTGAAAGTTGCGTGGCAACTGATTGAAGAAATCTGTGCCGGAACTGAGAAAACCAAAGAAAACAAGTTCGAAGTTCTCAAGTTGAAATTTCAAAATTTCAAACAAGGACCCACTGAAACTCTGGAAGAACTTGATTTCAGATTTACCACCCTCATGAGTGACATGGCAGCTCTTGGGGAAAGAACAGATACTCCCAATCGTAAAAGATTAAGACTATTGTCAAGTCTTAACCACAACCGGAGCATACCAAATTTTTTATTTTAACCAAGGAATGCCAAATATCACTCCAAAGGGAACTTTTCTCTCATCTTGCTCTTTGATTATGAGACAACTCAAAGAGAACAAACAATAAAAAGTTGCAAAACGTTCTGTCAGTCACTCAAGGAACTTCTGAAAAGAAGAAAAGCAAGGAGGAAACTGAGGATGCTCTTGCTGCAAAGCAAATGAGCAAATATATCAGTCGAGAAATTGAAAGAAGGAAAGCCAAAGAGAAGCTGAAGAAGCATCTAGGCTAAAACTATCACCAAGAAAAATATGCAAAGCTCATTTGAACAAGCCATTCGAGAAAGCATCATGTACTGAGGAAGCAGAAATTGGAAACGATATCTGTTTCTATTGTCAGAAACCTGGCCACTTCAAGAAGGATTGTCCTGCCCTCAACAAACTAAGGACAGGTGACAAGAAAGATAGGAAAATCTTCAGAAGAAGCCAGAAAGCGTTGCTAACTGAAGAAAGAAAGAAAATCCAAATTCAACTAGATGCTCTAGACGCGTTGAGACATTCAAGATGACAATTCAGATGACTCAACCTTACCATCACCAGAATTATGTGGAGTTACTCATGATATAATCGACTTCGGCCTCAAGAAGAATGAAATGTGTGGAGTTGCTGAAATTGACGGTCCAGACATCTCCAACATAGAAAACTGTCTTATGGCTGATGAGGTAACACATAATTCCTGTTATACTTATGAAAGTGATGAAGAGGAAATAAAAAATCTAGAAAATCTCAGGAAAGAACTTGACATCTATGAAAGAGAATTTCTAATGATCCGAGCTAGAGCCGAAAACCTTGAAGAAGAAAAGAATTCTCTTGAAAAGGAAAATTCTCAATTAGTTAAAGAATTTGAGAGAAAGGATGCTGAAAATGCATCTCTCAAAGCTCAGATATCTGAGACTGAAAAGTCACATAAAGAAGCAATGGCTGAATTACGAAAGAATTATGAAGATCTTCTTTCTGAGAACAAGGAACTCAAGAAGAAAGAATTATCTTTTCAATCTTATGCCAAAGCTAGTGACACTCTTACTGAAGTACAATCTTACTTAAGAGATCCTTCAGAAAAGAAAGGACTTAGGCTGAATACACAGACAGATTGTTCTATCACTCTGAATAAGAGTAAGGAGAGAAGAACATTTGTAAGTACTCAGCAAGACGGTTCCCATGCAATCTATAGTATCGGTGAGAAGACAAAGATTGTTGACAAAAGAAAGGCAGTTGCGACCAAACCTTTGTGGGAAAAACAAGTCAAAAACAAAACTGTTGGGCACGTCTCTGAAAAGAAACACAACACTGAAAAGTGTAAACACCCACAGGTTATGTCTCTCAAAAGGTAGAATTGCGGTGAGCAAATTCTCCCATGTCACTTTTTCGAAAATAAATTGACCAACCAGACTAGCAAAGTCCGAGAAAAGATCTCAGATAGCTTCAAGTGCTCGAAACGGTATTGGCTACAAAGGCATCGGAAAATAACTTGCTCATGAGTACAAGCAGGAGCAAGAACGATGGCTGAAAGCTAGAATTGCTCAAAGCAATTATCAGAAGTGGAAGTTAAATCAAGCCACTGAAAATCAATGCTGGCTAGAAGAAATCTGCCAAGGAAGGCTAAGTTTGCTGAAAAGCAAACTCAGAAACCTGACAGGTATCTGAAAGCATCATATGGAGCACCTAGGAACACACCAAGGAAGAAAATAATTCTCACTAATGATAACATTCATTCAAATAGAATTCCTCCTTACGTTCCTGTCAGACAAAAGCATATTTCAAAGAAATTCATTCAAAAATGGATTCCTACTGGAAGAACTTTTAATTCTGACGGTTCCATCAAAGATATGAGAACCTAATCTCGCTTTCTGTCAGTGCGTAATGCCTCGGACTAAAGCACAATGGCTATTTGATAGTGGATGCGGAAAGCACATGACAGGAGACAAAGCAACTGGTTGATTACAAAGCTTGCAACACAGGACCGATATCGATTTCTTTGAGGAGAGAATTAAATCCCTCTCTGGGATTTGGCAACGTCAAATTGGGGACTTTAACAATCACTGATGTATTACATGTTAAGGATTTGAAATATAATCTATTTAGCATGAGCCAGTTTGCAGACAAGGGTTTTACTATAAAATTCAAAGCTAAATACTGCAAACTAATTGACAATGAGTCAAAGCAGACAGTCTTAGCTGGTCGGCGGAAAGGCAGTCTTTATGTTGCCGATTGGGCATCTGCCACAACTGAAGAATGTCTCATGGTGAGTCAATCTGGTCACACAGAAGAGCACTGGTTATGGCACAAAAGAATGAGTCACTTGAACTTCAAAACTCTGAATAGACTTGCCAAGAAAGAGTTAGTGGTTGGCCTTCCCAGAACATCTTTCAGAAAGGAAGGTATACATCACTTTGTCGATGGGGAAACAATCTAAGATCTCTTTCAAGTCCAAGATCAGACACTCTAGTGTTAGACCACTGTAACTTTTACACATGGATCTTTTTGAATCATATGTAACTAGTTATGCAGGAAAGAAGTATGGTCTGGTTGTTGTAGATGACTTCTCAAGATTCACTTGGGTTGTCTTTCTGAAACAAAAATCTGATGCCAGGGTGGAGATACCAAACTTGCTGAAAAAGCTTGAAGTCATGAAAAATGACAAGGTATCTGCAATCAGAACAGACCATGGTACTAAGTTTGTCAACCAGTACATAAAGGAGTTTTGTACCTGCAAAGGTATACAACACCAACTTTTCTCTGTAAGAACACCTCAACAAAATGGTGTTGCAGAAAGGAAAAACGGAACCCTTAAAGAAGCTGCAAGGACGATGCTAATGACCTTTGAAATAAGTGAAGTTTATTGGGTTGAAGCTGTAAACACAGCCTGCTACACTCAGAACAGATGTTTGATAAACAAACACCATGACAAGACCCCTTATGAAATCTTGGTTAGTAGACCCCCCTAATATCAAACATCTGAGAGTATTTGGTTGTAGATGTTTTGTTCTAAACAATGGAAAAGATTATCTGAGAACATTTCAACCAAAGGCAGATGAAGGTGTATTTCTTGGTTATTCCACGAATAGCAAAGCCTACAGAATTTACAACAAAAGAACAAAGAAAATTGAAGAATCAGTTCATGTTGTATTCTATGAAGGAAGTAAGAAAATACCTCCTAATGATGAACTCTCAGAAAGGTTCAAAGAACTAATGTTGAGGGATTCTGAAGAAGAATTCTCAGAAAGGAGAAACATCATTATCGAAAGTGAGGATGACTCTGACGTAGAAAAGCTTGATATGCCTAGTAACAACCAGATGACTCACAAACATGATGAAGAATTTCCTATGAAACTTCCAGAAATGGAAACTGAAGATATTCATCATGAAGCTATCTCTGGAAATAATCTCTCTGAAAGACATGTTCCAGATAGCTCAAACACTGAACAAGTGTCAGACATTAATTGCCCTTCTGAGGAGCAAAATGTCTTAGATACTGAAAAAGTATCAAATCAAAATCAAAGATGATTCACATTCAAATCATTTGGATATTGATCCTACTAGCACTAAACCTATGATGAGATGGATCAAGGATCATCCCGCAAAGATGTGATTGGACCAATTAATCAAGGTGTTAGGACTAGGAGAGCAATAGTGAAAATGCTAATTCTCTCTTTGGATGTTTCATCTCAAATCTGAACCTAAAATATAGAAGAAGCATTAGGAGACCAAGATCGGATCTCGCAATGCAAGAAGAGTTGGATCAATTTGAGAGAAATAAAGTCCGAAACTAGTTCCATTTGTGGAAGGAATATACGTGATTGGAACTAAATGGGTTTTCAAAAACAAAATGAATGAATCGGTGAAATAACCGTAAACAAAGCAAGATTGGTTGCCAAGGATTTACCAATCAAGGCTTAGATTTTGATGAGTCATATGCACCAGTTGCAGATTGGATGCAATAAGACTCTTTCTAGCCTTTGCGACTCATAAAGATTTTAAAGTTTATCAGATGGATGTCAAAAGTGCATTCTTGAACGGTGAACTTGCAGAAGAAGTTTATGTTGAGCAACCACCTGGCTTTGAAGTTTCCTCAGAAAGTAGAATGGTTTATAAACTACAGAAAGCTCTGTATGGACTGAAACAGGCTCCAAGAGCATGGTATGACACTTTGGCCAAATACCTTCTGGAAAGTGGTTTCAAGAAAGGTGAAGTTCATAAAACTTTATTTACCTTAAATCATGATGGGAAACTACTCTTAGTTCAAGTATATGTTGATGACATCATATTTGGATCAAAGTACAAGCAACTTTGTAATGACTTTGCAAATCTCATGAAAAGTAAGTTTGAGATGAGCATGATGGGAGAAATGAATTATTTTCTAGGATTGCAAGTCAAGCAACTCAATGATGGAATATTCATTAGTCAAACAAAGTATGCAAAAGATATGCTCACAAAATTCAATCTTAAGCCTTCTGAAAAGAATGCTAAGATACCTATGAGCATTGGAACCAAAATGACCTATACAGAATCAGATAAGAGTGTTGAAGAACATAAGTATAGGAAATTGATAGGTTCACTACTTTACCTCACTGCAAGTAGACCTGATTCGTCCATATGCCGTTGGAGTATGTGCTAGATTTCAGACAAATCCAATGCAAACACACTACAACATTGCTATGAAAATATTAAGGTATGTAAAAGGTACAGTAGATGTAGGATTGTGGTATCCTAAAGAAAGTGGATTGAGTTTATTGGGTACTCGATTATCTTTGGATCATCGCTTGATAGGAAAAGCACCTCAGAACTTGGGTTTACGGGTACTAGACTTATCTCATGGTTTAGCAAGAAGCAAAACTCAATTGCAACTTCTACCACAGGCTGAATATATTGTCTTTGGTTGTTGTGCAACACAAATTCTGTGGATACAACAACAACTTAAAGACTATGGACTCGATGAGAAGAAAACTCCCATTTTCTGTGACAACACAAGTGCTATTGCGATTACACAGAATCCTAAATTTCATGCCAGAACAAAGCACATTGATGTTAGACATCACTTCATCAGAGACCATGTTGAAAAGGGCAATATAGAGATATTCAAGATTGGCATTGAAGACCAACTTGCAGATATCTTCACTAAGCCACTCAAGAAAGTAGATTCTTAGCCTTAAGACATAGTCTTGGACTAATGGAACTACCAATGAACTGAAAAAGTTCAGGTACCTGGAACGGGCATCCAGAGAAGAGGTATCTGGAACGGGTATCCAGAAAAGAGAAAAGAGAAAACTGGAACGGGTATCCAGAAGTCAAAAAGGCTAAAGAGCAAAGATGACTTAAGATCTACGAGACGAACTCGGATATCCGAATCAATCTGCAAACGGAGAACACAAAGGAGAATAGTACAACTATCTGCAGTCAACTACTCTCTTGAAATTCGCATTGTTTCTATCTTGATGAAAAACTTGGAAAAATCCTAAGTATAAGACAGATTCAGATGCAAACAGTGTTCTTGGTCATACAAAGACGCGATTTAGATAGCTAATAGCCAAAATTCATTAAATGGGCACAATTACACTTGTTGATTGTGATCATTGCTGAAGAAGCAATGGTGACCCTTGATTAAATTAAGCGATTGATCTGTACGGTGGAAATTAATTCACAGTAAATAGTGGACTGTTGAAATTCAGACATGGCCCACTAAGCATTTAATGCCGAACTAGCTTTTGCTCACGCAGTGCAAATCACGTATACATACACACAAAATCAATTTGTATGTATTTGTCATTGGGATTCAATCGCTATATATATAGGATTTTGGCATAGGAAATCACTTTTGCCTAATCCGAAAACTCATCTTGCACAAAAATAGCAAATCCTTCTCTTGATTCTCTGCAAAACCTTCTACAATCTCTGCAAATCAAGATTAAGTTTTTCTGCAAAGAATTACTAAATCAAATCTCTTTCAAACACCAATTTCAAATCCCTACACTATATAAAGAGATGGCCTCCAAGAACTCTTCAACACAGAAATCCCAATCCTTCACTGGTACTGCTGAAAAGCAAGCACCAGAGTTGGTTATTGTGAACAACCGATCGGGTAGGAAATTTTAATCGACCATTGGACTTCAAATCACGTAATGATTTGGGGTGGTGCCATGGTTGAGGAATACCTCTCACTGCAATAGAGAACCAAACCGAAAATTGATTCTTGACATGCTTGAAAAGGCACAAATCAAGGGTTTTCTATCGCTTTCGTCAAGTGGAATTTCATCACTTTCGATGTGTTGGAATTTTACAACAACTCGTGATAATTTCATGTGTTTCAAGGCAATTTGAAATAGTGTTCATAAAACCTCACCCAAGGAAAGGAAATCCTTCTGGACTTAACAACTTTCTGTAAGTTGTTTGAGTTTCAAAATCTTGGAAAGGATTTTGAAATAAACACCAAGGATGATGAACTCCTTGAAGGTGTTAAATAACTTCTGATGGCGACGTGTGATCTTGAAAATCGATACACCCATGAGTTCAAGCTTGTCGACATCCGAACCGGACATCTGTTGTTCACCGATGTATCTTGGCTTGCATTATTCACAGATGCTTTGATGGTCTACAAGGAGGTGCTGACCAGATAAGCCAAGAACGGTGGATGATGATGTTCTTGCTGAATCAACAAGACAAAAGGCTGGAAAACCCTTTTAACTGGGGAAAGTACGCCTTTCTGAAGTTCGTGAAGAAGATTCAAGGCTTCGAGCCTAAGATTACCAAAGGACTAGCTGAGCCAAAGGCCACAGTAGGTTATGGTCTGAAGATATGCTACTTGCTGGAAAAGCTTGGCATTGAGCTCAGAGAGACGGCTGAAATAGCCAACAGTAACCTACTCTACAAATATGAGTATACAAACTTGATGAAAAAGGTTACTGGGTCTCAGAAAGGTTCTAAGAAGCGAAAGTCTGAAAAGGTTGCGACCAAGAAGCCCAGAACTTCAAGAAAGAAGTCTGCTGACAAATCAGAAGACACACCCAAAGAGGTTGTCGATTCTCCGATATCTGCAAGCATTGCCGATGAACTGATAAAGGCAGATGAACTCATCAATGCTGAAAAAGAGTTATCAACTACTGAACAAGTAGACTCAGCAAGAGAAAGTGTTTTCAGAAATGTTGCGACTAATGCAGAAAGCCTTGCTGATGAACTCATAAATGCTACCAAAAGTGGTGAAAAACACTAAGCCCTATCTGCAGAAACCGCAGGAATAATGGACCAATCAGTTCCCAATGCTGATGAGAACTCTGACGATGAAGATGATGAACTAGTCATCTCTCAAGTCCTAGAAAGAACAAAGAGGTCTAAGGTTACTGAAACAGTAACTGGTGATAAGGTATCTGAAGAAGAACCTACACCACAGGTTGCTGAACCTATAGCAAAGGTTGTTAGTGCAAACACTTCATCAGGGAATATTTCTCTTGCACAACTTCAAAAAGCCCTGATGAGTGGTATCTTAGTGCTGGCAGATGCTGATGGAATCGTCACATCTAAAAGTCTGGAAGAACGTTCAAGTGATCAATCTTCTGCTTCCAGACAACCACAACAACCACAACCACAACAGCTACAAGTGGTTGATGAAATGGTAAATGAACTCCATTTCAACTTACCAGCAATACAGTATGCTGAAGAAAATCCTGCAAAAGAGCAGGTTCCCCAACTCACTGAGAGGGATCAAACTGAGACATGTACTCAGAATGATCAACCAGGGGAGGCAACTGAGTTGCATACTCAGGAAAGGTGTGAAGTACCAGAAACTTCAAGCAAAGAAACTGCACTGGGACAAGACGACCAATGTATAGAAAGATCACAAGTTCCAGAGACCAATCAGCCTGAAACTGCTCAGGTAACTGACTGGTTTAACTCTTACCTTGTGAAAAATTTTATGCTTATAAATCTTGTCACTCATAGAATTTCTTTGTTACAGGCTGAGTTAGAAACACAGAAACAAGAGGAAGCTGAAAAGCTTACCTCAGAAACTGAGAAGGAGGTTTCCTTAACCTCGCCTCTTAAGACATCTGAGCCAGTGTCACAGGTAATAATGGATTCTTAAGATAACACTTCTTCAGTTATAAGTTTATGTGCTTAATCTTTGAAATAAATGTTTCTAACAGGCTCCAACTGAGATGGAAGAAGATAAGGCAGAAATGCCAGAGACAAACCCAGAGACCAACAAGGTTTCTGAAGAACACATCACTGAGCCTTCTAGCATGAAGGTATATGACAAATCAAGTGATAAGTATTCTTCGACTAGGGTTATCTCATATCTCTTCTAAAAATATTCAATACTTTCTACTTACAGGATCAATCAGAAGTAGAAATGCACGGGGACAAAGTTGCGACATCCCCTGCATCAATGGAAATTGATGAAGCCCCCAAGGCAACATCACCTGAAAGAACACCAGAGACTGCGAAAGTTTCTGAGAAAAATGACTCTGAGCTTCCTATTGAGGAAGTAACTCAGAACTCATTAAAGCATATATTTGCACAGTTTCTTTCAAACAATTTCCTAAGTATTGGATCATTTTATTTCTCAGGTTCAAGAAAGAAAGGTTGATGAGGACCAGACTTCCAAGTCTCCACCTCACAACAAGATATCTGAGACACCCATTGTCTCAGTGGTTCAAATCTGAGCCTGATGTTCATACTCAGGTAACTCAGCAACTAAACTACACTTATACTCAGATATCTACAAAAGTTTTGAAACTCACTCAAAACTCTTTCTTCGAGCTCAACAGATGCAAAGCAGGTTCCCATTGAAGAAACAAGGGACCTACTTCACTTCTTCAAAGCTCACACCCTGCCAAAGCATATTCAATGCTTCAAGAAATGGCAGAAGTTAAGGTGCTCTGATCTCTCTGAAATATTGAGAATCATAGATCAACCAATCAGACGAGCACGAGCTCTTGACTTTGAGACATATATCCATGCAATGTTCCCTACCGAACAGTACACAGTTGCGACCTTATTGCATAAGGATTTCTCCAAAGAAGTGGCGCATAGTTTGATACATGCCTTTGAGAGCAGAGATGGTCGACAAGATTACAGATGGCATTCAAGCCGCCCCGCCTCTGCACTACGCAATTTATACCTTCTGAACAAGAAGAAGTTAATGGGCAGAAGATCACTATCCCGGAGGTGATCAATCTTGTATCTGAAGATGATGAGGAGGAAGAAATGAATGAAAATTACTCTGATGAACCTCCCACTGACCATCACCAAAAGGATGATAATGACAAAAAGGATGATGATGATGCCCCATGCACCAGGGACCTGAGGAATTTCACAAAGAAACAATGCCTCAGCTGCTGAAAAGCAAACTGAGAAGACTTCACAGAAATCTCCGTCTTCATCACCTCAGAAATCTACTCATCCATCTTCCCAACATGCAGTTACTACTGGACAAGTAGTTGAGCTTCAAGAAACCGATCGTAAAATATTAAACACTCAAACCAGATCCGCTCAACTCGCATAACCGTTGGAAGAAGAACAACAGCTCCATCTTCAACTGGAAGATCAAATAGCTAAATCCAGAGACAAGCTTGATCAACTACAAGATCAATACTTACAAGAAATGATTGCTTACTCTGAGGTTAAAGAGCTACGGGATGTTGTGCATGATATCACCAAAGAACTCGATACTGAAGAAGTATCTGAAGTCAAGCATGATGCTAAGGCTGCATCATCTTCAAAAGAAGTACTATCCTCCTCCCAGAAAGGAAAGAAACCAATCTCTGAGATGGTTGCTGGACTCGATACAATCGATGAAAATGTCCAAGAGGATGAAGATCACTGGGCTGATTACTCAGATGATGAAGAAGACAAGACTTTGGCAGAACACCGCAATGAACATCTAGCGGTTTCTCACTTAAAAAGGAAGCTGATTGCTCCTACAATTTTCAGCAAACTGCCAAATGTTCACTCCAATGAATACATGAATAGGTACCAAGTACTGGCTACTCTGAACAAGGAGATGTCTTCATAGAACAAAGAAGTAATTGCCTCCGTCCCCTCTGAAATGAGAAAGTTCATTGAGCTCATCACTCAGAGAACAACTAGCATAGTCATTGCTCAGAAAGACCTGGGAATGATAAGGGACGATGATGCGTCTTTAGCTGAAAAAGCTTTCCAAGAGGCAAGTTACACTGCTGGAAAAGCAGATGCCATCCTAGGCCCATTAGCAGAGCTCACTGATAAGGACAATGGACTTATCAAGCAAAATCAGGAGCTCAAAGCCAAACTTCAGAAGTTGGTCACTGCCTATAATTATTTACAAGGGCATTTTAACTCTCTCTCAGATTCCTTTATGAGATTGAGTCAGCCAACAATGACTAAGGGGGAAAGAATGTACAAATCTGGACCTCAAAGTCAGGGGGAATGGGAAGAAGGAGAAGAAAACAAGAAGAAATCTGGTGCGGCTCAGAAAGGAAGAAGAAACATGAAAACTTCCCAGCCACCACTCAGAATCAATGAACCCTCCTCAAGCCAAGCTGCTTCCCAGAAACCTACTGAAGGAACTAAAATGATAACAAGGGCCATGGCACAGAAACCTCCAAGGAGTACCAAGGCTCCAAGGAGAAGACAAGTTAAAGGGATTGATGAATCTTCTTCTGAAGAAGAAGAAGGTCAAATCAAGTCCCTAGGCAATGAAGAAGGTCAAAACTCTCACAAGATCTAATCTTGATGATGATGAGGAAACTGATGAAGATGAAGCTCCTCTTCACAGAAAAAGGAAAATTGAAAGCCTAACTGAGCCCATAGCTGCAAAGCCCCTAGCAGCTAAAACACCCTCTGGAAATACCAAGTCTATCCAGGGTGGTGGTTCTTCAACAACCCCAAAGAGAATTCAAGAGAGAAGGAGCAGTCGAGAGCTGAGCAAAGACAAAGTCAACTTCCACTCAGGCCAGAAGAAGCCAAAATAGAGTATGTGAAGTATGACAATGATTCCTCTGTCTACAGGTGCATCAATCAGAAAATGGCTATTGGATTCTGGAACTTAAGCATCTCTTGGTAAATTCAAGATTTCCAGAACCAATCCATAAACAACTTATGGCATGGAGAAAAGATAAGCCAACCTTGATCAACACCAATCACATTAAAGCCTGGTTGGATTTTGAAGTTGTAAAGAGAACTGAAGCCATGAGAAAGGACCTCTCTGATGAATGTACATATGGAAAGCCAGATGATGTGCGAATCGAATATCACAGGAACAGGCACAAGAGCAAGACTCGCTGTAGAACCCTATGAATCGTTCTATCTAACTGAAGAGCAATACAAGGGTGACATCAGATATCTGAAGATTATCTACGAATACTTCAAGCTTTCAGATATCAGAATAGAGCATGCCTGGAAGTGGGGAAAGTATCTGTGGGTCAAACATTTTGTCAAGAAAAATCCTACCAAAACCTACAAAGAGGTCTGTGGATTTGCGGAGACAGAGATGCTCGTCGAACTCTTCTCTATGACTATTCGATGACATCAAAAGGTTTGGAGATAGGAAATTTGCGGTCGATCTCTGAGATATCTGATTGAAGACTTGAAGAGATTGAAGACTAGAATTCTAGTTTATTAGGATGTTTACTTGGAGCTTGGTTACTCCTGTTGTCCTGATTTACTACGTAGTTTTTGTTGTATTTTTGCTGACTGAGCTTAACTGTATTATGTATTAAAGTTATCTGTAATCTTTATTTGTAACTTATCTGAAGAACTTACTCTCAGATAGTAATCTATAAAAGATAACTTGTCAGCAAAGATCACACCTTGTGATTTGGTTGATGTTTACTTTCTGCACTTATTTAAATAAATTAAAGATCTTAAGAAAATATTAAGTGTTGGATTGTTCACTCATCCAGATTTGTAATAGGTAAGATAGTCATCGTTGACTGATCAAAAAGGGGGAAATTTGTTGGGAAATTTCTTGGGAAATTTGTTAGGAAATTTGTTAGATATTTTGTTAGAAATATCTGTTTAGATTTTGATCAGCAACATGATGACTTATCTTAGTCTCAGAAAGGTGATTAGTACTCTTGGTTCACTTGAACATTGTAAAAGAGGAAACTCACTAAGTATGATAGTCTAGCTAATCTTGTATAGGATGTTAGGTCTCAAAATGTAATTTTTATTTTATGAATAGAAGACCAAGAGGAAGACATCCAAGCAGAACAAGATCAACGACATTGAAGACTTGAAGAAACTGCACAAGATTGCTGAAACTGTTGTTCATATATCTTAGCCAGATATCTTGAAGACACGAATAGTTTCAAACAAACTGTGTCACAAGAGATATCTGAGAAATAAAAGACCTATCTGAAAACAAGGAAAGTGTCCACAAATATCTATTCTCAGATACTTTGAGCTTTAACCACATTTCTGAAAGAGAAATATATATATTGCAAACAAAGTTGTTTCAATATAAGTGGTATCTGAAGATTGAAGATAAGGACGTGCAAAGAATTAGATAACACTAGTCTCTGATACAAAGCATAGTTCCGTTGGCACTACAGGACAAAAAGTATAGTACAATGCATTTAATGCCTGACGAGATGTGCGAATAAAAGCAACGGCTTCAAGAAGAAGACAAAGCTCACAAGATTTATACAGATATCAATAGTTTGAATTTGAGCCTAACGGATACTATTCAAACGGCACTCAAATTCATCTATAAATATCAACACTTAGACTGCTTGAAGAGAGATACACGACACACCTTGAACTACATAAAAACGCAGAACTTCTTACTCTCTCTCAAAGCAAACTTACTTATCCTCAAAGCTTTCTGTTGCGACCAAAGCTTTTGATCTTGAGTAACACTGAAGTTCTAATTGTCCTGATCCTAAACAAGCATAGCTATCTGTGAAAGAGTTGAAACGAAAGATCAAGTATCTGAGATTCATTCTCTTGAACAATTAACTAAGACTTGGGTCAGTAAAAAGAACAAGATACCATTGAAAAGTGTATTAAGTATACTTGATTCACAGAGCTATCTGAATAATTGAATAAGTTATTAAAGAAGCTCATCTGACAACTCAAACCAAAACCAACACCATAACTGGCGTGGAGTACAGGAAGTACTTAGTTTGAAAAATCAAGGAATAACTCCAAGGTTACCGGAGTATAGGAAGTACTTGATTTGGGAAACTAAGGAATAACTCCAAGGTTATTGAGTATAGGAAGTACTTAGCTTGGGAAGCTAGGGAATAACTCAAAGGTTTCTGAGTACAGGAAGTACTTAGCTGTGAAAGCCGGGGAACAACTCAGGGGGAACATTTGGTTGGGAACCAATTGTTAAGAATCTTAGAATAGGTTTATTGTAAGGTGAACTCAATTACCTGTTCTAGTGAATTCTAGGTCTCTGATAGACCGAAGTGGATTAGTTGGAGGATTACGCCACCTCCAGATACCACTATACTTGCTGTGTTATTTACCTTTCTGTATTTACATTTCAGCAACACACACACACACTTTAACTGTTTCTGCACTTATCTTTATTAAGTCTTCCGCACTCTGATTCTAAGTATCAGATATCTATTCAGATATCTGAGAAATAGTTTTTATCGACAAAAGTTTTAAAAGACTATTCACCCCCCCCCCCCAGTCTTTTACTTTGCCATTATCTGGACCAACATAAGTCGATTTGGATCATGCATCTAGGGGAAATACACTTGCGATCATACCCTCTCACCAACTCACTTGCCAGCAAAATATTATCATGGATTACCTTACCGGGGAGAAACGCATATTGGCTTTCATCCACCACAGAGTTGATAACCTTACTTAAACGGTTTGTAAGGATCTTGGAGATGATTTTGTACAAGGTGGTGCAACACGAGATAGGCCTCATCTCCTTCATAGTACATGCGCCGGCCGATTTCGGAATCAGTGTGACAAGGGTACAGTTGGCAGCTTTGTATAATCGTCCATTGTCAAAGAAGTCGAACACGGCAGCAAGTACCTCCGGTTTGATCACTGGCCATGCAGCTTTAATGAATCGAGCATTGAACCCATCGATACCTAGGGCCTTTGTATCACCTATACCCTGAAGAGCATCCCAGACCTCTGCCTCCGATACCCGTCGAATAAGGCTAAGTTTCTCCTGGCGGTTGAGCTGTTTCCCGCTCCTCAGAGCTTCGATGTCGATCCCATCCAGTCTCGTCGACTTTATCCCTACCATTGCAGTATAGAAGCGAAGCACCTCATCCTCCACCGCACTGTGTGCAATCAAGACCGCCCCCTCAGGCGTAATCAATTTCTTGAGGCCTATCTGTCGATTTTTGAAGTTGACGACAGCATAGAAGAAAGCATTATTACCATCACCCATACGGAGCCAGTGAACTTTTGCCTTTTTCGCCATAAGTGACTCCTCAATCTCATTCCATTTGATCACCTCCGCGAGTGCAGTTTTGACCCTATCGATCCGGTCAACATCAAATTGGTCGCGTAGAAGCGCATCCTGCGCGGCTAGGAGCTCACCACGTGCGTGGTCTAGCTGGAGCCGGGCCCCCGTATGCTGGCTACCCAGACTCCTCAAATGCGGTTGGAGTGCGAGAAGCCTTCTCCACACCGTGTACATTGGCTGTCCCGAAACTCCCCGCCCCTAATATTCCCGAATCATGTCCAGGAACCGGTCATGTGTGGCAAGGCTATTAATAAATCGAAACTGGCGATGCTTCGGCCGATGAACCACCTCCATATGTAGATATAATGGGGAGTGATCAGATACCCCGGGCTCCATAACCTTAAGCACCATAGAATCGAACTGTTGGAACCACTCAGGATTGCAGATGGCGCGGTCTATGTGTGAGTAGATATGTCGATTCGACCATGTGAAGTGGTCCCCAACCGTGTCCATCTCTGCTAGGCGTGTACCATCCATCATAAGGGCAAGGTCCCGGAACTCCGCATCAACCACACGTTGACCCCCAATGCGGTCGTCATAGTGCAGAACATTATTGAAGTCGCCTATTACCATCCACGGATCCCCTATCTGCATCGCCAACTGTTCAATGTCCCTCCAGAGTATACGGCGCTGTTCAAGGGTATTATGCGCATACACAAAAGTAATCCACTGCACGAAGCGGCCATCCAGATTATGTACTCCACAGTGAATATATTGGTCCGATGAAGCAACTAACCGGACATCCAGCTTATGATCATCCCAGAGAATCCAAATCCTTCCATTATCATGTCGATCATAGTTATCTAGATAGCACCATTTGCGACCCAGTCGCTTACGAACTCGGTCCATTTTGTCCTTCTTTACCCTTGTTTCAAATAGAGCAGCAATTGATACATTAAGATCAAAGAGACGGGAGCCAATCTCATGAAATTTTACTGCTTTGTTGAGCCCCTGATGTTCCAGACGATCATGATAACTGGTTTTGCTCAGCATCAGAGCCAATCAAAGGGTCCAATGCCGCAAAACCATTTCTCAATACCACATCGCTCTCAGTCGCCTGCCTAGTAACGAGAGGGGGAATGCCGCCAGATCCGCACGTCTGAACCAATCCCGGTCCCTCATGTCCACTGCCAGCCCCATCCACTCCTGTAACCAGAGTCACACAAACCGGCTTCCTATTACCTTGCCCTCCTAGCACTTGTCTGGTTGCCGTAGTAGTCGTAGCATCCTGCACAGGTGGTTGTGCTTGTCGAGGTTTAGCCTGCCCTCGTCCTGGTGCTGCTCGACCATCCCTCCGGGCAACCCATCTCTGTCCCCGGTCCGCATTCTACTGCACTGGTGCCTGAGGTGGAGTAGGACGACGCCCTACCTCAGTTGCACAGTTATGACCCACCTGTTGACATCTTGCAAAAAATGGGGTTTGCCATTCATATTCCACCGGCTGCTCAATACGCTTACCCTTGTTATATTTGATAATAACGGTCTTCCTTAAATCCTTTGTGACATCTACTTCTATCATCACCCTGGCACATGTCACCCTGAGCTTTTTAGCAGTACATTCATCCGTAACCATCGGTTTCCCTACCGTACTGGCTATCTTTGCAATACTCCGTTCTCCCCACAGATGTAGAGGTAGGTTTGGGAACTTCACCCATACAGGCATGGTACGGAGTAAATCCTCCCTGAGGGAGAAATTTTGCACCCAACGCAAAAGGATGATCGTTTTTCCAAACATAGAATATGGTCCATTCTTCATAACTGCCTTCCACTCGTCTTCATTCTG
Organism: Plantago major; assembly: GCA_026545765.1. Classification (NCBI taxonomy): domain Eukaryota; kingdom Viridiplantae; phylum Streptophyta; class Magnoliopsida; order Lamiales; family Plantaginaceae; genus Plantago; species Plantago major. The sequence continues at coordinate 38,287,698 of CM048839.1, forward strand.
GAAACGGATGATGAAATACCCTTCCTCATTGTAGAAGATTTCCGATAGCTTCACGAAATTCCAGTATTTGATCATAAATTGTTTAACTGTATTCATGGTTAAGTCTGTTCCCATTACAAAGAAAATCAGCGAATTTTCCCAGAATTTTAGCTCAGATTGCACATCCTCATCATCAATCTCCACCTCAAATTCGCCATCAACCACGGGCGGTGGGACATACTGGATTTTCTTACCATGCTCCGACAGTCTATTCCCACGAATGATATCCACCCAGAGGGGTTTATCCATCAATTTAGCAGATACAGTTTTCTTATCTAGGGTTGCATCCAAGATCAGGTCATCCATAGGTCTGTCCATATCCAAAATTCTCGGGTCCGCTGTCCCGCTGTTACCCCCTGACTATTCCGTGTTACTGTTACCCGTCGGATTCATCATCCGGTGCGCAGAAATCAAGGTAGAAGAAGGCAGCAATCCATCCCCGGCAATAGGTACGTTACCCAAAACACTCCCAGTCGGAATCAACCGATTCACCTCCTCCACAATCGACCCATTCTCAGTCAGACTCGACCGATTCGCCTCCTCAACGATCGACCCATTCCCCGTCGGATTCGATTGAATCCCCTCTTCGCCGATCGATTCGCCCCTCAACTCCCCCAAATCGATCTCAACCGTGCTTGTTGATGCCTCCAGACTGCCGTTCGGTTCCGATGCGTTCGCCGAAGTCCCCTGCTTCTTTGGGCGGCCACGGGGGCGCGGTGGTTCCGATGGATTTTTCTTCGGAGCCATTCGATTTTTTCCAGATAAGCTTTTATCTAGAAGAATGGTGGAAGATTGCGCGATCAATATTATATCATTGAGTGTTTGTTTATGCTAGCTATAGAATATGTAAAAATAGGGTCCTACCGTGCCCGATCTGTTAATTAGTAACATGTACATGTTTTTTAAAAAACAATTGTATCCCTCAAACCGAACCAAAATAAAATACAAAAGTATACAACACAACCAATAGAGTTTTTCCCAACAATCCTGCGGTGGTATGTGATCACCCCACCACACACAAAAAAAAAAAAAAAAAATTTTACGGTTGCTTTTCCTAACCCCCCGTTCCCAAAAACCCCGCGTTTCTATGCGTCACCCAACAAATACACAAAAAATATTATTCTACAAACAGAATTTTACATGGTATTGTTGGTTTTTTCCACAACCCTCTCCCTGGGCCCTTTATGGATGAAGAAAGTAAAGAGAAGATAGAAGAGAGGTTCCCCGCCTAGAGAGTATATGTCAGACCCAAGACGTCATGCAAAAAGTACAAAGAATATCGAAGACAGTTTCCCCACCTAGAGAGTATCAGTTGAATCCCCCCCAGAAAGTAGAGAGAAGATCAAAGAGAGTTTCACAGGCCACCTACCAGACTCGTATTGATCAAGAAAGTAGAGAGAAGATCGAAGAGAGTTTCCCCGCCTAGAGAGTATATGCAGACTCCTCACCCCCAAAAAAAAGTAGTTTTTAGTAAATTAATCGTAAACTGTTGCGGTCGGGTCTTGTAACAAAGGTATGGAACGGGTTCGAGTACATGCCAAATCGGACCTGAATATCATTATTTTAAACGGGGTTGAATTCGGGTATAGAACCAGTCCTTTCAGCCAGAGACCGTAGAGAAGAGAACCCTTATACCTCATCCTACTAATCGAATCTTATACATAAAGAAAATGAAATTGAAAGTCTTCACATGTAAAATGTTGTTGATGGACATGTAAAGATCAACACACCACCAATTAGCTCACGTGTATCTCTTCTATTTTCTGGAACTTAAAAGAGCACGTCTGGTACACGATTCATAGAACATTCTTAGAAGATCAGTTGAAGGGATTATATCAAGCATTGATCCAAAGGTCCTCCTAACTGGATTCATGCCCATTAAGAAAATTCATATTCAATGCTAAATCATACAAATATGAATGTATAAAATATAATTAAGCTTCATTGAACAATGTAATATTGATTACTTGAGTCCGATAAAATGATTGGATTCGTTTCACTATATTAAATTTAAAACTAACAATTTGGAATCATATACTATCAAATATATAACTTTAATTGGATTTCATAAATACCTTTAAATGTAAAAAATATAAATTTGTCATCCTCAACAAATTGGGAAGCATAAAAAAGACGGACATCATAATTACCTCAAGTAATTAAAACAACCAACCCATTCTTATATATAGGAGTATACAATTATGAAAACATGCGAGTCATAAAGTCGACTTTATAGTAGATAATATTGTTGGTAGCCGACTTTATGAAAACATGCGACTCATAAAGTCGAAAAGTTTTAGATGAATTCGTCTTGGCACGACAAATTTAAATATATGTTTAAAATATTTTTCGGAGTTTTGTATATAAGTTTATATGAGATTTAATAAAAACTATATAATGCAACCAATATACAAAAATTAAACAGTGAAAGATATACTGGCTGAAAATGGAACTAATTTCATAAAATTCTCGTGGTGATGCCACAATATAATTTACGTTTAATGATATATAGAAATGGAAAGATAAAATAAATTAATAGAAACAACATGTGGGGTGGTATGTGGGCAATGAAATCCACACCGTTAAACATGAATTTACGGGGCTTAATACGACTGGAGTTTTGACACTTTTTTGTACTGTAGTTTGCATGGTTTTCTTTGTTCTGGTTAAGCACAATTTGTGATGTACATAGTTTTTCTTAATGCACTATCCATTTTTTTAGGTAGATATAGGTCGGTTTAAAAATAGTAATAACGTAATTATAATGAAAATTTTCGGATTTGTTACTTTATTATGGAAGGAACATAAAGATATCGATGAATAATACCCCCTCCGTCCTGAATTCAACTTTCCACTTTTCATTTTGAAACGTTCAAATTTCATTACCCATCCCTTTAGGCTTCATTTGTTTTGAGGAAAAATGGGGGAAAAGACAAAAAAAGGGGATAATATTGTCTCCTCATACTTTATTCACTATCTCTCTACTTTATTCAATCTCTTTCCTACTTTATTAGGGCAAATTACATATAAGCCCCCCGTAAGATGCAAAAGTTGCAGATGGCTACCACTTAGATCAACAATTACATGCAAGTTCGGTTCGTTAAAATTCAATTACATCCAAATCCACGAATTTGACTTTTGGTGAATTTAACCTGGAAAAGCCATTTTTGCCCATGTTCAAATATCAGCTTTTGGAAATGGCCAAACTGCCTTAACTAAATGGTGAACTTGAATTGATGTTTGATGATTATTTACAACTCAAGTCCCTGGATAGAATTAAATTATCAAGTTAAAATTAAAACTTCTTATCTCCTGCCCCCGCAACTAAATATTTATTCAAATAAAATTAAAAAAATAAATAATACAGTTTCCATAATTTAATTATATATTTTTGAAACATTCTGGACTTAATTACAAAATAAAAATTATTTATGGGCCAAATTGAAAGAAATCAGAAGTGCCAAATAGGAGCATGGAGACCCATGATCATCATCATTCGTCTGAATCAAAAGTCCAAAGCAAAGCGCTGAATATTTCTTGGCCGCAATTAACTTCAGCTTTCGACAACAATCGGGTCAAGGTCGAGTCCAATAACAGTTGGGATGGTGGTGGAACATATGGTGGGGTGGAGATAGGCGGTTTCCGGTGGGCGGAAAGACCGATCGAAAATGGTGAATATCTTATATTTTTTCCCATTAATTAAAAACGTTAAGTAATTTTTTTTTAAATTTAAAATGATATTTGCAAAGAAATAGATAAGGGCATGTTTGCTTTTGACATAAATTTATTTAGCTTATAAGTTGGTCAACACAAATATGGATTAATGGACTTGGATGTAATTGTTGATCTGAGTGGTAATCAGATGTGAGAAGGGCATCTCGGGGGTGGTATGTAATTTTCCCTCCTTATTACCATATCTCCTACTTTATTCACTTTTTTTTTTAAAAAACTTGTCTGCATTCATGGGTAATGGAAACTGGGACGGAGGGAATATTACATTTTGACAGCAATACGAATATCACAACCCTTATTTAGACAAACTGTGAGCGTGATATGTTCCTGAAATATATGATACATTATATTCTATTTAAAAAGTATTATTGCGATGTGTTTGTCCAAATTTTCCATGTGCTTTGTAGACTATTATATTACAACCATTATTTTACTAAAAATCATGCTGATGAAATTCAATATAATTCAAATATTATTTGAATCGTGCGAATTTGTTAAGCAATGATTTTTTTTAATGTTAATTGTAACATCTCCGTTGTGAAAAATTGGAAAAATTATACTCCATTAAACAATAATAATAATAATATTTACTTGAAAAAATCTGCTACACTCCACTAAGATTCCATATATATATCAAATAAGCATAGAAAATAGACATAATGAATATATCATAATAAATAGCAGGGTGAAATGTTACTATATATACTTGAACAAATTAAACTCAACCCCCCCGTTACACTACGAAAATTAATAAAGCATTTAAATTATTATGGAACACAAAAAATGGAAGGTTTTGGAAAATGGATTTAAATGGTGTTAATTCCACGAAATTAGTTGGAGGCCAAAAAGATTGTGGTTTGAGATAGATCACCAACTTTAAATAATATATATGGATGGATACTACTTGAGCCACTCAGAAGATTACACGTGGCAGATTGATCCATAAATAATTTATGATTTAATGGATCCGAGCCCATAAAGCTCGATCCAAACTGGTCCGGAGGTTCTTGGATCCTTTAATGTAAAAAACACCTAAGTGGGGGAGATGGGTTACATTAGGTGGAGATATCCACCCCTAATTTTCTAAAGAATATCATTGACATATTTTTCAAATGTTTCGGTGGAAATAAACATTTTATTTTCCCAAAATATTTCATTAACATAAAAAGTGTTTCGGGACCGACCAGACTCGGATCCGCATATGGCATGAGAAAATCCATGACAGATTATGTCATGTGGACCGAACCTGTAATAAACTGGTCCAGACCGGTACAAATTCAACCCAATTGTGAATTGACAACCCTAGATGCCGGAGTTATAGATTCCTATGTCTCGTGCTTACCACTCTAGGTTCCTTTAGCACCCGGCCACTCTAGGTTCAACCGTTTCGACCGCTATTTTTGAAAACAACGGTCATGGTCACTTCTTATAACCACCACGATAGATAACCGGTGTGAACCAGTAAAACCACCCGGTTTTTGTCCAAACCACTAAGCGGTTGGACCGATCCAACCACTTATTCATTATTTAAAAAAATCCTCACCCATATATGAAATAAAATACCAATATTTAATTTTTATAATCTAAAATTAGAATTAAGGAAGATAATAAAGTGTTAAATAAATATTCATTTTTTTCTTTTCATATTAAAAATAATTTTATTTATGTACATAATTTTGAATATAATTCATATATTGAATTTATAGTAGTACTTTTAGAGAATTTTATGGTGTTTAATAAAATATAATTATGTATCATTCTTTTAGATAATAAGTATTCATTATTTTATGTAAAACAATAGAAAAAAACTAAACACCAATTCGACCGGTCAAACTGATCCAACCGGTAGTTTCCATCATTTTCGGTTCACCTTCCGGTCCGGTATTTCATACAATGCTCCCAAGTCCCAAGTGTTCAATCTAATTCTATACATGTGTCGTTACATGTATAAAAAACGATGCCATCATGTAGAAGAAGCAACACCACTCAATTGGTTCATAAATCAATAAATCACTTACTCCCTCTGTCCCAAAGAACTTCATACATTAAAGTTAATGTGCAGTTTTATGTAAAAAGTTAAAGTAATGATAGAATATAGAAAAAGTGAGAAAAAAATGTAATTTTAGTAGCAAAATATGTAATTTGAGTGTAAAGTTGAGATTGTTTATTATTTGTTAGGTGTGGGGTAGTTTCTTTTTTTTAAGATGTATGAAGTTCTATGAAACGGTTAAAAATGGTAAATGAATAAAGTTATGCGAAACTGAGTATCAGATGTGATTCCTTATGAATTCCACAAGTGACTTCCAAAAAGGAAAAATACAAGTTTTACTTACCTAAGCAATCCATAATTACAATTGCTTCAAAACTAATTAATTCAATCTGATGACATGCAAGTCAATTATCTCCACCATAATTTAAAAATATCTAACTACACTTTTATATAACAGAGAACCACAAGTAAGCTAATGGAATAACTTTATATAGTACTATGTCTTATTATGCTGATTTGTCACGTTGATTTGATAAAATATGGTATCATCTTTAATTAAGTGGGTTCTTTATTAAAAGTTTGAGTGAATCATATTCTTGATATGTGATACAAACTGGTTCCAGTTCTGATCGAAAGACCTTATCAAGCCAAGACAAATAAGATTCTATGGTAGTAAAAATTCTTCAATATTAGGTGAGGAAAAGCATTATTAGAACCTCCTGAAAAGCATGGAACTTGGCACGTCAGTCAAAAGGGAAGTTGAACGAACCCACTTGACATGCATAATTCTTTTCTAGGAGAATAAACTCCGAACAATATATTACCGGATTTATCCGAAACTAGTTGATGTACATTGGTAACTGATAAACTAAATAAGGTCATGTTATCTTCGTCTAAACATAACTGATAGCTGAATAGAATTTATTTGTAGTATAAAAAATAACTAAGCAAATCTGATTGAACTGATATGAAACTAATGACTTTTCAAATGAAGAGAACACAGCTTCACTGATTAGTGGAAAACGGTAAACTGCTAAAAATCCACCAACTAGCAACAAAATTGATCCTGCAAGATCATTTCAGATAATTTAATCTCCTGCAGTTGACAAACAAGTTGCTAGCTCAACAAGTAGTTACTAAAAACCTGGACCAGATATTAACTATCCATTCTAGTTTCCTTCTCTAACTACATAAACTGGACCACTCTGCATAAAACATATCTAATTCTAACACTTAGAAAAGGCATAACTGCAAAAATAATATTTCACTCAAGTACTTGCACTTGTCCTTTCTAGTCTCAACTCTCAACCATTTTAGTCTTATATGTTCCTGGCCCATATATGGGACACACAGAATATCAAAGAATCTGATTCCAAAATCAGTTTATCTTATTCATGTTGTTGTTTATATCAAATTTTGTCAAGTTGTCATCAGATGAGTACTATTAACATCATCTCTCCAGTTTTCTTGATCTGTACACTTTCATCTCTCATCCATACAAGTATAAGTACAGGAGCTAGTTATGGAAGTGATCATTCATGTCTTTTTATGCACCAGTATCTCAAACAACCAACTGATCACAAGTTTGAGCAGAAATCCAATAGGTTCTGGGAGTTTAGTGAGGAACTCAATACTTGGGTTGAGGTCAAGTTGCCTTATGACTTGGTTTCTTGCATCAATGATAGTTGCAAAGTAGTGAATTCGATCCGAAAAGGGGGTGGAGATGATGGTGATCATGAGAAACAAAGGGAACCTGATGTTTCTTATTCAGTTCTTCCTGTGAGAAAGAGAGTTTCTTTGACTAGGATGTCTGAGACGTCGGTTTGGGTGACCGGAGTAAGCGGGTTGATTTACGAGAGGTTTTGGAATGGATTGCAGTGGGTTATTGCACCACATGAGTTGCCTTTATCAGCAGGATATGCAGTTTCTGTTTTTATTGTTAATCAGACCATTCTTGCTTTGTCTGAATCAGGGTTCTTGTATCAGGTAACATAATCTGTAAAAGTCTACTTGTTTTCAACTAAGTATTCATAACAACTGATCATTGAATTGGAAAAAACAAGTTTTTATTCAGTTTCTAAAATCTGGTTTTAGTTGATTATTGTGAAACCTGCAGTTCCATGTATGTTTTAGGACTTCAAATTTCACAAACTTCCAAAAACACTCACTTTGTCATGAGTTCTTGAATCTTCTATTATCTGATTTCGACGAATCTAACTGTTGTTGACTTAGAGTGGACTAATGAATTGAGGAATTGTATGTTTATGGGTTCATTCAGATGCAGGTTACAGAAGAGTCACAGCCGATTTGGGTCGAATTCATGCCGGTGTTTGATAAGAGCCATGGCAAAGAAACAGACCAAGCTTCTGTCATTCCATTGTCTTCTGGACTTGTTACCAATAACAAGGAGTGAGTAAAATTCAGTTGAATGTTGTAGTTTTACCATCATTTGCCAAAAAGAAAGAGATATAAGTAGTCAATAGACTGCAGAAATATGTCAACTCTACTAATGAGACCTTGATTTGGCCAAAATCTCCACCAGGAGAATATACTTCTGCACAAAGAATGGATCATTACTTGAACTAAATGGGATTGATCCTCCAAGGTAAGGTCCACCTAGTCCTTGATGCAATACTTCTATTTACTTGTATCCTGATTGTTTCCGTTATAACGTATGTGCAAGGTGGACTAGTCATGGGAGACCACTCGGTGCAAATGTAGCAGCAATTGCTGATGCTGCTACAATCAGATCAGCAGTGCTCTTTACATTGAGGTGAGGAGCAAACTTAGGTGATTCGTTTCCACGTTTGCCATAAGCTATTAGGCAATCATTATCAAATGCTTGTTTTCCAATTTTCCTGCTCAATTTGGAGTTCACAGTGCTGCAGGGGATCTTTATGAGTATGAAAAGTCGTCGAAGCCTCCTTGGAAGAAGCACATACATAACAAAGGATCAGAGGAAGATAACTCATTGTATCCAACTAAAGGATGCAGTTTACATGGACTAGCTGGAGCTCATTCAACTTCTCTCTTTCTCTTAACCAAAGTACTTAAAAAACCCATCAATCTACTCTTTATCATCAGTGCACAAGCCTTCTGCATTTACTGAACAAAACTCGTATAAATATGCAGGAAGGCAAGTTGGTTGAAAGATGGTTGCATCAAAGGAAGTGGAAGTGGTCGGTTCATGGAAATCCCAAAGGTCATCCTTTGGCATCGATAACATGTATTTCTCCAGATGAACAAATTGATAATTCGAATTCCTTGTTCCTAACGACATCAACTGGGTCCGTGTTTGAGTATCAGATTCCAAAGTATGCAGGTGTGTGAGGCAAACTATAGGTACCAAGGCTTTTAGTACATTTCTGTTAACTTTGGAGTTGGCTGACTTAAGAATACTGTTCTTTTGATATTAAGTCAGGGAGTAGTCAAGTTGAAGAAACTGAAGAAAACTGGCTAAATCATATGCACCCTCCACATGCGAAAATCGCGAGGGGCGTTGCAGGATTACAAATGCAACCTGGGAGAATAGTATTTCAATTAGACGATGGTAGGCTGGCCGAGCTGCATTTATCAGGCATAGGAGGTGAAAATTCAGGGCCTTATACTCCAATCACAACCAAGAGAAAATCTTTGCTCAAGTATGTCTGGTCAATACTAGACGCGCCTGAAACTGAAGGATGGAACGCTGAGTACTGCACAGAAGAACGAGGACCCTCGAATTGCATCTTGGGAACAAAAGATGAAGCCAATGAAGCAACCAGTGCTAAGTCAGCTTCAAGATGGAGAAAAGATGGCAAAACACAACAGCACTATTTGTCAATTGATTCATCAGTTGGTAGTCTATCTAGTTCAGGAGATGAGTACAAAGTTCAAGAAAAACATATAAATAGCTATTTTCACCTGCGACTAATGCAGGAGGATAAATCGTTTTTCCTCGTGACAGATAACGGAATGACATTTGAGTACTTGAATACTGAAAATGCCTGGTTCTGGCTGAAGCATGAACATGTTTCGAAAATTGAAGGTGCTGTTGGCAACTACAATGGGGTTCTTTTCTTGGTTGATGAGTTTGGCAGTTTGCTTATCAGAGAGAGAAGTAGCAGCGATCTTGCGTGGACGAACTGTACAGCAATGAGGAAAGGGAGGCCTGTGATCGGTGGTCCACCCTGGGACAGTGCACCGGGCCAGGTTCCGAGAGCTAAACCAGAAGATGCAGTCTTCTTTGTTAGTAAAAGTGGTAGACTGCAGCAATTCAGAGTAAGTTGAACACAGTTACTCTGCTTGTAAACATAAGTTAATTAGTATGTACTATTGTTCATGATCTGTTGTTGATCTATTGAAAGTTGAATGACATAAGAAATTTCGGTGAAGGTGGCAATGAGAAAATTCAAGTGGAAAGATTGCAGGAACCCACCAATTACGAAAATCGCATGCATAGCAGATCAAGAAGGATTCAGAGAAAACGTCGTGTTTGTTATTGGGAGGAATGGCAGACTATACCAGTACAACAAGGTGACGGAGCTTTGGCACGAACATTACCAGTCACAACACCTGGTTCTAGCCAGATCACCTGGAACTGCAATGAGACTAAGGACATCATCAACAAAGGGCTCTTTGTTCATGCTCTCGGAAGATGGTGGACTCGTGGAGTACAGATGGGACTGGTCCGATGGATGGAACTGGGTAGAACATGGAACGCCATATACTAATGTGACACTTGTTGGAGCACCAGGACCTTGTTTTGGAGAAGGTGAGCTGTTTGTAATCGGCTCAGATGGTAACGTTTATCTACGGTATTTGGATCAAGGACTGTGGAGATGGAGGGACTGTGGATTTCCCTATGCAGAATATAAGGTTCAGAACAATGGAAACAATGAAGCTTTTGAAGATGAGGAATTTGCAGCTGGGTTTAAGAAACTTGAAGAGAATCTTCAGGAATTTAACAAAATGTGTGACCCAAAGGTTTGTACTATGCTCCAATCTCGTTTCTAACAGCTTCAATGAAATTTGTAGTTCAAAGTGATTTGTTCTGATGGCTTACAACTTTACGTGCACATAGGTGACATCTACAAGACCGATTCCGTTCTCTGGAAATTCAGTCATATTCGAGCTGAGAGATGGCAGAGTAAGTTGATGCACACGAAATTAAGAACGATAAACACCTGATAGTAAAATACATGTATGTTCTGATAGATGGTAATTTTTGGCAGCTGGGTGAAATGAGCCGACTGGAAGACAAATACTGGATATGGTCACGCACAATTGGAACTCCTACAAGCTCATGTATGGCGAATTTTTGGACAGCAATGGCATCATAACAGAATGCACATAGGGAAAATAGAACCTCTAACAGGATCAGAATAAAGATTTCATCTAGTGAATGATAGATGTAATGTTCATATTTACTATTTCAGCAGGCTAGCAGCTAGCTGCAGTTTGACGAGCAGCATTTAGCAACAATGAAATATTCACATAGCCAAGTTACTGGAGAAAAATACCCCATATTCTTATAACATTCACACAGAAGCACTAAATTGAGATGTTTCTATTTATAGATTATGACAAGATTAGACAATAGATGAACAGTAAAATCTAAAAAATAAAGCTTTTGCCAGAAGTTTCTAACAGTCAACAGATACATGAAGGGTACAAAAATCACTAGATACACAAAAACATACATCTAGATAGTGTTCAAAATTCATGCACAGTATCAGTGTCTTTGCCGTAAATGGAAGCTACAGAAGCCTTGTGAGCTGCTATGAACATTAGAATCTCCTCCTAGGACTCCTAGAACGAGCACGAGGTGATCTGGGGGAAGTAGAGACAGAAATGGTGAAAATCAGATGCATATAACTGAAACAGACCAAGTAAACAAAAATAACTCTCTTGTTTATATACCCACATGAAAGAGTAGTACTCTTATCTTATGATTAATCGTACTCCTCATTGCGGTTTGCTAATAGCCAAGTCAGTATCATATAGTATATTGACCAACAGCAAAGAATCTTTACAATCATCTAGCTTCATGAATCTACAGATAAATTTTCTATTGCATACATAGTAATATATTAATAAACTGCAAAAGTTGTATTAGAGTGCGAGCAACAATAGAAACAATCTAGATGGTGAGTTTGGACATTTTACCACTCAAGCAATATTTATTCTTGACATTAAATGCACACAAGCGACTATTTTAGGACATACCTCCTCCTCATACTCCTTTTCCTGAATGGACCTTTGCTGAATGCCCAGTCAACATTTATGGACTGGGTGAGCAGTTCAGTTCCATCCATTTCAGCTATAGCCTTTTGGGCCTCGTCAAAATTCTCATATTCAATCAGAGTATACCCCCCGAGAAAAACCCAACCAGATTTAGCCAGTAAACAGACATCTTTTGCAAGGAATACTAGCATGCAGCACAAAATAATAACTACATCAACTTTAAAAGTTTCTGAACCAAACACAAGCATTCAAATGAACTCTGTACTCCAGATTTTAGTGGTTAAAGGTGCAAGCATAATTATATAATCGACTTAGTCTCTCCTGAAATTCAGACAACTTTCCAATAAACAGAATACTGTTGAAGTATTTCCTGTACCTTAACATATCCTGTACGGCGGTTAAGGTTCAAGTGTAAGTTCTTAATCTCCCCAAATTCACCAAATGCATTATGTAGGTCGTCCTCTTGGGCCTCTTCATGAACTCCAGTCACAAGAATAATCCATCCTTCAATAGCTGCACAAGTAAAAAAACAATCAGAATGCCATTCTGTCTCCCAAAGAATTGAGGTTCTTCAAAACATACCTTGTATAAGTGCAGATTTAATAGAACACACCTACTGTTTACTGATACCACTCGGTACTTTTTTTACATTTTTTCTCATGTTTATTCATAAATATTTCTTCACTGACAATAACATGCATCGAAAAGAAGAAAATATAGTATTCCTTTTAGCTGTAGACTTGACTCTACTATGAAATACCTGAACACAGAAAATGGAGCCGCAAAAGCAGCAACGAAGCTGCACAGAGTCCGACAATAACATACCATGTGTTATAAATAAATGGTTTGTTGTTTTTGAGTCAGAAAATACCATTTTTGGTTGAATGGCCAGAAGAAAAACAACAAACGGTTTGTTGTTTGTGATTTTGGTGAGCACAATCACAAACCAATTGAACGAGTGGGAGTGGGACAACATGTTTCTGGTTTTTTTTTCCTTAATGAACCAAAAATAATAAATACTCCAGAAATTTACACGTGAATGAGAAATGGGTTGGTCAAAATTTTGACCAGCCCATGGCAAAGAGACACTTGTCGCTCTGCAATTCGTCTCCTAAATTTGAAGATAAAAATGGTTGAGGTATTGTCTGACTCTGGTCAAACAAAAATGTATGTAAAAGTGGTTCATGCCTTCATGGATAACAAACCACAAATGGAATGTGTTCCAAACCACTTTTTCATGAACCAAATTGTGAACCAAACCACAATTTGGTTCATGGATAGGGGTGCTCTAGGACAGCTCTATCCATGGGGGCAAAAAGTGACAGAAACTTGGTTTAACTAGATATTAACTATGAACCATTTAGGAGACGAATTGCAGTGCGAGAAGTGTCACTCTGCCATGGGCTGGTCAATATTTTGACCAATCCATTTCTCATGCACGTGTGAATTGTTGGAGTATTTATTATTTTTGGCTAATTAAAAAAAAAAAAAAGAAACATGTGTGAGTGGGACACCCACAGCCCACTCCCACTCCCACTCCTTCAATTGGTTTGTGATTTTGCTCACAACAACAAACCATTTGTTGTTTTTATTCTGGCCATGAACCAAAAATGGTTCATGGTTAATAGCTAGTTACAAGTTTTCGTCACTTTTTGCCCCCATGAACCCTTTTTGGTTCATGGATAGGGCTGCTCTTGCTCTAAGCTTCATATAAAATGGAAGCACGGCTATATAACTTAATATATGGATAGGCAAATTGTTGCCACGTCAATGCCGTAGCACATTTAGCCAAATAAAACTCCCAAACGTACATTGTGAAGGAAGAATCCAATTAAGAAATCTTCAGCCACATTAACAATGGAAAAACCCAAAACAGGAAGCCTGTCGCAACGCATACTCTGATAGCAAGAAAATTGCTTATCCAGCTCAGACCATGAAAGTAACAGGTGACTAGATAGATCCCTAATACATTAATTCAATAACATGTAGCCAAACTCTTCAGTCAATTGAGTGAGATTACAGACTTACACCTAATAACAATGAGGTAACATGACATAACAGCAGCACCACTACAAAAACAGACAAGACATGATGTTATGAATAGTGAGTAAACTGGAGAGTTGAATTTCGAAGTTTGTGTTTGGTATTAAACTGCGATATTTATAAGTATATATTTGAGTTTTGAAGTTGATAGAATAGTAATTCAACTCAAGTAACTCGAGAAGTTGAGAGCCAAACAATCGGAGAGTAATACATACCATAAAGCATACTAGTGTGTAAGCAAATATAAAAATGAAGTTGAGGATTTTATACTAACTAACATCTTTCGGGGCCAGGTCCAGCATTATGAGAGTCGAGGGAATCGAATGGAGCAGACATTCGGGCAGCTTGAGGAGAAACTTCATCTCGAAAGCCACGGCCCTTGGTCTTCTTGGTAATTGCGGACTTGAGCCGAGGAGCAGCAGCGGTTCCGTCTCCCAAGTCCTCGTCCATCAGATCATCATCCTCTGGTTCGAAGTCGATCGCCTCCACTTCACCGTTCGCCATTGATGATTTATGTAGGAGAGGTTTAGGGATTTCGACAAATTCAGGGTTTAGCGATTGGGATTTGTGTAGAGTGACTAGTGAGCCACGATATTTTTTATCCCCCCTACAAAACACCCGTATTTCAAATTAATCCCCTCACATGCTAACAATAATAACACATGATGAGGAAGAAAACTATAACTCAGATTAAGGTTTTGATCTCTTCGTCTGCAAACTCATTCAGTTCAGTTCAATTCTGTTTAGTTATATTTTATACTATACTTCAGTTCAGTTCAGATAACTTATCTAGAGACCGTCTCTCAGGAGTCTTTGTGATCATTTTTTATGTTTATTTTCTACAAAGTTTTTAAAAGGTATATAGTGTTTATATTTGAATGGTGAAATCTATAATAGTAATAAAAAGTAAGGTAAAAAATATGAATTTATGAGCAAAACGTTTAGAAGGAAAAAAGAAAAGAATAAATGAGGCGAAAAGAGGTATCACGTCAACCCACCCGGAAAAAAAATATTCCTAGATCCGCCCTGATTGGGCGGACGTGGCACTGGTTAAGCTTGTGAGATGTGAGTTATTTTCATATTGTTCTGTATATATGCTTGCTAGTTGCTAATATTTGGTGTGAAATTTGAGAATGCGCAAATTGCCAGTTATTTATCAGACTTCCGTACATGGTGCTGAAGGTGACCAATTGAAATTAGTGCATATTTGCGACCAACATAATTCTTTTCAACTTAAAATTAATAATAACTTCAACTTTGAATGATTGTAAATCTCACTTTTACATATAACATTATCATAAATCATCCTTAAAAAACTGATACCAACTTCAACAACTTATGAAATTGATCGAATCGGGATGAAACTATTGCAAACACGTACGCCCTAGTCAACCCGACGTCTTGCTGCAAAGTACTCGTGCGGAAGAATAACCCATGGCGCTGCAGGCTTGGTTTCTTTCAACATCATTAACGTTTTCTTCTTTTTTTTTCAATTTCAGTTGGACGTTGTGCTGGTATGTTGCCTGTTGATACGGACATCTGTCCAATCCGTTAAGGGCGCCATAGAGCGTGTCCTAGAGTGCATCAAGGCTGAGATCGCCAATCCAGTGCTAGTCCGACCTAAGGGAAACCATCCCAGGTCAACTAGTATTTACAAGTCAACATACCTTCTCAGCTGGGCCCGACCAAGCTAGGTGAATGACTTCCGAACCTGACAAAAGGTCACATGATCCTTCCAAGTACCACAAACTGTCAGTCCTAGGATGCCAAACGGACCGGACGAGGGAATCTCAGATGCCACCATTGCAATAAGACCAAACGTACATAACAGAACCAATGAGCTACTTCCGTGGAACTCTAGGCTCGGACACCTTGAGTTACCTAAGGGCATATCCACCAAGCAGAAGGATCTGTCCGAAGGAGTTACACGGACCCAACGTATGAACAAGATCTCAGAGGGAAAGGTCCAAACTACCCTCCCAGGCCCATTAATTAGTATTGGATTACTGTTCACTATTGGGCTATGGGCTAAAGGTAGCATTGGTATCCAAATATGAAGCATACACTTGGCACCATCTTGTGAGTCACTTCATAAGATATGTTAACTATAAATATAGCACAAGGTCCAAGACCTTGAGGTAAGCAACAATCCCTAAGTCTGATTGATATCATAACCTTCCTCATAACTATTACATTGAGAGCTACCAACTCTCTCTTGAGTAAAGTCTCTTACCGGATTGATATCTTATGATCGGGTAACTCTTCTAACCCCCCCCTAGTCCTTTCGGGTACTCGGCTCAGTACCGCTTCGGAGTTCAAGTGGGAGGTAGGTCCTAGACTAGGTTACTTGTAATAGTTTAGTTAGTTAGTGTTCGAGGTTTCACCCCTCAACATTTTGGCGCCGTCTGTGGGAAACTTTACAAAAAGTTTCGCAACTGAGTTAGGCTGATGGCAAGAACAAGACGGACAACACGGACTAGTGCTGCAGGCGTAGGGACTCTACCACCACGGGCCACTGTGGTTGAAAGGAACGTCGGAAGGGGATATCCGAGCGACGATCGCACAGCCAGCCCATCCTCAGATGAAGGAAGAGACGTTCCGCTCAGGGGGGTCCGAAATGTTCCTAAGAACGTTGCACCTGCGGACCATGGAGAGGGGACCATACGAGTTTCTCCGGCAGAAGCTCAAGGCCCCATTACAGATCAACAGTTTACTATGCCTGATGGTCGTGCAGTCCGGACTAGTGACCTCGGATTAAGTGAGACTCAGTTCGATAGATTGCTCACGATAATCCAAGGTTGTCTAGGGTCTAACAATTCCCATCCTCAGCAAGCCACTCCGCCAGTGGCTACTCCGGCTCAAGCAGAGCCTGCTCTATCAAGAAACAGGCAACGTCTGATTCAGCAGAGGTTGGGGAATTAGCTACCCCAAGAGGATCTGCGGAACCTTCTAGATCGGAGAGCATCCGCTTCCCAAATTCAGGGTGAAGGAAGTCTGAATGAAAGGAGAGACCAACAGGAGGATGATAATAGGCAGCCTAGAGCTCCGCAACCAGCACCTCCGAGAGAAAGGGATCACGTAGCGGAAACCATTCCAGTGGTCCGCCTAGATGAACTCCCCGTGGATGTAGCAGTTCATCCAAGGACGGGGGAGATAATGACTGGGGAAGAAATCTATGCTCAACAAAAAAGCTTTGGAGGCCCAGATTCTAAATCTCGGACGCCTGGTAAAGGATCATGAGCAGATAGCTACTAGTGCACCAAACCCTTTGTGCGATGAAATCATGAGAGAAAAGGAAAGGAACAGGAACTCGGATCAAGTGATTCCAAACTTGGAATACTATCACGGGGATAGCTGTCCCGTTGGTCACCTGACAAGGTACAACAGTAAGATGGATTCCAAAGGGATGAGTGATAATACGAAAGCTCTCACGTTCTCATCTACTCTCTTTGGAACGGCCATGGATTGGTACACTGCTTTACCAAACAAGTCGATAAGGTCGTATGCGGACCTCTTCTCCAAGTTTCTGGGACGATTTGGAAAGTCGAAAAGAAGAAAGAGTACCGTCGAGCACCTGGCAGAAGTTATACAGAGGGAGCAAGAGGATCTAAGGACCTTCCTAGATCGCTTTCACGCGAAAGTTCTTCGAGTTGAGCCACACAGTATTAAAGAACGGGTCCGTCACCTGTATGCTAATACTTTCAACTCAGAGCTCCGCAGAAAACTCTCTAGTCAGGAAGTGAGGAGTGAAAAGCATTTGGATGACATCTGTGAAGAAGTGATGTATGGAGAGGAGTACCGATGGAACGTTCCGGTGAGAGCAGGATCCAAGAAGGGAAAGGTGCCAGTAAAACAAGAGCACCGCCCTAATAAGTTTGACCCGAGGAAGGATCACAGAGATAAGGGCTTCCACAGAAAAGGAGTCCGCCAAGGAGATACGCAGATTATACCCGTCTCAATAGACCAAGATCTGACATCTTGGCAACTATCATTGAGAAGAAGCTGGATGTTCAATGGCCAAATCCCTCTCACAACAACCGGAAGAATAAGAATGCAAAGGGGTACTGCAAGTTCCACAAGTGCCGTGGTCACGAGACGGACGATTGCATTCAACTGAACAGAGGTTGAACATTTGATAAGAGAGGGAAAACTGGAAGAGCACATCTATACGGATGAGCCTTCTAGACATGATAAGACGGAACAAAAAAGGCATGATAGAGCTACAGAGCCGGCCGCCACCTCGTCCTCTATCCTTGCCACCTCCGCCACCCAACCATCCTTCTCGTACGGACCGACACCCATACAGGTACGATGATGACGTTGAATGGAAAACCCTCCATACAGCGGAGTGATCAACACCATCGCAGGCAGACCAACTGGGGGCGATAGTAGGAACGCGAGAGAACGGACAGCTCAGAATCTCCGGAACAATGACAGATCGTATGCTGCTCCAGCAATTCGAGGGACAAATGCTATATAATTTGATGATAGTGAAATCCCTCCTCCTACGACAGGAGGCGAAGATATAGATGATCCGGATGTTCCGCTGGTGGTTTCTTTAACCATCGCAACTTATCGGGTAAACAAGATCCTGGTAGACACTGGGAGTTCCTCGAACATCATCTCCAAATCGGCAATAGATAAGATGAATCTGGGAGGAATTCGATATGAGAGAGTCAACACCTCCATACTAGGGTTCGGAGGAGATACTGTCCGTCCTCTAGGAAGTGTCATGCTTCACGTTTCACTAGGGACACATCCCGCAAGAGTGACACAGCAAGTCCGTTTTGTAGTGGTGGACCGAACTTTCGACTACAATGCTATCTTTGGTCGTCCGGGACTCAATCAATTCCGAGCTATACCTTCCACTCTCCATATTAGGATGAAATTCCCGACCCTGTGCGGAGTTGGAGAGGAGGTAGGGAACATCCGAGAAGCTTGGGAGTGCTATATTATGTCTATAAGGAGAGCATCTGCACCTGTGTTGGCAGTAACGGTGACCCCAGATCCGCCAGTTGTTCTTCCATCGAAGAAAGAGAATCCACACATTGGAGTAGGGAGCTAGAAGGACAAGTTTCCTAAAACTGCATGGATCGAGCCTCATGAAACCCTCAAGGAAGTTGAGCTCATTGTTGGAAGCCTGGACAAGAAGACTAGAATCGGAACAGAGATGAATGCGAAAGTAGAAATGAAGCTTATTGCTTGTCTCCGAGATAACGTTGATGTATTTTCTTGGAGTACTGAAGACCTAAAGGGGATAGATCCGAGGATTGCTGTTCACCGTCTGAACATGGATCGCTCGATCAAGTATATCCGCCAAAAGAGAAAAGATTTTGGCCCGATTAAGGATACCATTATATCCGCCGAAGTTGATCGACTCCTAAAGGCAGGGCACATCGAGGAAGTCCGTTATTCCGATTGGGTTTGCAACGTGGTTCTGGTAGAAAAATCGCCAGGTAAATGGCGAATGTGCAATAATTTCACCAGGCTAAACAAGTTCTGGCCGAAGGATCCGTACCCTTTGCCACGGATAGATCAATTGGTTGACTCCACGTCCAGATGTGCGTTACTGAGTTTCATGGACGCATACCAAGGCTTTTACCAAATTCGGATGGCCAAGGAGGACATCAAGAAAACAGCTTTCTTCGCTGCAGGGGGAGTGTACTGCTTTAAGGTGATGCCCTTCGGATTGAAAAATGCGGGAGCCACTTACCAACGACTGGGGAATCAGATGTTCAAGGAAGAGATTGGCAAAACCATGGAAGTGTATGTGGACGACATGCTCGTTAAGAGCAAAATTGAAGAACAACATGTGGATCACTTGAACAAGTGCTTTGCTATCCTTAGGAAGTACGGGATGAAGCTGAATCCGGAAAAGTGCACCTTCGAAGTGAAGGGCGGAAAGTTTTTGGGATACATGGTCACAGAGAGGGGGATAAACGCAAACCCTGAGAAAATCAAGGCAATCTTAGATCTGCCTCATCCGAAGAACCTCAATGAGGTACAACAGCTTATTGGACGTCTTATGTCCTTAAGTCGCTTTATTTTGCGATCCGCAGAGAAGAACCTTCCGTTCTTCAAAATCCTCCGGAAAGGAGAGAGCTTTGAGAGGACCGCGGAATGTTCTGAGGCTTTTGAAAATTTGAAAAAGTACCTCCATTCCCCTCCGCTGCTCTCCAAACCCGTGGAAGGAGAGCCACTCTACCTCTACCTAGCAATAACGGAAGAGGCAATGAGTTTCGTATTAGTACGGATTCAAGCCAACGATCACTTTCCAATCTACTATCTTAGTAAAGCCCTTGCTGGGGCCGAGACAAGATATGTGAAGATTGAGAAATTTGCATATGCTTTGGTTTACACCGCAAGGCGGTTAAAGCCATATTTCAAGTCTCATAAAGTTGTGGTACTAACTACGGAACCTTTGAAACAGGTCCTGGGAAAGCCCGACCAATCCGGACGACTCTCTAAATGGGCAATTGAGCTGAGCGAATACGACATTAGCTACCAGGCTCCGACAACCAAGAAAGCTCAAGTTGTTGCTGACTTCCTAGCGGAATACTCTGAAGCGGATTCAGAGAAAGTCCCGGACAAACAGGCATTTGAATGCTTAATCGCCAAGCAGATCATCCGAAGGCCAGTTCCGCCAACGATCAACCAGGAAAACCTCGAGGATGCTCAGTTCATTAATCAGTCTCGGACTGCATCATGGGAGGATACTCGGTTTAACCAAATGTTCCTTCTTGATGATATCACAGGGGAATCCGGTACTAACAACTCTGGCCCGGATATTAAAAAGAAAGGGGAACACAAGTTGGAATCTCAGGAGCTTACAGAAGACCTCCAAGCCAGAGAACATCCCTCTGATGTTTGGACATTGAAAGTGGATGGTTCCTCCACCGGAAGAGTAGGAGGAATTGGAATCTATCTTAAAAGCCCTGATGGCGCGGAACTCGACTACGCGATATCCTTGGAATTCAAAGTTACCAATAATGAGGCTGAGTATGAAGCATTGCTGGTCGGGCTACGTCTGGCCAAGTCCCTGCAGGTCCGGAAACTCAAGGCTTACACGGACTCACAGTTAGTTGAAGCCCAGTTCTTCGGTACTTTTGCAACAAAAGGTCCTTCGATGATCAAGTACCTTGAGCTACTCAAGCAGGAAGTCAGCCTCTTTGATGAGTTTACCCTGGAGAAGTTTGATAGGGCCTGGAACGAAAGAGCGGACGCTCTGGCAAAGTATGCATCCGCAACAGCTTCCCTAGACACGCGGAGAGTAATCCTACTCTCTATTCGACTCATCCGTCATGAGTCCTACTCGATGTTGTAATAATCGAACAGAAGCTGGATGACTGACATCTTTAGTTATCTCAAAGATGGATCATTACCAGCTGATCCGAAGGAGTCAAGGAGGGTGCAGTGCCGAGCCAACATATACTTTATACTTGGAGAAGATTTGTACAAGAGATCTTTTGATGGGACTCATTTAAGATGTTTAGGCCCACAAGAGGCAGAGACTGTACTGGAAGAAATTCACAGCGGAAGCTGCGGAAGCCATTCCGGAGGACGAACTCTAGCTCAGAAGATCATCCGACAGGGATACTACTGGCCTACCATTGATAAGGATTCCGCTAGCTTCGCCAGGAAATGTCCTGATTGTCAATATTATGCGAATATTCCCCATCGTCCGACACACCCAATGATTCTGTCAGTCATAGTGTGTCCATTTGATCAATGGGGCATCCATATTATCGGACCATTCCCAAGGGGCATTCAACAGAAGAAGTTCTTAATTGTGGCCGTGGAATATTTCACCAAATGGGTAGAAGCTGAAGCTGTGGCGACTATCACGGAAAGCCGAGTGCGAACCTTCATTTGGAAAAACATCATTTGTCGCTTTGGCCTACCCAGAGTTCTTATCTCGGACAATGGCGCTCAATTTTGAACAACGCTTCACATCTGTCGGATACCCACAAGCCAATGGACAAGCTGAGTCCACAAACAAGACAATTGTTAAGATCCTGGAAAAACGGCTGAGAACTTCTCAAGAAAGTTGGGCAGCTGATCTAGATGGCGTACTGTGGGCTCATCGCACCACTGCGCGGACCTCGACTAGAGAAACTCCATTTGCCCTGGTTTATGGCTCGGAGGCAGTCATACCAACGGAAATTGCCGTCGAGACTATGAGGGTCCAAGAGTTCAATGATTCCGTCAATCATGAAGCTCGGATATTCGATCTGGACATGCTGGAACAGAAAAGAACTGAAGCCTTGGCTAATATCCACAGGTACCAAGCACTGCAGCCCGGGCCTACAACATGCATGTTCAAGTGAAGGACTTACATGTCGGAGACCTAGTGCTCCGCCGAGCTGATATCTTGAGTAATATTGGGAAGCTTAAGCCTAAATGGGAAGGACCTTACAAGATTGTCGGTGCGAGAGTGAACGGAAGCTACGAATTGGAGGGCAATACGGACACCCACTCAGCGCATTTGGAATGCAGGGAACCTTCAAAAGTTTTACGATAGGGGTGGTTACGCGGACCCACATCGATCATTTGGATATTTTGGGCTTAAACTGCCTATTACGGAACTCCGCTCGATTGCTTTTTGTTACCCCTTTTGCCATTGGCCATGCAGCCCACAAGTTGTAATTGCATTTCCGTCAAATCAATACAACTTCTATCTTTCAATTCGTGAATCTGAGATTTAACGTTCAAATGATAAGAAAAATCAAGCAATGAGTTTTATTCATACATGAAACAAAGTATACATAACATTGTCTTTGCAGTCTACAATCTCCGATCTTTATCCAGATCTACAGCTACAATACATAAATTATAGGGAAAGTCTCTGGAGATACGTCATCTTCTGTCGAGATTATCCCTCCGACAGGAAAGTACTCTACTTAGTAGTCACTTTCGGAGACACCAAGGATCTGATGTGCCTGTACAATACGGAAAGATTCAGTGAGTTGGAATCCTACAATATCACCATACCTTTGATTCCCTCTACGGATCTTGTGCTCGATGTGCACGGACACATTAAAAAAGTGAATTATGGGCACTTGGAATCTCATGCCCATGAGGAGATTGGATGGACACATCTACTATGTCCGACATCAAACCTTCTATCTCCAGCCTGTTTGTTCGAATCCGAGCATGGATCTGATGCATTGATCGTATGGCGACCCACCCGCCAGCAGCTCCCCGGAAGGGAAAAGCTCATACCGGGTGGATTGCACATACAACCGATAAGGCCATCCGTTAGTCTACCCCCGGATCTGAACGTTTTTCACGATCTGTATTTTCTACCAACTGATCTCGAGCAGTCATCCCCTCCAGACCCATGCCACTCTCAAACTCAAGACAAGCACCAATTTGAGAGTGGACGGGAGTCTTGAGGGGGAGACTAGTCAAGAAATCATCTTCTTATGGCCACTACTAGGCTCAAACTAGGGAGACCTATCCTAGTTTGAGAAGAAAGTGGAAATTTTAAGTGAGGATGAAATTGGAGTCGGATTTAGATAATCAGTGCAAAGGAGAGCTCGGGTATTTATAGACGGGACGAACCAATAAGCGCCCGACACGTAAGAACCTTGATGTCGACAATGGGCTTGGGCCATCCGTAGGGCCGAACAGTGTTGGGTCGACTGAGCTTACCCTGTCTGATCTAGACAAGCCCATTAACCACGTCCACATTTGTATTTGCTAGTCATCTTATAGGGACATTTGCATGAATATGATCCAACAAAGTAAGGATATGAACAAGCTGATGATTTCATCTAATAAGCACAGTCTGAATTTCATTGAAAAACCATCCGAGCATACAGAAAACGGAGAGTACAATTTTTCCAAGGTCCGATGACCATACATAGGTCAATGGGGCATACCCCGGCTTGTTCCTTCAGTGGATTCCCGAGATTGAGCCTTAAGATTCTGGGCCCCCACCTTGAACCCGATGAGCTTGCTGCCGCATTCGGATCCTCCTACGGATCATCTTCAGAGTCCGCTCTCTCTCTTCTTCGGCTCGCCTCCTGGCAACCACCGGACATAGAGGGGGGGCACCTTCTGGATCGAGAACAATTGGGTCATCCGCCGTGCCTTTACCAGAGTAATTCGGAGCATGTTCCATAAGCACGGTTACCCAAGGTCTTGTGACAAGAATCGCACTGGATCGTCTGGTTCTCCGAAGTCGGGTAGCACCGCACTTGCATTAAGGTGAAGTTGTCTAGCTCGGACTGATTTCTCTCGAGCAGATTCCGACATCCTGAAGAAATCTGACTTCTTCGAAGAATTAAATTTCTAAAAAAGGAGAGATTGAAGAAGGGTAAAGCAGTGAGAAGGGAAGAATTACCATGTCCTTATTTATAGTAGCGACGAATCTTTACGATCGCGCCACATGTCCATCATCCGACGGCTCGGAAGATGAAGGGACGCAGTAATAATGACAATTTCACTGCTTCAACTTCCTCCTTCTAGAAGATTACGCATCCCTACAAAGTAATCTGGTATAATAAAGACGAACGGTCCGAGGATCAGACGTCATTCAGCGCGATCCGTGTTTGTAAGAGACGTATTTATGATAACTTAGCGTATGAACAACGGAACGCAGGAAATAAAGAGGAAAGCAAGTAATGATTCAAAGCATGAAAAGCATGGTTCCAAAGACAGTTACTACTAATAAAGGAGAGTAAATATTGTACATGGCAACAATCCGTGCCATCAAAAGATCACAATTCTAAATGTTACAAACTTCTCACGGGGCATACCCCGGACTCCTCACTGGGGGGCAGGGTGGCTCGCACCAACTTCTTCGGCTGTAGGCGGATTGGTGGAAGACGGGTTGGCAGTGACACGAGCTGCGAGGGATTCAGCAATTCTGAACAGGTTGAAATTTGCGTCATGGTCAACGACCCGAGCAGGCATGAAGTACCAGTTCTTTAGGAACGCCCTGAAGTTATCAAAAGGCACGAAACATACCTTTCGAAGGGCCTCCGGGACACACTTCGGGAGAAAGGGTCCGCCATTCCTGATGTTGATCTCACCTTCCTCGGTGACCAGCTCCGCAAATTCACACGCGACCAACCGATCATCCGGCACATTGTCCACTGGAACCTCCACTCCATTAGCATCCGCGGAAGGAATCAATCCTTCCGCCTTCCAATCGAAGTTCTGTGGAAGTAATCCCTTGGACTGCAACTGGCCAATGGCGGATGAAAACCCATCCAAGCGGGAAGCATCGGATTTGTCCGCCATGAAAAACTTGAAGGAGTCCGACTTCATAAAGTCTCGGGCAGCCTCAAGGCGAGCAAATTGGAGGTCCTCGAGGAGCAGATCCTTCGAGTCCAGGAAGGCCTTCATCGACTTGCTGATAAAATCCTCCTGCCAGTCCAAGTCCGATTTTATCTCCTGCCAGCTAGTTTTCAACTTATTGATAAGCGTATCCTTTTCTTTAGTTGAGCCTCTGCCTGCTTCACCTTCTCCGCCTCATCCGCGGATGCGGCCATGGCCTTATGCAGCTCCTCTTCGATGGTGGCCCGCTCACTAGCCTTCCATAGCCAGCGTGAAGCATCCGAGCTACTGAAATCGTATAGACACAAGTTATAGTTCTATCATACTGAGAACTTGGCAAAAAAAAAAAAAAAAAAATGAACGAGTTACTTACCCTCTGGTATAGCTCATGGAGCTCTCCAACCCGCTCGACCTCGGGGGGTCCGCGAGCACGTTCATATTCCTTATCGAGAGCAGCTTGGTCGGATGGAAGGATATCGGACAGCTGCTGCCTCTTAGTTGCAAGAGAGGCATCCGAGGCTGCTCCCCTCTTCCTCCCCGAGGTTATGGCGTCTCGCATCAATACATCCCGCTGGGGTGCGGATGCAGCGGAAGCTGGTGGCTTGGGGGCAGTGGTGCTGCGAGTCGCAGGGCCCTTGCCCTTGTCGGGCACCACCAAGACTTGCAGATCCTCACCCGCCTTCTCCCGCCTCTCTTCCTCCACCGCAAACACCGCTGCATTTTTTGGGTTCGCCATAGGAAGACCCGCGGACGTATTGATGATCTTGGCCCTTTGGCCAGTAGCAAGCTCAAGGGCTTGTTGCTCCCTCTGCAGTCTCTTCTTCTCACGGAGTGTCGACATGATATAATCGAACCAGTGAGCTACATAACAAAATAAACGTATCAGCCACGGATACATAAAGGGGAGAATAACAGGAATCTCGGAAATGAAAATTCATGGCAAGGCATTCAAGAGAAAGGAAAGCATAAATCCAAAAGTTAAGGATCCTTACTGAAGTCGGTCTTTCCCCCAACTTCCATGACATCAGTCAGTCCGCACAAGTAGGGCAGCGACTGACAAATCAATCCGTGGAACGGATACGTAGGTGGATTGTTCTTCTTATGAATCTCCGCCACCCACGGAGCCACATTCTTCGGAAGGGGGCGCCAGTCCGGGATACTCTCTCTCAAGAACTTTTTTGGTAGCCCCCACTGCTCTCGACTCCTTGCGGACATCCCGGGCTTCAAAGCCATCCGCACAAAAATGTATTTATCCCACCACTTCGACCCCAGAGAAGAAATGGAGTCGGAAATGAAGTTGTAGGGTTTCCTATTTACAAAGGTATAAAATAGGGGATTCCCCGGACTAAAAGCAACGTGGAAGAGCTGCCTAAAGTTCTCAAAATTCACAGGCTGCCCCTTCTTTTTTACAAAAAACAGCAAAACAAATAAGGTTACCCAAAGACTTTGGGATAACCCGGCTCGGACCAATCCCAATATGGTTTAGGATATGCTTCAGCTCGGGCGCGATTGGGATCTTCCACCCACAAGTGAAGGCCACTTCGTGCACACACATGTATCCGTCGGGCAGATTGTAAAAGGCATGCCCGGGCTCTGGAACCATGATTTCAACGGACTCCGGGATCTCCCACTTCTGCCTCCACTCGGGAATGTCCTCCGGTTTTACTTTGGACGGACAAGTGGAGAGTAGCCCGTCTACATTCAACTCTCCGTATTCATCCGCTATCACAACGGCGGACGCAGGACGAGGGAATTTGATTTGCGCCGCCTTGGCCCCACGACTCTCAATCAGTGGAAGAGTGGATTGAACGGGCACCCCAGGATGCAACGCAATTCGACGACCACGACGTCTTCGTGGGCGGGCAGCTTGAGTAGCTTCTTCCTCTTCCTCCTCATCATCCTCTTCTTCTTCACCATCTTCCTCCTCCTCTTCTTCACCGTCGGGTCTCCCGGATGTGCTTGGGTTGGTCGGACCTTTCTCCACTACAACTCGATCCTCTACACCAGCCTCAAACATCTCTACATCATCCACCTCCAGACCACCCTCGCCTCCCTGCTCGGCCCGAGGTTCATTTGGACCAACGGACGCCTCAACACCACCTATGGTCCGCGTCTAGACTAGCGACCTAGTCCTAGCACCATCTCCCTGGCCCGCTGCCACGTTGGACTAAGTCTCTGCTGTATCATGGACTCTTTGTCCAGCATCAGAGTCCCTGGAAGACACGAGCTCCACGACCAGATAGTCTCCTACGGACGTGGTTAAGTCCACGGACTCAGTCCCCAAGTTTACTCCACCATCGTAACCTTGAGCCTCGTGCTGGTTCTGACTATCGCTCACGGACATCCTAGGGCAGAAGGAAACGGATCAGAAATGATGATTGTGATTGTCCGAGAGTTCATTTAGATATCTTATTAAGTCAAGCGATCTGAGGAAGTTCTACTTGACCAGATTTTCTGCATGAAGTACAGTCTCATAACTATGGGCACTAAACTTGGCACACAAGGACGTGCCATTAGCACTATTATCCACCCTACCCAGCACGTTAATAGGGATAACTTACGAAAGACTGTGTGCCAATCGGCACCAACACATCACCAAACATGCATGCATTATCGAATTTTAGTTACATTGGACATGATATACAGGGCGAGCGAACAAGTGACTAGTGAAGGAAGTTAGTACAATATAGCACACTGGAAGAGTATTCCAACTTAGTATACTACTGGAATCTACCACTAGCAGCATTTACAACCATGGAATCAACAGGCAGGTAATCGACCAAGGGAAAGGCATACAAGCATGAAGCAAATGTATCATAACAAAGAAAAACTTCAGACAGAATTGAGGTATACTTACTTGATAAAGTTGACTTGGTAAATTTGGACGGACGACGAAGCCTTGCTAGTCCTCCGAGAGTGCAGATCTGAGGTAGAAAGTGCAAGATTTTGCGAGTTTTAGTTGCTCGGATTGTTCTTTGATTGCTCGGATTGCTTGAGAATCGCTTTGAGTATTCGAGGTGGCTAAAGTGTGAAAGCAACAGATTAGGTAACTATTTATAAGGGACAATTGGGGAAATCGAAACGTCGCATCACCTGGATTCTAATCCCAACCGTTGATCCTTTTAATCCAACGGCTACGCCGGTTCGCAAAAGGCGCAATGACAGTACTCCCCAATTAATTCTCCTCAAAAATGTCACATCACTTGAGTTTGTATCCCCACCGTTGATCTCCTCAAATCCAACGGTTGCATCGGTTCCTTCGGGATCCTTTCCAGTGGGCCAGATAGATGACATATTGGGCCTTTTAAACCACTGTTCATCAGCCCAAGTGAACCATTCCACGTGTTTGGCCCAACGGATGGCTTCTTTTGCACTCTTCCACAGAGGGCTTCTTCAGATCCTAACCGTACTTGGATCTATATATCTCGGATACAAATACCTTTTCCATCTATAGTCCGAGCTATTACATAACTCGGACTGTAGAAGGAAAGGGGGGGGGGGGGGAGAGATATATTGAATTCCTAAGAACACGAACGACGGAGATCCCACAAAAAAGGATTTTTTTCCTTTTCAGTGAACGATTCGGACACGCTCCACAACACACTTGTTCTTTTCATAGTTACCAACTATCTTCTACTAAGATACTTGAAAACTAGGGGGACATATGTTGATACGGACATCTGTCCAATCCGTTAAGGGCGCCATAGAGCATGTCCTAGAGCGCATCAAGGCTGAGATCGCCAATCCAGTGCTAGTCCGACCTAAGGGAAACCATCCCAGGTCAACTAGTATTTCCAAGTCAACATACCTTCTCAGCTGGGCCCGACCAAGCTAGGTGAATGACTTCCGAACCTGACAAAAGGTCACATGGTCCTTCCAAGTACCACAAACTGTGAGTCCTAGGATGCCAAACGGACCGGGCGAGGGAATCTCGGACGCCACCATCACAATAAGACCAAACGTACATAATCGAACCACTGAGATACTTCCGTGGAACTCTAGGCTCGGACACCTTGAGTTACCTAAGGGCAGATCCACCAAGCAGAAGGATCGGTCCGAAGGAGTTACACGGACCCAACGTGCGGAACAGTACTCTCAGAGGGAAAGGTCCAAACTACCCTCCCAGGCCCATTAATTAGTATTGGATTACTGTTCACTATTGGGCTATGGGCTAAAGGTAGCATTGGTGTCCAAATCTGAAGCATACACTTGGCACCATCTTGTGAGTCACTTCATAAGATATGTTAACTATAAATATAGCGCAAGGTCCAAGACCTTGAGGTAAGCAACAATCCCTAAGTCTGATTGATATCATAACCTTCCTCATAACTATTACATTGAGAGCTACCAACTCTCTCTTGAGTAAAGTCTCTTACCGGATTGATATACGCAATCCGGGTAACTCTTTCTAACCCCCCCCCCCCCCACCTAGTCCTTTCAGGTACTCCAGCTCGGACAGGTACCGCTTCGGAGTTCAAGTGGGAGGCAGGTCCTAGACTAGGTACTTGTAATAGTTTAGTTAGTTAGTGTTCGAGGTTTCACCCCTCAACATTGCCGTCTCGAGTGCCACCATGGCTGCTAAATCGTTCCAATTACCAACTCTATACTTATAGTAAGATGGCTCGTACTTCACCTTCATGATTTCCAGAAAGACCTTCAACTTGAATGGATTAACAATCTTTACGTTTTTATTCTGCACATCTGCCACCTTCGACCGAACTGAGTGACCATCATCAAGGGGTTGAACATGCAGCTGGTAATTGTTACAGCATCCACCATCTTGTTTCATCATTATTTCAACGCACTGAAAGTTTGATTGATATATAGAAAAAATTATGAAAACTTTTGGTTATAATAAAATCTGATGATTTTGTTCAATGCTTCTTATATATATAGTGGTATAAATAATTATGTTTACTGGTCAAAGCGTTTGTAGCCGAGTGGCAAGTTGAGACACCCCGTACCCAAGAGGTCATGGGTTCGATCCCCGAAATGGATGATTATTTTCTCCGTATAGAGAATTGGTTGAAATGTTATTAGAGATTATATTAATGATAAATTTGTCCAAGGCTAAGAATTAATTGTAATTGTAATATTATTTCTCAAAAAAAAAAAAAAAAGTTTACTGGTCTAATTAGATTTCCAATGTAGATTAGTCTTTAATTTGAACTCTGTGACCCCGAACTCTATTCATTATATTTCTTATATTTGGAAATGAAATCTAAGGATTATTTGTTGCATGAAAATGCAATAGCCTTGCCTCACCCCAACTATTTTTTCGATTTTGCACTGCAATCGCTACATGCGATAATCCAGTCGGGCATAATTTTATATATTGTGAATGCGAAAATGGGCACTAATTTTTAAAAAACACGAAGATGTTTTACGTACTATGAATGCGCAAATGTACACTAATTTTTAAAAAACACATATATGCATAATTGGAAACAACAATACAAGGAAAAAGGAAATGTGTTTATGTAGTTCAAAATTGAATTTTAGCGTAATTTCAATTGGTTACCAATTCTACTTAATCAATTGGATCAATTATTTATTAGACTTCCGTACAGCGTGCTAAAGGTGACCGGTTGAAATTAATATTTGCGACGAACATAATTTTTTTTCAACCTAAATTTAATAATAACTTCAACTTTGAACGATTGTAAATCTCACTTTTACATATAAAATTATCTGAAGTCATCCTTAAAAAAACTGATACCAACATCAACAACTTATGAAATCGATCGAATCAGGATGAAACTATAGCAAACATGTACGCCTTAGTCAACCCGAAGTCTTGCTGCAAAATATTCGTGCGGAAGAATAAACCATAGTGTTGTAGGCTTGGTTTCTTGAACAGCATTAACATTTTCTTCTTTTTCTTTCAATTCTGGTTGGACGTTGTGTTGGCATGTTGCCTTCTCGAGTGCCACCCTGGCTGCTAAATCCTCCCAATTCTCAACTTTGTATTTATAGTCAGATGGTTCTTACTTCATCTTCATGATTTCCAGAACGACCTTCAACTTGAACGGATTAACAATCTTGACGTTCTTATTCTGCACGGCTTCCCCCTTCAACCGAACTGAGTGACCATCATCAAGGAGTTGAAGTTGCAGCTGGTAATTGTTACAACATCCACCATCTTGTTTCGCCATTATTTCAATGCACCAAAAGTTCGATTGTTATATAGAAAAAACTATAATTTTTTTTGATTATAATAAAATCTGATGATCATCTGTTTAATACTTCTTATATATATATATATATATATATATATATATATATATATATATATATATATATATATATATATATATATATATATATATATATATATATATATATATATATATATATAGTGGTATAAATAATTGTGTTTCATGTTCTAATTAGATTTCCAATATCGATAATTCTTTAATTTGGACTATGTGGCCCCGAACTCTATTCAATATATTTCTTATATTTGGAAACAAAATCTTAGAATTACTTGTTGCATGAAAATGCTACAGCCTTGGCTCACCCCAAGTTTTTTTCGATTTCGCACTGCAATTGCTACATGCGATAATCCAGCCGGGCACAATTTTACGTATTCTAAATGCGCAAATGTGCACTAATTTAAAAAAAAAAACACAAAGATGTTGTACGTACTATGAATGCGCAAATGTGCACTAATATTTTAAAAACACGAAGATGCAAAACACATATCTGCATAATTGGAAACCACAATACAAGAAAAAAGGAAATGTTTTTAGGTAGCTCAAAATTGGATTTCAGTTGAAGGTAATTTCAATTGGTTACCAATTCTACTTAATCATTGACTCGTAAGAAATTTTATTTCATAAAAGTTATGAGTATGTATTATTGACCATAGTTGCCTTTATTTTATTGCATTGTAGTATCAATCCAATAATGAAATTGATTAAAGAGGTAGTACTAGTAATCATTCTTGGAAAGGACATGGATGTGTCTTTCTTATTAATTTCCTAAATCAAATTATAATGGCAAAATTTTACTTATGAATTGATTATACGGATACTTAATTTGTTGGATTGTTAAAAGGCCAAGTACCGATCTAAAATTACTCTCTAATAGGAAACTGCGTTTTATACTTCAACTTTTAAATATATAAACCTACTAGGTGACGTACTCCTTGCATTCTACATTTTTAACGAACAATTAATCATTCAAGTTCTATATATTTTCATTTATATCAATGGCTGACTATCAAGACAACGGTGATCACTTTCATGGACGTTCTTATGATCGTCATCATCAGGGTTCATTCAAAATGAATCCAATAAACAAACACATGTTTTTCGCTCCCAAACACGGATAAATTTCATATAACTTTCGCAAACCATTACAACACTATAGCGCAATACGGATTTGGGTATGCGCTAGATTTGTGCATGTTTGCTTAAACAATCCACAAGTTCGAGCTTTTAGAAGAGATGGAATTCTATCAACAAGTATGTGTACAAATGTGAACGGATGCGCACATAGAAGCATCAGATATCCTGTGTATTTCGTAAAAAATAAAGGATAAACTCGACAAAATCTGCTTTGTTTGAGCTTGTGAGATTTGAGTTATTTTCATGATGTTCTATATATTATGCCTGCTAATATTTGGTGTAAAATTTTAGGTTAGAGGACTTAGATTTCTTATTGGAACTATGGAATGTTGAGAATGCGCAAATTGTCAGTTATTTATCTGACTTTCGTACAACGTGCTAAAGGTGACCGGCTGAAATTAGTGCATATTTGCGACGAACATAATTTTTTTCAACTTGAATGTAAAAATAACTTCAACTTTGAATGATTGTAAATCTCACTTTTACATATAAAATTTTCTGAAATCATCCTTAAAAAATTGATACCAACTTCAACAACTTATGAAATCGATCGAATCAGGATGAAACTATAGCAAACACGTACGCCTTAGTCAACCCGACGTCTGGCTGCAAAATATTCATGCGGAAGAATAAACCATGGCGTTGCAGGCTTGGTTTCTTCAACATCATTAACGTTTTCTTCTTTTTCTTTCAATTCTGGTTGGACGTTGTGTTGGCCTGTTGCCTTCTTGAGTGCCACCCTGGCTGCTGAATCGTCCCAATTCTCAACTCTGTATTTATAGTCAGATGGCTTGTACTTCATCTTCATGATTTCCAGAAAGACCTTCAACTTGAACGGATTAACAATCTTGACATTCTTATTCTGCACGGTTGCCCCCTTCAACTGAACTGAGTGACCATCATCAAGGGGTTGAAGTTGCAGCTGATAATTGTTACAACATCCACCATCTTGTTTCGCCATTATTTCAACACACCAAAAGTTCTATTGATATATAGAAAAACAATGAAATGTTTTGGTTATAATAAAATCTAATGATCATCTATTTAATTCTTCTTGTATATATATAGTGGTATAAATAATTATGTTTCATGTTCTAATTAGATTTCCAATATCTATAAGTCTTTAATTTGGACTATGTGGCCCCGAACTCTATTCATTATTTCTTATATTTGGAAACGAAATCTCAGGATTACTTGTTGCATGAAAATGCAACAGCCTTGCCTCACCCCATTTTTTTTTTTGATTTTGCACAACAATCGCTAAATGCGATAATCCAGTCGGACATAATTTTACGTACTATGAATGCGCAAATGTGCACTAATTTTTAAAAAACACGAAGATGTTTTACGTACTATGAATGCACAAATGTGCACTAAATTTTTAGAAACACGAAGATGCAAAACGCATATCTGCATAATTGGCAACCACAATATAAGAAAAAAGGAAATGTTTTTAGGTAGCTCAGAATTGAATTTCAGTTGAAAGTAATTTCAATTTGTTACCAATTCTACTTAATCATTGACTCGTAAGAAATTTTATTTCATAAAAGTTAAGAGTATGTATTATTGACCATAGTTGCCACCATTTTATTGCATTGTAGTACCAATCCAAAAATGAAATTGACTAAAGAAGTAGTAATAGTAATCATTCTTGGAAAGGACATAAGGAAGTTACCATGGATGTGGCTTTCTTATTAATTTCCTAAATCAAATTACAAAGGCAAAAATTTACTTATGAATTAATTATACGGATACTTAATTCGTTGGATTGTTAAAAGGCCAAGTGCCGATCTAAAATTATTTTCAAATGTTAAACTGCGGTTTATACTTCAACTTTTAAATATATAAACCTACTAGGTGACGTACTCCTTGCATTCCACATTTTTAACGAACAATTAACCATTCAAGTTCTATATATCTTCAATTATATCAATGGCTAACTATCAAGATAAAGGTAATCACTTTCATGGTCGTTCTTACCATTGTCATCATCAGGTTTGCTGAGGGGTAAAACCTCGAACACTAAATAACTAAACTATTACAACCAACCTAGTCTAAGGCCCGCCTCTGACTTAAAGTCCGACGTAGTACCGGTCCGAGCTTGAGTACCTAAAAGGACTGGGGGGGGGGGGGGTTAGAATGGGTTACCCGGATTGCCTATGTCAATCCGGTAAGAGACTTTACTCAAGAGAGGGTTGGAAGCTCTCAATGTAATAATTATGAGGGATTATGATAACACTTGGGAATTGACTTAGGGGATCCCACATACCTTAAGGTCTTGGACCTTGTGCTATATTTATAGTTATCGTACCTTATGAGGTCGCCCATAAGATGGTGCCAAGTGTACGCTTCAGATTTGGACACCAATGCTACCTTTGGCCCATGGCCCATTAGTGAACAGTAACCCAATACTAATCAATGGGCCTAGGAGGGTAGTTTGGACCTTTTCCCTCTGAGAATACTGTTCCGCCCGTTGGGTCCGTGTAAGTCCCTCGGACAGATCTATCTGCTTGGTTGATCTGCCCTTGGGTAACTCTGGATGTCCGAGCCAAGAGTCTCACGGAAGTATCTCAGTGGTTCTGTTATATACGTTTTGGTCTTAATGTGATGGTGGCGTCCGAGATTCTCTCGTCCGGTCCGTTTGGCATCTCTGTACGGACGTAGCCAGGTTTAGAAGTCCCTTCTCCAGCTAGCTCGGACTTGCTGTGAGGGCACAGTGACTTTAGCGTACTGGTTGATTCACTTTGGCCGGACCATGTGAGGTCGGACCAGTACTGAATTGGCTATTTAAGCCGTGATGCGCTTTAGGACACGCTCTATGGCGCCCTTAACGGATTGGACACATGTCCGTAACAACATATGTCCCCCTAGTTTCCAAGTATCTTAGTAGAAGATAGTTGGTAACTATGAAAAGAACAAATGTGTTGTGGAGCATGTCCGAATCGTTAACTGAAAAAAGGAAAAAAATCCTTTTTGTTGAGATCCGTCATCCGTGTTCTTAGGAATTCAATATATCTCTCTCCCCCCCTTTTCCTTCTATAGTCCGAGTTATGTAATAGCTCGGACTATAGATGGAAAAGGTATTTGTATCCGAGATATATAGATCCGAGTACGGTTAGGATCTGACGTAGCCCTCTGTGGAAGAGTGTATGGGAAGCTATCCGTTGGACCGATTGTTGAACTGGTCCTCCCGGGCCGCTGATCCGTAAATCAAAGAGGCCCAATAGGTTGTCCGTCCGGCCCACGGGGGAAAGATCCCGGGGAAAGTGACGCGACCGTTGGATCGGAACGACATCAACGGTCGGGGTTCTAAGCCCGATTGATGTGACGCGTCTGTCAAGCATTAAATGCGAGGTCTTGTGACCATCCACTTGACAAGCCTGACCCTTGGATTGGAGAGGATCAACGGCTGGGATTCAAACCCAAGTGGTGTGACTCTTGGCTTTCCCCAAATTGCCCTTATAAATAGTCAACTCATCAGTCACTTTCACACTTTTAGCAACATCGAAACTCAGAGCAATCACAAAGCAGTCCGAGCAATTGAAGACCCATCCGAGCAAGTAAAACTCCCAAAATTCTGAAATTTCATCTTCGAATCCATACCCTCGGAGAAGCAGCAAGGCTCAGTCGTCCGTTCAAATTTGTCCAGTCAACTTTGTCAAGTAAGTACGTCTTCACTCCTCCTAAGTTCTCTCCTTTTTGTGATATGCTTACTACCTGCTCGTATGTTTTTGCCCTGCTCGAATATAAAATTGTCGAGTCCGTATTTGCCGATGTTGCGAGTGATAGGCTTTAGCAGCGTTCTTAGTTGAAACAATTCTCCTTTGTACTGTTGCGTGCCAATTTTATTGCCAGTATCCTGTTGATTCATCTCGTGTGTCATGCCCACTGTAACCAAAATTTGATTATGCATATGTGTTGGTGCCAATTGGCACACAGTCTTCCGTAAATTGGCCCCGCTTAGCGTGCCGGGTAGGGTAGATGATAGTGCCGATGGCACGTTACAGTGTGCCAAGGTTAGTGCCACTAGTGCCGAGACTAGACTTCATGTAGAAAAACCTGGTTAAGTAGAACTTCGTAGGCTTTCTTTGACTTAAGAAGATACTTAAACGAACTCTCGAACAATCACCACTATCGTTTTTGACTCGTTTCCTTCTGCCCTAGGATGTCCGGGAGTGATAGTCAGAACCAGCACGAGGCACCAGGCTACAATGATGCAGTAGACTTAGGGACTAGGTCCGTGGATTTGACCTTGTCCGTGGGAGATTTCCTAGTTGTGGACCTTGGGTCGTCCAGGGACTCTGATGCTGGGCAAGGAGTCCGTGTGGTCGGCGAATGTGCCAACGCTGTACCGGTCAGGGTGATCTTGCTAGGACTAGGTCGTTAGTCCAATCTCAGACTATAGGTGGTGTTGTGACGTCCGAGGATCCGAATGAACTGCATGTGGAGCGGGAAGGTGACAGCGGTTGTGAGGCCGATGAAGTCGAGATGTTCGAGGCTGGGGTGGAAGACCGTCTTGTAGCAAAAACAGGTCCGTCCAACCCAAGCACGTCTGGGAGACCCGAAGGTGTCGATGAGGAGGAGGAAGATGGTGAGGAAGAGGAAGACGAGGAGGAGGAGGAAGGAGAAGAAGGATCTCCTGTCGCTCGTCCCCCTAGACGCACTGGTCGGCGGATTTCATTACATCCTGCTGCGCCCGTTCAATACAGCCTTCCATTAGTTGAGGGACGTGGCGCGAAGGCTACCAGAATCAAGTTCCCCCGTCCTGCGTCCGCTGTTGTGATAGCGGACGAATTTGGAGAACTAAATACTGACGGACTTCTTCCTACATGCCCATCAAAGGTTAAAGCGGAGGATATTCCATAATGGAGGCGGAAGTGGGAGATCCCCGATTCCGTAGAAATCATGGTTCCAGAGCCCAGACACGCCTTTTACAATCCGCCCGCCGGGTATATGTGTGTGCACGAGGTAGCTTTTGCTTGTGGTTGGAAGATCCCCATTGCAATGGAACTGAAGCATATTCTGAACCACATTGGGATTGGTCCGAGTCAGGTTATCCCAAAGTCCTTGGGTAACCTTATCTGCTTCGTCGTTTTTTTGTAAGAAGAAAGGGCAGCCAATAAATTTTGAGAACTTCAGGTAACTCTTTCATGTTTCGTTCAGTCCGGGGAATCCCCTCTTCTATACTTTTGTGAATAGGAAACCCTATAACTTCATTTCGGACTCCATTTCGTCGTTGAGATCGAAGTGGTGGGATAGGTATGTTTTCGTACGAATGGCTCTGAAACCTGGGGCATCCGAGAGACAGCGGGAACAATGGGGACTGCCAACAAAGTTCCTAAGGGAGAGCATCCCGGATTGGCGCCCCCTTCCGAAGAACGTGGCTCCGTGGGTGGCAGCGATCCACAAAAAGCATAACCCACCTGCCTATCCGTTCCACGGATTGATCATCGACCACTTCCTATCTGCGGACTAATGGATCTGATGGAGGTTGGAGGGAAGACGGACTTTAGTAAGGATTTTTTTTTGACTTGAAACTTTGTGCTCTTTCTTATTTGGGATACTCTGTTTTGATTACGTATTTCCGCAATTCTGATAATCCTTCTTTAACATATCTATATTTGACGCCTTTATTTTATTGTGCAGCTCACTAGTTCGACTACATCATGTCCACGCTCCGTGAAAAGAAAAGGTTGCAGAGGGAGCAGCAAGTCTTGGAGGTTGCCGCTGGTCAGAGGACCAAAATCATCAACACTTCCGCGGGTCTTCCTATGTCGGATCCGAAGAATGCCGCAGTGTTTGCCGCGGAGGAAGAAAGGCGGAACAAGGCTGGAGAGGATTCACAGGCCTTGGCGGTGCCCGACAAGGGCAAAGCCCCTGCCACTCGGAGCGCCACTGCTTCAAAGTCCCAGGCTTCCGCTGCTCCAGCACCACAGCGGGAGGTGTTGATGCAGTACGCTATTACCTCGGGACGCAAGAGGGGAGCAACCTCGGAGGTGCCCCCCGCAGCAAAGAGACAACAATTATCCGCTGTCTTGCCTGTTGACCATGCTTCTCTCGATAAGGAGTACGAGCAGGCTTGCGGACTCCCTGAGGTTGAGCGGGTCGGAGGGCTGGATGGGCTATACTAGCGGGTAAGTAATCTTTCCATGGTCTCCCTGGCTTGTTCTTAGTATAATAGAAATGTAACTTATGTGCTTGCGGATCTCTCCCAGCTCGGATGATCGACAAGTGGCGAGATCGTAAAGACCCGTCGCGACTATAAATAAGGGTGTGGTAATTCTTCCTTTTTCACTGCTGTACTCTTCTCCAATCTTCCTTTTGTTTAACCCGCTCCATTTTCCAAAAGAGGCAAACTCATGCAGGATGTCTGAATCCGATAAGGATGAATATCATCATTGGGTAAATTGTGCTTGCGGGAATATGCATCCGCCTATTTACCCTGGCCGAGGGACTGCGGATGATCCGATCATTCTTGATTTTGAAGGCGATCCCCCTCGATGTCCGGGAATAGCTAGGAGGTTAGCCGAGGAAGAGAGGGAGCGGACGCTGAAGTTGATCAGTAGGAGGATCCGAATGCAGCAGCAAGTTCGTTAGGACCGAGGTGGTGGCTCGGAATCCCAAGGCTCGACTTCCGGAATCTGGTGAAGGAACAAGGCGGGGTATGCCCCGTAGAGGTATGTACTTATCCTTGGACCTTTTCAGATTGTACCTCTCATATGTAAATGTTCGGATAATTTTGTCTATAAAATTCGAACTACTTTTCATCGGATGAGATCGCCACCTTTTTTCTCTTTCGTGCTTCGTCGGATTATGTTTTTGCACCTATTTTCGTAAGGCGATTATCAAACTCAAACTTCGGACGTGATTAATGGGCTTGTTTGGGTTTGGTTGGATAACTCAACTGACCCAACACTGTTCAACCCGAACGGGTGGCTCAAGCCCATTGCTGACGTCAATCTGTTGGCGTGGCGGACGCTGATTGGTTGGAGTGTTCTATAAAAAGACGCGACCCCAGTGCCAAAACCATGAAAACTGATCCCAAACTCTTCTTTTTCTATCTTTGGCGTCATGGTTTGTAAATCATCGAAGCCAGATCTCTTCTCTTTTCTTCCCATCCTACTTTAGTGCCTCAAATCTCTCTTGAATTTTCCTCCGGTTTCCTAATTTCAAGAGAGTTTGAGTCTCTAAAGCCGGTTAGGCGGAAATCTTTGTCTGTCTGCACTTTGCTCTCCCCGGACACTGGATCTACGTCACCATGTTTTGGTGGTATCATGAGGGATTCCATCACGTTTAACCATTTTCCTGTGTGCAGGTAGATCGAGTTCCTGGCCTCCGCGGAAACCAGGCTTGCCGCTTGATATGGAAGAAGCTTTTCCCGACGAGGGAACGATTTTTGATGGGAGATGACGTATCCCCGGAGACGTTCTCTGCATTTTTCGTATTGCATCCGTTAGTCTGGATAACGATCCGAGATTATAAGTTGCACAGACAGGATTATGTATAATTCGTCTTTGTATGAATAAAATCCCTTGCTTTCCTTCTTGTCGTTAAATGAACGTTAAATCTCAGATGCATAAATCGAAAAATCACAAATCGAAAGATAGAGGTTGTATTGATTTGCCGAAAATTCAATTACAACGTGCGGGCTCTATGGCCAATGACAAAAGGACCATCAAAACTGGCGGAGTTCCGTGTAATAGATAGTTAGAATCCAAGATGACCAAATGATCTGACAGAGGTTCGCATAGCCATCTTTATGCGTAGAACTTCTGAAGGTTTCTAGCATTCCACGGACGCTTGAGGGGATGTCCGCTCTCATCTTCTAATTCATAACTACCATTCACTCTTGCTTCGACAATCTTGTATGGTCCTTCCCACTTGGGTTTGAGTTTTCCAATATTGTTCAAAATGTCGGCCCGGCGAAGCACTAGGTCTCCGATTTGCAAGTTATTCGCTCGAACGTTCCTGTTGTAGGCTCGGGCAGCAGTTGCCTGATACCTATGGATATTCTCCAGTGCCTCAGACCTTTTCTGTTCGAGCATGTCCAGGTCGAATATCCGAGCTTCGCGATTGGCAATGCCTTCGAACTCTTGGATCCTCATAGTCTCAATGGCAATCTCGGACGTTATGACTGCCTTCGAGCCATATACAAGGCGAATGGAGTTTCGTTGGTCGGGGTCCGTGCAGTGGTGCGATGAGCCCATAGCACGCCTTCCAGGTCGCCCGCCCAACTTTCTTGTGAAGTTCTTAGCCGCTTCTCGAGGATCTGGACTATTGTTTTGTTCGTGGACTCAGCCTGTCCATTGGCTTGCGGGTATCCAACAGATGTAAAACGTTGCTCAATTTTGAAGGACGCCAGCCATTCGTTGAGCCTATGGCCTGAGAACTGGGCACCATTGTCCGAGACGAGAATTCTGGGCAGGCCAAAGCGGCAGATGATATTCTTCCAGATAAAGGTCCGCACTCTACTCTCTGTAATTTTTGCGACAGCTTCCACTTCCACCCATTTGGTAAAATATTCAACAGCCACAATCAGGAACTTCCTCTGCTGGGTGCCTCTCGGGAACGGTCCGACTATATCAATGCCCCATTGGTCGAATGGACACGCTATGATTGACAGAATCATAGGATACGTCGGACGATGTGGAATGTTCGCATAGTATTGGCAATCAGGGCACTTCCGAGCGTAGTCAGCGAAATGCTTATTGATACTAGGCCAGTAATAGCCTTGTCGTATAATTTTCAGGGCGAGAGTCCTTCCCCCGGAATGACTTCCGCAGCTCCCGCTGTGTATCTCCTCCAGCACAGTCTTTGATTCTTGCGGGCTCAAGCACCGCAAATGGGTCCCTGCAAATGATCTCTTGTACAAATCTTCCCCCAGTATAAAGTACCTGTTTGCTCTACATTGCACGCTCCTTGATTTCTTCGGATCAGCTGGAAGAGATCCGTCCTTGAGATAGTTCCAGATGTCAGTCATCCAATTTCCGCCCGCGTCAGTTACCATGACGGCGGAATTGAGACTCATGACGGATGAGTCAGTAACAGCGAGCAAAATCACTCTCCTTGTGTCCAAAGCTGCCGTTGCGGACGCGTATTTTGCCAGGGCATCCGCTCTTTCGTTCCAGGCTCTGTCAAACTTTTCTAGGGTGAATTCCTCAAAGTGATCGGCTTCCTGCTTGAGTAGCTCGAGATACTTGATCATCGAAGGACCTTTTGTGGCAAAAGTTCCTGAAAATTGAGCTTCCACGAGCTGTGAATCCGTGAAAGCTTTGAGCTTCCGAACTTGCAGGGATTTTGCCAGTCGCAGTCCGACTATCAATGCTTCATACTCAGCCTCATTGTTTGTAACTTTGAACTCCAGGGATATCGCGTAGTCAAGTTCCGCACCATTGGGGCTCTTAAAGAGGATTCTAATCCCTCCGACTCTTCCAGTGGAGGAACCATCCACTTCCAATGTCCAGGTATCAGAAGGATGTTTTTCGGCTTGGAGATCTCCTGCGGGCTCCCGAGGTTCCCACCTTTGCTCCTCTGTTTCTTTGCTTTCTGGTCCGGAGTTATTAGTTCCGGACTCGCTTGCCATACCGTCAAGAAGGAACATCTGGTTGACTCAAGTTTCCTCATAAGATGCAGATAGAGACTGATTGATAAATTGGGCATCTTCGAGGTTTGCTGGGTTGAACTGCGGTGGAACTGGCTTCCGGACAACCTGCTTGGTGACTAAGCATTCGAATGCCTGTTTGTCAGGGACCTTCTCTGAATCCGCCTCAGGATATTCCGCTAAGAAATCGGCGAGGACTTGAGCTTTCTTGGCTGAAGGAGCCTGATAGAAAATGTCGTATTCGCTTAGCTCGATCGCCCAGTTAGAGAGTCGTCCAGACTG
The DNA here is from genome assembly GCA_026545765.1 of Plantago major. NCBI lineage: Eukaryota > Viridiplantae > Streptophyta > Magnoliopsida > Lamiales > Plantaginaceae > Plantago > Plantago major. Next base: position 38,330,248 of record CM048839.1, read on the forward strand.
ATCGGGATTTCCCAGGACCTGTTTCAAAGGTTCCGTAGTTAGTACCACAATTTTATGAGACTTGAAGAATGGGTTTAACCACCTTGAGGTGTAAACTAACGCATATGCAAGTTTCTCAATCTTCACGTATCTTGTCTCCGCCCCAGCAAGGGCTTTGCTAAGATAGTAGATTGGAAGGTGATCGTTAGCCTGAATCCATACTAACACGGAACTCATTGCCTCTTCCGTGATAGCCAGGTAGAGGTAGAGTGGTTCTCCCTCGACGGGTTTGGAGAGCAGTGGAGGAGAATGGAGGTACTTTTTCAATTTCTCGAAAGCCTCAGAACATTCCGCAGTCCACTCAAACCCCTCTCGTTTCCGGAGGATTTTGAAGAACGGGAGATTTTTCTCCGCTGATCGTGAAATGAAACGACTTAAGGACATCAGACGTCCTATGAGTTGTTGTACCTCATTGAGGGTTTTTGGGTGCGGCAGATCTAGGATTGCCTTGATCTTTTCTGGGTTCGCGCTTATCCTCTCTCGGTAACCATGTACTCGAGGAACTTCCCTCCTTTTACTTCGAACGTGCATTTCTCGGGATTCAATTTCATTCCATACTTCCTAAGGATAGCGAAGCATTTTTTCAGATGGTGCACATGTTGCTCTTCAGTTTTGCTCTTGACGAGCATGTCGTCCACATACACTTCCATGGTTTTCCCAATCTCTTCCTTGAACATCTGATTCACAAGACGCTGGTAGGTGGCTCCCGCATTTTTCAATCCGAAGGGCATTACCTTGAAGCAGTATACACCCCCGGCAGCGAAGAAAGCTATTTTCTTGATGTCTTCTTTGGCCATACGGATTTGGTAAAAACCTTGGTATGCGTCCATGAAACTCAACAATGCACATTCGGACGTGGAGTCAACCAACTGGTCTATTCGCGGCAAAGGGTACGGATCCTTTGGGCAGAACTTGTTCAACCTAGTGAAGTCGTTGCACATCTGCCATTTGCCCGGTGACTTCTCTACCAGGACTACGTTGCACACCCAGTCAGAATAACGGACTTCTTCAATGTGCCCTGCTTTCAGGAGTCGCTCCACTTCAGCGGATATGATGGCATCCTTGACCGGACCGAAATCTTTCCTTTTTTGTCAGATGTACTTGATCGAGGGATCCATGTTCAGACGGTGAACAGTGATCCTCGGGTCAATCCCCTTCAAGTCATCGGTACTCCAGGCAAACACATCGCTGTTTTCATGGAGACAAGCGATGAGCTTCATTTCTACCTCTGCGGTCATCTCGGTCCCAATTCTTGCTTTCTTATCCGGGTTTCCAGCAACAATCTCAATTTCCTTGAGAGTCTCGTGAGGCTCGATTCGCAATGTTCTAGGAAACTTCTCCTTTTGGCTCCCCACTCCGATCTGCGGGTTCTCCTTTTTGGCTGGAAGAACAGCTGACGGAGCAGAGGTCAGGGTGGTCGTGAGCACGGGGCGGACGCTCTTCTTGTGGACATTATGTAACATTCCCAGGCTTCGCGGAAGTTTCCCACCTCTTCTCTGACTCCAAAGGGAGTTGGAAACTTCATTCTGTTATGGAGAGTGGAGGGGATAGCTCGGAATTGATTAAGCCCTGGACGCCCAAAGATGGCGTTGTAGTCGAAAGTACGATCCACCACTACAAATCGGACCAACTGAGTAACTCTTTCCAGGAAAGTACCAAGTGAAACGTGCAACATAACACTTCCCAGGGGTTGAACTGTTCCCCCTCCAAATCCCAGTATAGAGGTGTGGACCCTCTCATATTGGATTCTCCCCAGGGCCATCTGGTCCAGTGTTCTTTTGGAAATGATATTCGAGGAACTCCCGGTGTCTACCAAAATCTTGTTCACTCGATAAGTTGCGATGGTCAAGGAAACCACTAGCGGAACATCTGGATCATCGATGTCCTCTCCTCCTGCCGTAGGAGGAGGAATCTCACTATCATCGAAAGATATAGCGTTTGTACCCCGAATCGCTGGAGCAACGTACGCTCTATCGTTGTTCCGAAGATTTTGAGCTGTCCGCTCTCTTGCGTTCCTACTGTCACCTCCGGATGGCCCGCCTGCAATGGTGTTGATTACTCCGCTATAGGGAGGGTTCTCCATATCCATGCCATCGCAGTGTCTATACGGATGTCCATCTGTGCGAGGCGGATAGTGAGCCGGCGGAGGTGGCAAAGATAGCGGACGGGGAGGTGGTTCTGTAGCATTATCCTCCCTTCTTCGCTCCGCTTTATCGTGCCTAGATGGTTCATCCGTGTAGATGTGCTCCTTGAGCTTGCCTTCTCGTACCAAGTGTTCAACCTCTGTTTTTAGTTGGATACAGTCACCAGTCTCCTAACCACGGAACTTGTGGAACTTGCAAGACCCCTTTGCATCCCTATTCTTCCGGTTGTTGTGAGAGGGCTTGGGCCATTGAACGTCCAGCTTTTTCTCGATGATAGTCGCCAAGATGTCGGATCTTGGTCTGTTGAGACGGGTATAATCCACATATCTCCTCGGCGGACTTCTCTCCCTGTGGAAGCCTCTATCCCTGTGATCCTTCTTCGAGTCAAACTTCCCCGGGCGTTGCTCTTGCTTCACCGGATCCTTTCCTTTCTTGGAACCAGCTCTTACTGGAACATTCCTCCGATACTCCTCTCCGTACATCACTTCTTCACAGATGTCATCTAAATACTTCTCACTCCTCACCTCCTGACTAGATAGTTTTCTGCGGAGCTCTGAATTGAAAGTATTAGCGTACAGGTGACGGACCCGTTCCATAATACTCTGCGGCTCAACTCGAAGAACTTCCGCGTGAAAGCGATCTAAGAAGGTCCTAAGATCCTCTTGCTCCCGCTGTATAACTTATGCCAGGTGCTCTACGGCTCGCTTTCTCTTCTTTGCCTTTCCAAATCGCGCCAAGAACTTTGAAGAAAGGTCTGCATATGACTTTATCGACTTGTTCGGTAGAGTAGTGTACCAATCCATAGCCGTTCCGAAGAGAGTAGATGAGAATGTGAGAGCTTTTGTATTGTCGCTCATTCCCTTGGAATCCATCTTGCTGTTGTACCTTGTCAGGTGTCCAACAGGACAAGCATCCCCGTAGTAGTACTCCAAGCTCGGGATTGCTTGATCCGAGTTTCTGTTCCTTTCCTTTTCTCTCATGATTTCATTGCACAAGGGATTTGGTGCACTAGTGGTTATCTGCTCATGGTCCTTTACCAGGCGTCCGAGATTCAGAATCTGGGCCTCCAAAGCCTTCTGTTGAGCATAGATTTCGTCGGTAGTCATGGTTTCTCCTGTCCTCGGATGCACAGATACATCCGCAGGGAGTTCTTCTATCCGGACCGCTGGAACAGTTTCTACCACCTGATCTCTGTCTCTAGGAGGTGCTTGTCGTGGAGCTCCTGGGTGCCTATTATCTCCTCTTGATACTCTTTCCTTCCGTTTGGGCTTCCTTCACCCCGAGCGTGAGAGGCAGATGCTCGCCGGCCGAGAAGGTTCCGCAAATCCTCTTGAGGTAGCTGGTTCCCCAACCTCTCTTGGATCGGACGTTGCCTATTCCTCAATAATGCAGGCTCTGCCTGAGGAGGAGTTATCACTGGCGGAGTGGCGTGTTGAGGAGGAGCATTCTTGGACCCCAGGCACCCTTGAATGATTGTGAGCAACCTATCGAACTGCGTCTCGCTTAGTCCGAGATCACTAGTGCGGACAGTGCGATCATCGGGCATAGTGAACTGTTGGCCTGCTGCAGGGCCTTGAGCTTCTGTCGGAGAAGCTCGTACGACCCCTTCATCCGAGGACGGGCTGGCCGTGCGTCCCTCACTCGGATATCTCCTTCCAGTCACAGCGGCTCTGCGTCCCCGGGTGGGCGGACGTCCTCGTGGGCGCGGTGGTGGAGTCCCCACTCCTGCAGCACCAGCCCGCATTGTTCGTCTTGTCCTTGCTATCAGCTCAATTCAAACACGAAAACTTCTTGTGAAGTTTCCCACAGACGGTGCCAAAATGCTGAGGGGTAAAACCTCGAACACTAACTAACTAAACTATTACAAGCAACCTAGTCTAAGGCCCGCCTCTGACTTAAAGTCCGACGTAGTACCGGTCCGAGCTTGAGTACCTGAAAGGACTAAGTGGGGGGGGGGGGGAGTTAGAATGGGTTACCCGGATTGCCTATGTCAATCCGGTAAGAGACTTTACTCAAGAGAGAGTTGGAAGTTCTCAATGTAATAGTTATGAGGGATTATGATAACACTTGGGAATTGACTTAGGGGATCCCACATACATTAAGGTCTTGGACCTTGTGCTATATTTATAGTTATCGTACCTTATGAGGTCGCCCATAAGATGGTGCCAAGTGTACGCTTAAGATTTGGACACCAATGCTACATTTGGCCCATGGCCCATTAGTGAATAGTAACCCAATACTAATCAATGGGCCTGGGAGGGTAGTTTGGACCTTTTCCCTCTGAGAATACTGTTCCGCCCGTTGGGTCCGTGTCAGTCCCTCGGACAGATCTGTCTGCTTGGTTGATCTGCCCTTGGGTAACTCTGGATGTCCGAGCCAAGAGTCTCACGGAAGTATCTCAGTGTTTCTGTTATATACGTTTTGGTCTTAATGTGATGGTGGCGTCTGAGATTCTCTCGTCTGGTCCGTTTGGCATCTTTGTACTGACGTAGCCAGGTTTAGAAGTCCCTTCTCCAACTAGCTCGGATGCTGTGAGGGCACAGTGACTTTAACGTACTGGTTGATTCACTTTGGCCGGACCATGTGAGGTCGGACCAGTACTGAATTGGCTATTTAAGCCGTGATGCGCTTTAGGACACGCTCTATGGCGCCCTTAACGGATTGGACACATGTCCGTAACAACAAGGTTCATTCAAAATGAATCCAATAAACAAACGTATGTTTTCGCTCCCAAACACCCATAAATTTCATATAACTTTCACAAACCATTACAACACAATAACACAATACGACTTTGGGTATGCGCTAGATTTGTGCATGTTTGCTTAAAGAATCTACAAGTTCGAGCTTTTAGATGGGATGAAATTCTATCAACAAGTATGTGTACAATAATGAACGGATGTGCACAGAGAAGCATCATATATCCCTTATATTTCTTTAAAAAAATAAAGGTTCAACTCGACGAACTTTGCTTTTTTTGAGCTGGTGAGATGTGAGTTATTTTCATGTTGTTATTTATATTATGCTTGCTAATATTTGGTGTAAAATTTGAGATTAGAGTACTTTGATTTCTTATTGGAACTGTGGAATGTGGAGAATTAGCAAATTGTCAATTATTTAACAGACTTGTGTACATCATGCTGGAGGTGACCGGTTGAAATTAATTAGTGGATATTTGTGACGAACATAATTTTTTTCAACTTGAAATTAATAATAACTTCAACTTTGAATGATTGTAAATCTCACTTTTACATATACAATTACCAGATCTAATCAGGATGAAGCTATCGCAAACACGTACGCCTAGTCAACCCGACGTATTTCGGCAGAATATTAGTGCGGAAGAATAAACAATGGCGCTGCAAGCTTGGTATTTTCAATAGCATTAACGTGCTCTTCTTTTTCTTTGAATCCGGTTGGACATCATGCTAGTATGTTGCCTTCTCGAGTGCCACCTGGCTGCGCTGAATCGTCCAAATTATCAACTCTGTACTTATAGTAAGATGGCTCGTACTTCATCTTCATGATTTCTAGAAAGACCTTTGTTAGGAATATCTGTTTAGATTTTGATCAGCAACTTAATGACTTATCTTAGCTCAGAAAGGTGATTAGTACTCTTAGTTCACTTGAACACTGTAAAAGAGGAAACTCACTAAGTATGATAGTCTAGCAAATCTTGTATAGGATGTTAGGTCTCGAAATGTAATTTTTATTTTCTGAAGAAGACCAAGAAGAAGGCATCCAGCAGGAAAAGTTCAACGGATTTGAAGATTTGAAGACTGCACAAGATTGCTGAAGACAAGGGTTTTTCATATACCTATGTCCAGATATCTTGAAGAAACAAGTGTTTCGTAACACACGTGTTGCAAAAGATATCTGAGAATAAAAGGTTTCTGAGACGAGGAAAGTGTCCACAGATATCTGCACTCAGATACCTTGGACATAAAATATGCTTCTGAAAAAGAAACATATTATAACAAGTTGTTTAAACAAGTGGTATCTGGAGCTATGATGATCTCTGGAAAAGAACGTGCAAAGCCTCAGAAAGCTTGCATAGTTCCGTTCGCACTACAGGACAAAGTATAGTACAGTGCATTAAATGCGCAGACAGAAACGTCTGAACAAAAGCTGTAGCTTCTGAAGAAGAAGACAAACACATCTAAGATTATACTCTGATATCAATAGTTTGAATTTGATTTAAGCCTAACGAATACTATTCAAACGGCACTCAAAATTCATCTATAAATATCAACACTTAGACTGCTTGAGAACACACACACAGAACACTGAACTTACATTGAATACTCACACAAGCTCTCTCAAGCAAACTACTTACTTTCAAGCTTTCTGTTGCGACCAAAGCTCTTGATTGTAAGTAGCACAAAAGTTCTAAGTGTCCTGATCCTTAACGAGCATTGTTATCTGTGAAGGAGTTGAACTAAGATTTCATATATGAGATTCATTCTCTGGAACCCTTACAATAGACTTGGGTCAGTAGAGAACAAGATACCATACATTGAAAAGTGTATTAAGTATACTTGATTCATAGAGCTATCTGAATAACTGAGTAAGTTATTTAAGAAGCTCACCTGACAAACAAACCTAAAACCAACACCTTAAACGGCGTGGAGTACATGAAGTACTTAGTTTGGAAAACTAAGGAATAACTCCAAGGTTATTGAGCACAGGAAGTACTTAGTTTGGGAAACTAAGGAACAACTCAAAAAGGTTTTTGAGTACAGGAAGTACTTGGCTGTGAAAGCCGCGGAATAACTCAGGGGGGAACACTTGGTTGGGAACCTAGTGTATTTAGGAATCAAGAAAAGATATCTGTAAGGTTACCTCATTTATCTTAGTGGATTCTAGGTCTGAGAAAGACCAAAGTGGATTAGTTGAAGGATTACGTCACCTTCAGATACCACTATAAAAAGACTTGTGTTATTTACTTTCATGACTTATTACTTGTTTTACTTATATTGCAAAGTACTTACACTTATCTTGCTGAACACGTGCACTTATCTTAGAAAAGTCTTCCGCTCTCTGAAATTAAGTATCAGATATCTTCACAGATATCTGAGAAACTGTGCTTATCGACAAAAGTTTTAAAAGACTATTCACCCCCCCCCCTCTAGTCTTTTACTTTGCCGTTATCTGGAACAACAAGTGGTATCAGGTGAGGTTCCCAAGCCTTCCGGATGAACCTAGATCCCGAGATAAGTGCCCACTAACCGCTTTTCACCTACACTTGATTCGTTTGTTTAGTGTGTTTCTTGCAGGATGTCTTTAAGACGCCCAATTCTCAAGCCAGAGAATTATGAGAAATGGAAGAACAACATGATGCTCCACCTAGAAGCCATCAGTGACGAAATGATCGAAGTAATAAAGAATGGCCCAATAGTCATTCAACAACTCAAGCAAGTCATAGAGGTTTCTAATGGTAGAGACAGAGAACAAAGTGATGGGTCTTCACAGACGATCGTCAATGGAGACCCGCCATCAAGTCATTTACTTAACCAAAGCTCAGAGAACTCGACATCGGAAGATGCCAAGAGAAATCGTTTGGATGGACAAAGCTAGTAATATCATCATCGTTCTACTCCACAAAGACATACAAGTAAACTGTGGGGTGCAAAAACGGCGAAAGTAGCCTGGCAACTGATTGAAGAAATCTGTGCTGGCACTGAAAAAACAAAGGAAAATAAGTTCGAAGTTTTGAAGCTAAAATTCCAAAACATTAAACAAGGTCCCTCAGAGACTCTTGAAGAACTAGATTTCCGATTTACAACACTTATGAGTGACATGGTTGCACTTGGTGAAAGTAATAGATATATACAGTCAGAAAAGATTAAAACCATTGTGAGAAGTCTTAATCATAACTGGGAACACACAAAGTTTTTCTACTTTAACCAAGGAATGCCAGATATCACTCCTGTGGAACTTTTCTCTCACCTTGCCACTGTTGACTATGAGACAACTCAAAGGGAACAAACAACTGAGAAGTTGCAGAGTGTTGCTCTAGTTGCTCAAGGGACTTCTGAAAAGAAGAAAGGCAAGGATATGACTGAGGATGCTCTTGCTGTAAAGCAAATGGGAAAATATGTCAGTCGAGAAATTGAGAGAAGAAAAGCCAAAGAGAAGCTGAAAAAGCATCTAGGCTCAAACTATCACTAGTACAAAAATGTGCAAAGCTCGCTGAACAAGCCAGCTCAAAAAGCATAAAGTACTGAGGAAGCAGAAATCGGAAATGATATCTGTTTCTATTGTTAGAAACCTGGTCATTTCAAGAAGGATTTTCCTGCCTTCAACAAACTTAAGACAGGTGACAAGAAAGAGAGAAGAATCTTCAAAAGAAGTCAAAGAGCTATGCTCACTGAAGAAAGGAAAAAGATTCAACTTCAACTGGATGCTCTAGATATTGAATCTGATTCTGAGGATGAGGATTCTGAGGATTCCACACTGCCTTCCCCAGAAATATGCGGTGTTTCTCATGAAGTAATTGACTTTGGTCAAAAGAAGAAAGAAGTGTGTGGAATGGCTGAAGAAATCTTCCCTGATATCTCCAATATTGAACCTTGTCTAATGGCTGATGAGGTAACACATACTTCCTGTTATACTTATGAAAGTGATGAAGAAGGAATCAAAGAACTGAAAAATCTCAGAAAAGAAATTGACCTTTACAAAAGAGAATTTCTAATGTTTTGAGCTAGATCCAAAAAATTCGAAGAGGAAAAGAATTCTCTTGCAAAGGAAAATTCTCAATTAATCAAGATATCTGAGAAAAAGGATGCTGAAAATGCATTTCTCAAGGCTCAGATATCTGAGACCGAAAAGTCACATAAAGAAGCAATGGCTAATCTTCAAAAGAATTATGAAGGTCTTCTTTCTGAGAATAAGGAACTCAAAAAGAAAGAACTATCTTTTCAATCTTATGCCAAAGCTAGTGACACTCTTACTGAAGTACAATCTTATTTAAGAGATCCTTCAGAAAAGAGAGGACTCAATGGACACACAAACAGATAGTTCCACCACTCAATAAGAGTGATAAAGGACTAACATTCGCTGCTCAAAGAAGGTGATTCCCAAACAATCTACAGCATCGGTCAGAAAGCTAAGATTGCTGACAAAGGAAAGGCAGTTGCGACCAAGCCTTTGTGGGAAAAACAAGTCCAAAAGAAAACTGTGGGAAATGTCTCTAAAAAGAAACATAACACTGAGAAGTGCAATCACCCACAGTGCTATGTCTCTCAAAAAGGAAAAATTGCAGGAGCTGGCAAATTTTCTTATGTCACGTTTTCTGGAAAGAAAATTGATCATCCAGAGACTAGCAAAGCTGCTGAAGAGAGATCTCAGACAGCATCAGGTGCTCGGAATGGTATTGGCTATAAAGCCATTGGGAAACAACTTGCTCACGAATACAAACAAGAGCAAGAACGATGGTTAAAGCTAGAATTGCTCACAACAATTATCAGAAGTGGAAGATAAATCAAGCCACTGAAAATCTGAATGCCAGGGCTAGAAGAAATCTGGCTAGGAAAGCTAAGTTTGCTGGAAAGCAGACTCAGAAATCTGACAGGTATCTGAAAGCACCAAATGGAGCACCTAGGAACACACCAAGGAAGAAAATAGTTTTTAACAACAATGATACCAATCATTTAACTAAGATTCCTCCTTATGTTCCTATTAGACAAAAGAATGTTCCTAAGAAATTCATTCAAAAATGGATTCCTACTGGAAGATTCTTTAGTCCAGATGGTTCCATTGTTGGTATGAGACCTAATCTCCTGTTTCCTGTTTTGTGCAGAACACTCTAAAGACTAACTCAAAGTGGCATTTTGATAGTGGATGTGGGAAGCACATGACATGAGACAAAGCAAATCTGATTAACTACAAAAAGTGCAATGATGGACCAATTATCAGGTTTGCTGGAGGAGATAAAAATTCAACCATAGGTTTTGGAAATTTGAAATTCGGAGCCCTCACAATCTCTGAAGTACTTCATGTAAAGGGATTGAAATATAATCTCCTAAGCATGAGTCAACTAGTAGACAAAGGGTACTTTGTCAAGATCAAGTCAAAACTATGTAAAGTGATTGACAATGAGTCAAAGCAGACAGTCTTGGTTGCAAGGCGTAAAGGAAATCTTTATGTTGCTAATTGGGCATCCGCTACAACTGAAGAATGTCTCATGGTGAGTCAATCTGGCCACACTGAAGAAAATTGGCTATGGCATAAAAGACTGAGTCACTTGAATTTCAAAACTCTGAATAAGCTAGCCAAGAAAGAGTTGGTGGTTGGTTTACCCAAAATGGCATATAGAAAAGAAGGAGTATGCTCAGCTTGCCAAATGGGAAAACAATCCAAAACATCTTTCAAGTCTAAGACTAGACATTCAAGTGAAAGGTCACTGCAATTGTTACATATGAATTTGTTTGAATCCTCAGTAACTAGTTATGCCGGAAAGAAGTATGGTCTGGTTGTTGTTGATGATTACCCAAGATTCACTTGGGTTGTCTTCCTCAAACACAAATCTGATGCAAGGGTTGAGATACCTAACTTGCTGAATAAGCTCGAAGTCATGAAAAATGACAAGGTATCTATAATCAGAACAGACCATGGTATTGAATTTGTGAACCAGTACATCAAAGAGTTTTGTACCTTCAAAGGTATACAACATCAACTATCTTCTGTAAGGACACCACAACAAAATGGTGTTGCTGAAAGAAAGAATAGGACCCTAAAAGAAGCAGCAAGAACAATGCTTGCTGACACTAAAATAAGTGAAATCTATTGGGTTGAAGCTGTAAACACAGCATGCTACACTCAAAATAGATGTTTAATTAACAAACACCATAACAAAACTCCGTACGAGCTTTTCATTGGTAGACCACCAAGTATCAAACATCTAAGGGTGTTTGGTTGCAGATGTTTTGTTCTTAACAATGGAAAAGAATACTTGAGAACATTTCAACCAAAGGCAGATGAAGGAGTATTTCTTGGTTATTCTCTGAATAGCAAAGCCTACAGAATCTACAACAAAAGAACACAAAAGATCGAGGAATCTATTCATGTAGTATTCTATGAAGGAAACAAGAAAGTACTCTTGAATGATGATCTCTCAGATAGGTTCAAAGAACTAATGTTTAAAGATTCTAAAAAAAGATCCTCAGAAGGAAACAATTCTATCATTCAAATTGAGGATGAGTCTGACGATGACAAGCAACCTATGCTTAGTAACAACCAGATGACTCTAAGACATGATGAAGAATTTCCTATGAGATTTCCAGAAATGGAACAGGTTACTGAGAACCTTCATCATGAAGAGGTATCTAAAAGAGAGATTGCTGAAATGCAAGCTCCAGATATCTCTAACACAGAAAGAGTGTCAGATATCCATGGCATTTCCCATATGTCAGATATCTCGAATCAAGACAAGTATCTCATCAAGATCATATTGATTCACATTCAAATCAAAATGATATTGATCCTACTAGTTCAAAACCCATTATGAAATGGATAAGAAATCATCCTGCAAAGGATGTGATTGGTCCCATAGACCAAGGAGTTAGAACTAGAAGAGCAACCGCTGAAAAAGCAAGTTGTCTCTATGGATGTTTCATCTAAAAAATTGAACCAAAGACAATAGAAGAAGCATTAAAGGATCAAGATTGGATCTCTGCAATGCAGGAAGAGTTGGATCAATTTGAGAGAAACAAAGTCTGGAAACTGGTTTCATTCTTGTCGGAATATCATGTCGGAACCAAGTGGGTTTTCAGAAACAAAATGAATGAGTCTGGTGAAATAACCAGAAACAAAGCTAGGTTGGTTGCCAAGGGATTCACCCAGACTGAAGGACTAGATTCTGATGAATCTTATGCACCAGTTCCAAGATTGGATGCAATAAGACTCTTTCTAGCCTTTGCAGCTCATAATGACTTTACAGTTTATCAGATGGATGTCAAGAGTGCATTTCTAAATGGTGAACTGGCTAAGGAAGTCTATGTTGAGCAACCACCAGGTTTTGAAGTTCCCTCAGAAAGTAGGATGGTCTATAAGCTTCAGAAAGCTCTGTATGGGCTGAAACAAGCTCCAAGAGCATGGTATGATACATTGGCCAGATACCTACTAGAAAGTGGTTTCAAGAAAGGAGATGTTGATAAAACACTCTTCACATTGAACCATGATGGAAAACTACTTTTAGTTCAAGTATATGTTGATGACATTATATTTGGATCTAAAGACAAGCAACTTTGTGAAGACTTTGCTGAACTCATGAAACGTAAATTTGAGATGAGCATGATGGGAGAATTGAATCACTTCCTAGGGCTTCAAGTCAAGCAACTCAATGATGGAATATTCATTAGTCAAACAACGTATGCAAAGGACATGCTCAACAAGTTCAATCTAAAGCCTTCTGAAAAGAATGCTAAGATACCAATGAGCATTGGAACCAAAATGACCTATACTGAATCTGACAAGAGTGTTGAAGAACACAAGTATAGGAAATTGATTGGGTCTCTACTATACCTCATTGCAAGTAGACCTGATATTCAATATGCAGTTGGAGTGTGTGCTAGATTTCAGACAAATCCAATGCAGTCACACTACAACATTGCTATGAAGATATTAAGGTATGTAAAAGGTACTGTAGAAGTTGGATTGTGGTATCCAAAAGATAGTGGATTGAGTTTGGTTGGCTATTCAGATGCCGACTATGATGGATCATTGCTTGATAGAAAAAGCACCTCAGGAACTTGTCAATTTCTTGGTGCTAGATTAATATCATGGTTCAGCAAGAAACAAAATTCAATTGCCACATCTACCACGATTTGTTTAATATATTGCTGCTGGATGTTGTGCTTCACAGATATTGTGGATACAACAACAACTCAGAGACTATGGACTCAATGAAGAAAAGACTCCCATTTTCTGTGACAACACAAGTGCTATTGCCATAACTCAGAATCCTAAGTTTCATGCAAGAACAAAGCACATTGATGTTAGACACCACTTCATCAGAGACCATGTTGAAAAAGGCAATATAGAGATACTCAAGATTGGCACTGAAGACCAACTTGCAGATATCTTCACTAAGACACTACAAGAAAGTAGATTCTTAGCCTTAAGACACACTCTTGGACTAATGGAGCTACCAAAGAACTGAAAAAGTCCAGAGAAGAGATATCTGAAGAAGATATCAAAGAAGAGAGAAAAGGTATCTGGAACGGGTATCCAGAGAAGAGGAATCTAGAACGGGTATCCAGAAACTAAAGGCTAAAGGGTAAAATGGCTATTCAAAGATTTCTGAGACGGGTACTCAGATATCTGGATCACTCAGTGAGGGGGAACACAAAAGAGAATAGTACAATATCTCGATCAACTACTCTCTTGAAATTTGTATTATTTCTATCTTTGTGTAAAACTTGGACAAATACCAAGTGTGAGATAAATTCAGATGCAAACAGTGTTCTTGGTCATACAGAAACGTGATTCAGAAAGCTAATAGCCAAAATTCATTAAATGGGCACAATTACATTTGTTGATTATGATCATTGCTGAAGAAGCAATGGTGACCCTTGATGAATTGGGCGATTGATCTTTACGGCAGAGATTAACTCTCAGTAAATAGTGGACTGTTAAAATTCCGACAGGGCCCACTATGCATTTAATGCCGAACAAGCTTTTACTCACGCCTGCCTGCAATTCACAAATACTTACACACAAAATTAATTTGTATGTATATGTCTGTGGAGATTACATTACTATATATATGGGATTTTGGCAAAAGAAATTACTTTCGCCTAATCCAACATACAGACTTGCACAAGAATAGCAAAAACTCTTCTTCAACCTCTGCAAATCTCTGTTAGTTTTTCTGCAAAGAATTACTAATCTCTCACCCAAATCTCTTTCTCGTTTTTCAAAAAATTCACTATTTAAAGAGATGGCTCCCAAATGTGCTTCTTCTCAGAAATCCCTACTACTGGTACTGCTGAAAAGCAAGCACCAGTGCTAGTTATAACAAACAATCGGTTGATCGGAGAATTCGACCCTGATCATTGGACTTCAAATCACCGGATGATTTGGGGTGGTGCCATGATTGAGGAATACCTGGTTGCTGCAATAGAAAACCAGACTGACAGGAAGTTGGTACTTGATATGCTTGAAAAGGCAAAAATCAAGGGCTTTCTATCTGCTCTTCCCAGTGGAGTTTCTTCACTGGATGTTCTGGAGTTTTACAACAACTCCACAATTATTTCCAAGATCTCTGAAGGCACTGAGATAGTGTCTATCAAGACCAAAGTCCAAGGACAAGAAATCCTGTTGGACGAAACAGCTTTCTGTGAGTTGTTTGAACTTCAAAATCTTGGAAAGGATTTTGAACTTGACACCAAGGATGAAGATCTCCTTGAAGGTGTGAAGCAACTATACAGTAATGTGTGTGATCTTGACAAACCAGACACACCCATCGACTTTAAGCTTGCTGACATAAGGACCAGACATTTTTTGGTCCATTGGGATGTGTTGGCATGTATCCTTCACAGAGGCTTTGATGGTCTACAATGAGGTGCTGACCAGATAAGCCAAGAACGCTGGATGATGTTGTTCTTGTTGAGTCAACAAGACAAAAGGCTGGAAAACCGTTTTAATTGGGGGAAGTACGCCTTCATGAAATTTGTGAAGAAGATACAAGGCTTTGAGCCTAAAATCGTTAAGGGCCTTGCTGAGCCAAAAGCCACAGTAAGCTATGAAATGAAAATTTGCTACTTACTGGAATGTCTTGGCATTGAGCTCAGAGAGACGACAGATATTGCCAACAGTAACCTACTCTACAAATATGAGTATACAAACATGATGAAAAAGGTTACTGGATCTCAGAAAGGTTCCAAGAAGCGAAGGACTGAAGAGGTATCTGAGGGAAAAGTTGCGACCAAAAAGCCCAGAACTTCACGGAAGAAGTCTGCTGGCAAATCAGAAGGCACACCCATTGAGGTTGTCGATTCCTAGATACCTGACGTCGCTGCAGATGAACTCATTAATGAAGATGAACTCATCAATGCTGCAAAAGAGGCATCGGCTACTGAACAAGTAGATTCAGCAAGAGAAAGTGCTTTCAGAAATGTGAAGACTATTACAGAAAGCCTTGCTGATGAACTCATAAATGCTGAGAAACTTCAAACTCTTTCTGCAGAAGCAGCAGGGATTGTTGATAACTCTGTTCCAGATTTCGATGACGAATCGGACGAGGAGAAGATCCCATCCCCCAAGGTTGCTGAAAAAGTAACCAAGGCAAAGGGGAAGAACAAAAGGTCCAAGGTTGCTGAGAAAGCAACCAGCTCAAAGGTTGCTGAGCAAGCACCTATAGCAAAGGTTGTTGGTGCCAACACACCATCAGGGAAAGTCACGTATAAACAACTTCAAGAAGCCCTGATGAGTGGTGACCTAGTGTTGGTAGACGCTGATGTCAACACCACACTTAAAAATCTAGAAGAGCTCTCAACTGCTCAAACTTCTACTTCCAGACAACCACAACAACCACAACTACAACAGACACAAGTGGTTAATGAAATGGTAAATGAACTCCATTTTGACATATCAGCTATGCAACATGCTGAAGAAAATCCTGCAAACAAGCAGGTTCCCCAACTCCTAGAGAGGGATCAAACTGAGACACTTGCTCAGAATGATCAAACAAGGGAGGCAACTGAGTCAGTCACTCAGGAAAGGTCTGAAGTACCAGAAACTTCAAACAAAGAAGCCATAATGGAACAACAAGACCAAAGCATAGAAGGGTCACATGTTCCAGAGACCAATCAGCCTGACAATGCTCAGGTAGCTGAATGGTTTAACTCTCTACTTGTGAAATTTTATGTTCATCAATCTTGTTACTTATAAAAAATTTCTTTGTTATAGGCTGAATTAGAAACAAAAGAACAAGAGGAAGCTGAAAAGCTTGCCTCAGAGACTGAGAAGGAGGCTACTACCTCACCTCTTAAGGAATCTGAGCCTGTGCTACAGGTGATAGAGAATTCCCTAAGACATTACTTTTCAGATATTTGTTAATTAACTTAACTAATCAAGTGGATGTTTCTAAGAGGCTCCAACTGAGAAGGAAAATGATAAGGCTAAGAAGCCCAACTCATCAGAGAATCAACCAGAGACTCACAAAGTCTCTGAGGAACAAGTATCTGAGCCTTCTATTGAGAAGATATATATATATATATATATGTATATATATATGTATATATGTATATATATATATGTATATATATATATATATATAATCTTCAAAGACAAATCTCTGATCATTTTTCTCAAACTAACACTTTCTACTTAACAGGTTCAAAAAGAAGTAGAAGTTGCTGGGGAATTGCCCGCTCAATCCCCACAACAAATGGAAATTGATGAGGCATCAAAGCCTTCATCACAAGAAAAATTTCCAGAGACTGCACAAGTCTCTGAGCAACAAGTATCTGAGCCTCCAATAGTGAGGTAATTGACCTCTCAGATATCTGATTTTGTAAATAGAATTTTTCTTGATAAAATTTACTAAGTGTTATGTTTCTCAGGTTCAAAAAGAAAGAGAGGATGCTGAGGATCAGACTTCCAAGTCACCTCCTCACACCAAGATATCTGAGGCACCTGGAACCTCAGTAGTCCAACCTTCTGAGCCTGTTGCTGTTGCACAGGTAACACAGATACTTGACTACTCTAAAACTCAGATATCTACACAAGTTTTGAAACTAATTCAAAACTCTCTCTTTCAGGCTCAAAGTAGTGCCAAGAAGGAGTCAAATGATGACTATGCAAACCTTCTTCCCTTCTTCAAGACTCATACCTTGCCAAAGCATATTCAATGCTTCAAGAAATGGCAAAGGTTAAGGTGCTCTGATCTCTCTGAAATACTGAGAATCACAGATCAACCAACAAGACGAGCACGAGCTCTTGATTATATCCACGCAATGTTCCCTACTGAACAATATCAAGTTGCGACCTTAATGCGTAAGGATTTTTCCAAGGAAGTGGCACACAAATTGGTGCAAGCCTTCAAACAGGCAGATGGTCAGACAAGATTGCAGATGGCATTCAAGCCAGTCCTGCCCCAGACACTACAATTTATTCCTTCTGAACAAGAAGAGGTTAATGGGCAGAAGATCACTATTCCTGAAGTGATTAATCTTGTATCTGAAGACGATGAGGAGGAAGAAATAGATGAGAATAACTTTGATGACCTCCCTCTGACCATCACAAAAAGGATGATGATGATGATATGACGGATGATGATGCCCCTGCACCAGGGACAGGAGGAATTCCACAAGGAAACAATGCCTCAGCTGCTGAAAAGCACACTGAGAGGACATCACAGCAATCCCCTCCTCCATCTCCTCAGAAATCCACCCATCCTTCACAGCAATCCCAACAACAAAAAGACACTACTGAACAAGTAGTTGAGCACTCTGAGGAAACAACTCAGAAGATATTAAATACTCAAACCAGAGCTGCTCAACTTAAACCACTGTTGGAAGAAGAGCAACAGCTCCATCTTCAACTTGAAGAAGAGCTAGTTAAATCTAGAGATAAGCTCAATCAACTACAAGATCAATACTTACAAGAGACAGTAGCTTACTCTGAGGTTAAAGAGCTCCAGGATGCTGTAAATGCTATTGCTAAGGAATTAGATACTGAAGAAGTATCTAAAGAAAAGCATGATGCTAAGGCTGCATCACCAGCAAAAGACATACCATCCTCTTCTCAGAAGGGAAAGAAGCCCATCTCTGAGATGGTTGTTGGACTAGAAAATCTTGAAAATGTCCAAGAGGATGAAGATCACTGGGCTGAAGACTCAGATGATGAAGAAGACAAGACTTTGGCAGCACACCGCAATGAACACTTGACGGTTTCTCATCTTAAAAGGAAGCTAATTGCTCCAGAAGTTTTCAACAAACTGCCAAATGTCCACTCCCATGAATACATGAATAGATACCAAGTTTTGGCACATCTTAAAAAGGAGTTGTCTTCACAAAACAAAGATGTAATTGCCTCCCTCCCCTCAGAAATGAAGAAGTTCACAGAACTCATCACTCAGAGAACAACTAGTATGGTTATTGCTCAGAAAGATCTGGGAATGATAAGGGACGATGATATGTCATTAGCTGAAAAAGCTTTTCATGAGGCAAGTTACACTGCTGGAAAAGCAGATGCCATACTAGGCCCATTGGCAGAGCTCACTGATAAGGAAAATGGACTTATCAAACAAAATCAGGAGCTCAAGGCTGAACTTCAGGAGTTGGTTACTGCCTATAACTACTTGCAAAAGAATTTTGAGTCTCTCTCAGATTCTTTTGTGGTACTTAGTCAGTCAGCAATGACTAAGGGGGAAGAATTTGGATCTCAAGATCAGGGGGAAGGAAAGAAGAAATCTAGAGTTGGTGCCGCTCAGAAAGGAAGAGGAAATAAGAAAACTTCCCAGCAACCACTCAGAATAAATGATCCCTCATCAAATCAAGCTGCTTTGCAAATAGTAGCTACTTCCCAGCAGCCAACTGAAGAAACTACAATGGTAACAAGGGCCATGGCAAAAAGACCTCCAAGGAGTACCAAGGCTCCAAGGAGAAGACAAGTAAGAGGGATTGATGAATCTTCTGAAGAAGAAGAAGGCCAAATCAAATCCCTGGGCAATGAAGAAGGCTGCAAAAGTCTCACAAGAATTAATCTTGATGATGATGAAGAGACTGATGAAGATGAAGCTCCTCTTCACAGAAAAAGGAAAATTGATAGCCTAACTGAGCCCATAGCTGCAAAGCCTTTAGCAGCTAAAACACCCTCTGGAAATACCAAGTCAATCTAGGGTGGTTCTTCAAGCAATCCCCCAAAGGAGAATTCTAGACAAAGAAGGAACAGGCTGAGAGCTGAACAAAGACAAAGTCAACTTCCACTCAGGCCAGAAGAAGCCAAAATTGAGTATGTGAAGAATGACAACAATTCCTCTGTCTACAGGTGCATTAATCAGAAGAATGGCTACTGGATTCTGGAACTCAAGCACTTACTGGTAAATTCAAGGTTTCCAGAACCAATCCATAAACAGCTCATGGCATGGATAAAAGATAAGACAATCTTGATTAACACCAACCACATCAAAGCATGGTTGGATTTTGAAGTAATCAAGAGAACATAAGCCATGAAGAAGGACCTCTCTAATGAATGTCCTTATGGAAAGCCAGATGATGTGCGTAATTCCAACATTATCGAACAGCACAAGAGCAAGACTTGCGGTGGAACCCTATGAGTCCTTCTACTTAATCAAGATCAATACAAGGTGACATCGGATATCAAGATCATTTATGAATACTTCAAGCTATCGACATATCGTAATCGAGCATGCCCGAAAGTGGGGAAAGTATCGTGGTCAAGCATTTTGTCAAGAGAAATCCCACCAAAACCTACAAGGAAGTCTGTGGATTTGCCAGAGACACAGAGATGATTGTCAGAACTCTTCTCTATGACTACTCTGATGATATCAAAAGGTTTGGTGATAGGAAATTTGCAGACTGATCCATGGAGCTGTTTTGAAGACTTGAAGATTTTTGAAGACTTGACGACTTGTCATTTAGAATGTTCACTTGGAGCTTGGTAACTCCTGTTGTTCTATTTGACTAAGTAGTTTTTGTGATTTTGCTGATTGATCTTTTCTGTTAAATCTTGAAAAAGTTATCTGTAAGCTTTCTCTGTATCATATCTGATGAACTTACCCTCAGATATCATTTTATATATAAGATAACTTGTCAGCAAAGATCACACCTTGTGATTTGGTTGATGTTTACTTTCTACACTTAATTATATGAATTAAAAGATCATAAGAAATGATTAAGTGGTGGACTATTTCCTCATCCAGATTTGTAATAGGTCAGATAGTCATTGTTGACTGGTCAAAATGGGGGAAATTTGTTAGGAATATCTGTTTAGATTTTGATCAGCAACCTAATGACTTAGCTCAGAAAGGTGATTAGTACTCTTAGTTCACTTGAACACTGTAAAAGAGGAAACTCACTAAGTATGATAGTCTAGCAAATCTTGTATAGGACGTTAGGTCTCGAAATGTAATTTTTATTTTCTAAAGAAGACCAAGAAGAAGGCATCTAGCAGGAAAAGTTCAACGAATTTGAAGATTTGAAGACTGCACAAGATTGCTGAAGACAAGGGTTTTTCAGATACCTATGTCCAGATATCTTGAAGAAACAAGTGTTTCGGAACACACGTGTTGCAAAACATATCTGAGAATAAAAGGTTTCTGAGACGAGGAAAGTGCCCACAGATATCTTCACTCAGATACCTTGGACATAAAATATGCTTCTGAAAAAGAAACATATTATAACAAGTTGTTTAAACAAGTGGTATCTGGAGCTATGATGATCTCTGAAAAAGAACGTGCAAAGCCTCAGAAAGCTTGCATAGTTCCGTTCGCACTACAGGACAAAGTATAGTACAGTGCATTAAATGCGCAGACATAAACGTCTGAACAAAAGCTGTAGCTTCTGAAGAAGAAGACAAACCTGCTACAGTACTATACTCAGATATCAATGGTTTGAATTTGATTTAAGCCTAACGGATACTATTCAAACGGCACTCAAAATTCATCTATAAATATCAACACTTAGACTGCTTGAGAACACACACACAGAACACTGAACTTACATTGAATACTCACACAAGCTCTCTCAAGCAAACTACTTACTTTCAAGCTTTCTGTTGCGACCAAAGCTCTTGATTGTAAGTAGCACAAAAGTTCTAAGTGTCCTGATCCTTAACGAGCATTGTTATCTGTGAAGGAGTTGAACTAAGATTTCATATATGAGATTCATTCTCCGGAACACTTACAATAGACTTGGGTCAGTAGAGAACAAGATACCATACATTGAAAAGTGTATTAAGTATACTTGATTCATAGAGCTATCTGAATAACTGAGTAAGTTATTTAAGAAGCTCACCTGACAAACAAACTTAAAACCAACACCTTAAACGGCGTGGAGTACATGAAGTACTTAGTTTGGAAAACTAAGGAATAACTCCAAGGTTATTGAGCATAGGAAGTACTTAGTTTGGGAAACTAAGGAACAACTCAAAAAGGTTTCTGAGTACAAGAAGTACTTGGCTGTGAAAGCCGCGGAATAACTCAGGGGGAACACTTGGTTGGGAACCTAGTGTATTTCGGAATCAAGAAAAGATATCTGTAAGGTTACCTCATTTATCTTAGTGGATTCTAGGTCTGAGAAAGACCAAAGTGGATTAGTTGAAGGATTACGTCACCTTCAGATACCACTATAAAAAGACTTGTGTTATTTACTTTCTGCAGCTTATTACTTGTTTTACTTATATTGCAAAGTACTTACACTTATCTTGCTGAACACGTGCACTTATCTTAGAAAAGTCTCCCGCTCTCTGAAATTAAGTATCAGATATCTTCACAGATATCTGAGAAACTGTGCTTATCGACAAAAGTTTTAAAAGACTATTCACCCCCCCCCCCTCTAGTCTTTTACTTTGCCGTTATCTGGACCAACAACCTTCAACTTGAATGGATTAATAATCTTGACGTTCTTATTCAGGATGGCTGCCCCCTTCGACCGAATTGATTGACCATCATCAAGGGGTTGAACTTGCAGCTGGTTATTGTTACAACATCCACCATCTTGTTTCGCCATTATTTCCACGCACCAAAAGTTCAATTGGTATATAGAAAAAACTATGGACTTTTGGTTATAAAATCTGATGATCGGCTGTTCAATGTTTCTTGTATATATAGTGGTATAAATAAATATATTTTCTGGTCTAATTGGATTTTCAAAATCGATTAGTCTTTAATTTGAAATCTGTGGCCCTGAACTATATTCATTATATTCCTTATATTTGGAAACAAAATCTTAGTGTTACTTGCATGAAAACACAACAGCCTTGCCTCACCCCAATTTTTTTTCGATTTCGCATTGTTATCGCTACATGCAATAATCCAGTGGAGCAATGTCGGACACATTTTTACGTACTGTGAGTGCGCAAAAGTGCACTAATTTTTAAGAAACACGAAGATGCAAAACGCATATCTGCATAATTGGTAACCATAATACAAGTAAAAAGGAAATGTGTTTATGTAGCTCACAATTGAATTTCAGTTGAAACATAATTTCATTTTCTTACCAATTCTATATTATTGACTCGTACTAAATTTATTTCATAAATGTTAATAGTATACATTATTGACCATAGTTGCCAACATTTTACAGAAATGAAATTGACTAAAGAAGTAGTACTAGTAATCATTCTTGGAAAGGACATAAGGAAGTTACCATGTATTTCATTTCCTAAATCAAAATTATAATGCAAATTAAAGTTGTAATACTTACGAATTATATGGATTTAATTTGTTGGCCGGATTTGAAAAGATCATGTAAAAATCTTAAATTAATTCCGAATAGGGAACTTAGTTTTGCACTTCAATTTTTAAATATATAAACTGGTTATTCTATAGGTGACATCCCTTGCATCTCCACTTTTAAAAAATCATTCAAGTTCTATATATCTTCATATCAATGGCTAACTATCAAGACAAATGTGATCACTTTAATGGCCGTTCTTATCATCATCATCATCATCATCATCATCAGGGTTCATTCAAAATGAATCCAATAAACAAATGTATGTTTTCGCAAACCATTACAACACAATAGCGCAATAATAATTTTGGGTGTGCGCTAGATTTGTGCATGTTTGCTTAAAGAATCGTAAAACTCGGTTACTTGATGCATTTCTTGATTAGTTTACTTATTGAATCATTAATTCCTAATACATATGTATGTTTTGTTAACTTAGTTTTGTGTTCTTGCATAAATACAGATGTTTGGGTACATGCAGTGCCATCATGGGAAAAAGACTTTTGCTATAAGATTGGTTCGTTTACATGGAAAAGATTTGTCAAAGCAAAAAATCACGCAAAATACGACTGGAGGATCATGGAGTGGAATGATTTGGCTGGAAAGGAAGAGTTCCGGGCTGCAAAGGAGAAATTCTACGCCCAAACAAAAGGCTTGGAGGAGCCTGTTCATTCGACATTTTCGCTAGATCCTGATATGTACAATGATGAGATCAATTAGGACGTCGACGAACAAGTTAATCATCCTGAGCTCTACAAGGAACTGGATTTGGCCACAAGTGCTGGCATGGTGAACTCATGGAACAAAGTGAAAATGTGCGTGATGAATTTGATAAACTCACGGAATATGAATGTGTGCCAGGTACTTTCGGTGATGGTGTATGGACTCAACCACCAGATTTTCGACTATTCCAAGATAAGACAGGGCTTATTCTCACTTGTTATGAACAAACTTGAAGTAGTTATAACTACTTCTTAAATTGTGAATGTTCTTGTTTTTCACCATCCATAGATCTTAAATCAAGTTTAGTGGTCGATGTTAGACTTGTATGGCATGGACACATGTTTAATTGTTTTGTATCATTTTCAATTGCTTGTTAATTACTTTCTTTATTAAGGAGCATGCATGGGGTGTATGGGTGTTGGCAAAGATCAGTTGTATTTTGTGGAATTGGTTGAGATAATTTGGATTGGAGCTTGGGACAGTGTGGTATCAAAATGGGTGTGGATTTTTATTAGTCCATGTAATTGGTTTAGAGTGACACATTTGTTCCGACTCTCGAGAAGAGATTATTATGAGAGTGGTCGAGGGGGGTCTTCTTTCAGTCGCACCAGCAACCATGTTTTTTTATTATTTTTATTTTTTTATAATAAATTAATTATATAATAATAAAATATAAAAGTTATATAACAACTATATTTTTCCAGATCTATAAATAGGTACAAAACTTCACTCATTTCACCACGCTTCAACTTTCACCCTCCTTCATTTCTTAAACTCAAAACGCTCTAATAACCTCATTGTATTCCGAAAACATGGACGGTTTCAACTCTACTCCACCAAGTCCATTCGAGCATCCTACCTATATTTGGTTGTCTAGAAACTCACCCGAACAAGCTGTTGTGTTCTTGCGAGATTTATACGCTTCAAACTTATCCTAATCCAACTACTCATCATCCTCGAACCCAACCCAATCCTTCTATGATACAACAAATTGTTACTATATGGACAAGACAAATGTGACTATCCTCCCTCTACACAATCATAGTCCATTTCAGAGACACAGGCGGATCGAAAGGGAAAGAAAGTCCGCAAGTCCAAAGAGAAGGATGTTCCACCACCAACAGGCGATGATGATGATGATGATGCTTCTACAGAAATTGCAGAAAGAAGGACGTACACAGAAGATGAAGACCTTGGTCAAAATTTTCATGCAGTTCAGTCAAGATGCCACTCTCGCAACCAACCAATCCTATACTAGGTTGCTGAAGAAAGTGAAAGACAAATGGATGAAGCAATGGAAGAGCGGAGGGTTCTTCCGGGTCTGACACCAATAACTGATGATTCACTTCGCTAGATGGGGTCAGATCAAGGAAGAGTTGAATAACTTTTCCTCCAACTTTGATGAGGCAACGGAACTGCTCGGTAATAAGAGTGGTCACAATGAAGATGACATCCTTGTAATGGCTCTCAGAATCTACAAAGAGAGTCACAAAAGGAAGCTGGCTTTCAGAGATCTCCATTGTTGGCAAGCATTGAGGGGGTATCCGCAGTGGCAAGCTCACGTGGCGTACATGGGGTTGCTCCAAGTACTCCTAATTTGGGAGGTGCTGGTGGTTCCGAGGATTTGAGAGTTGAAGACGGTGGTGCTTCTCCAATGGAAGGAAGTGGTGTAGGCGGGCGCAAGCACAGTTTACGTCTCAGTGACGCTGGTTCCAAGGGCCCTATTGGTCGTGACAAGATAAAGAGCCTACAAGACCGATAATTCAAGTAGCATCTCGTACATGGGAGGATTAAAGGAAGGTTTCCAAGGATTAAATTCAATTGAGGCGAAGAGGCTTGAATTGGAAAATGAGAGGATTGAAATGATGCGATTGAAGATGGAGAAGAGGTCAGAGGATGTGAGGCTACTTGTTGAGACTCAGCGTCAAGCAAACATGGAGGCAAAAAAAGATACGAGGATGGCATCGTAAAAAATGATGATATCCTTGAAAAAAAACTATGACAACTTGAGCCCGTTTGAGCATGCCATCCTAGAGAAACTGAAGTCCAAATTTGACGTGTGATTGCTTCCATGTTTGTTGTTGTATGCTGTCCTTTTTATTCGTACCTAAGGATTTGAATGAAGTTTGTTGTAACCTTAGGATTCATATGTTATTTGTTGTAACCTTAGGATTTGAATATAGTTTGTAGTGCTGGTATCGTTTTTCTTCATACCCGATTTTAAAAACTAAAATAAAAAATTTAAGTGCATTAATTTTCATTGATTTTTAACATGTAAATACTCTCATAACTATTATAACATATTAAATATGTAATAAAAAAAAATAAATAAAAATTTTGACGACTAAATAGTGTCCACGACCCGTTGTGGGACAGTTTTCAGTAGTTTCGTTAACAGCCCGTCACGGATCATTTGCGCCGACGACCATGACCAGCTCCACGACCTACTGGTAGTAGTCTTAGGCTCTATTCTCTTCGCCTGAACAGAACTAAACTGAAGTGATTTGAACTGAACTAAATTTATTTGTAGTATAAAATTCAACTAAGCAAATATGAACTGAACTGAACTTAATGTGTTTTAAGATGAAGAGAACAGAGCCCTTAGTGTTGATACGAAAGTATGTCCAATCCGTCATAGACGCCTTTGGAGCAAATCCTAAGGCGTTTCAAGCTGTCTAAGGTCCAAGGCCTCAAGGTTCGACCCTAAGGCCACCTTTGGTCCGACCCTCCTGAGTGAAACGGTGAACTGGACCTCAAAGACAGTAGGTCCGACCCAAACCATGGTCCGAGACCATGAGGGTCCGACCCGGACGATGGTCCGAACGTAAGTCCCTAACCTCATAAGGAACCAAGTGGACTGACACCTAGAGAGAAAATAGGATCTGAGGCTATCAAGGTCCGAACCATTATGCCTTGTGGTTTATGAGAGTTGTTTTCAGACAAGATGATGACCCGGACCAGACCCCCAAACCTACACTCTCGGATGAAGGTCCGAGACGGACTTCAAAAGTCTCTAATTTCTCTCAGGGAATGACTAAACTACCCTCGAAAGCCCAAAGGGAAATGGATTAAGTCTTCTTAATGGGCCATGGGCCTAATAGAGCATTGTTGGCGCGATCCGAGCCTTACACTTGGCACGATCCAACGGAGCCCCTCCTCTTTGGGAGATCTCTATATATATGGCACACATTCCCATGATAATGGATGTAAGTCAAGCCATCTTTACGAACTAATCCCGAACACTATACAGAGTAGATCTTCAGTCTCTCTCAAGTAAAGTCTTTACCCGGTTTGACACTACGCAAACCGGGTCTTCGGTCCTAAACCCCCCCCCCCCCCCACCAAATTTACTTGTGCAGGTTCTTACCCATTATTGCTTTGGACCTTGGAGTACTTTGGACCCTAGCTTTGGACCTTGACTTGGGACGATTTTTAGTGATTTGGACTTAGACGATTTAGGAAGAACTTAGTAAGAGTTTGGGGGACTTCACCCTCAACATTTTGGCGCCGTCTGTGGGAAACATTGCAAAAAGTTTCATAGCTCTATAAGCAATGGCAAGACAGAGAAAGTCAGCGAGAACCACCACTACTGCAGTGGGAACTCCCGCCCTGAGACCACGAGGTAGACCTCCTACTAGGAGGACACGGTTAGCTAGGATCGCATCGAGGAATCGAGAGGAGTATCCGAGCGATGGTCACACTGCCAGTACCTCCTTGGAGGATGAAAGAGTCGTTGATCTACCATTGAGGACCCAAGGACTTGGAGTAACAGTCCAAGGAGTGGAAGGACATGTTCCTCCGTCAGGAACACATGGTCCTCCACCAGGAAGGAACTTCACTCTTCCAAATGGCCAGATCGTTCGTCCAAATGAGTTTGGGATGAATGAGAATCAGTTCAGTCTCTTGCTCACCACTATCCAAGGGTGCTTTGGATCCAACAACGTCCAACCTACTCCGCCATTGGCAGCTCCAAGACAAACAGAGCCTGCTCAGTCAAGGAATGAGCATCGCCATGTCTTGGAAATAATAGGAGAACAAGGTCGACAAGATGATCTGCACAACCTTATCAACAGGAGAGCTACTGCATCTCAGGAGCATCGTGAGAGGAGCCCAGTGAGACCCAGGTTGGATGAGACCGGTACTAGTCGCCATGTTGCTCTCCAAACAAGGGCAAGAGACCAAGTGGCAGAAAGTATCGCAGTAATCCAAGTCGATGACCTTCCCGCTGGCGTGGCCATCAACCCAAGAACGGGTGAGAGGCTTATTGCTGAATAAATCTACATTCAACAGAAGGCTTTGGAGACCCAGATTGCTAACCTAGGAAAAATGGTGAAGGCTCATGAAAAGGTAATGATGAGAGCTCCGAACCCATTATGTGATGCAATCAGAAGAGAGAGGAAGCGTCCTGATTGCACTATCCCTAACCTTGAGCGTTACCATGGAGACACTTTCCCTGTGCACATCTTACTAGGTATGAAAGTAAGATGGACACCAATGGATTGAATGACAACATGAAAGCTCTCAACTTCTCATCCACTCTTTGGAGAAGCGATGGATTGGTGGACCACTCTACCCAATGGTCCGATAAAATCCTATGAGGATGTGGTCTCTCTCTTTTTGAAGAGATTTCAAAAGTCAAAGAAGAGGAAAAGATCAGTAGAGCACTTGGATGGAATTATCCAAAGAGACAATGAGGATCTTAGGACCTTCCTAGAATGGTTCAATGCTGAAGTACGTCAAGTTGAGTCTCACAACATCAAAGAACGGGTCCGATATCTGTATGCCAATACCTACAATGATGAACTCAGGAAGAAACTCTCCAATGAAGAGATTCCAAATGAAAAATACTTGGAAGATATATGTGAGGGAGTCTTGTATGGTGAGGAGTATAGGAGGAAATTCCAGTAAGAGCCGGGACTAAGAAGGGAAAAGAGTCGATGAGACTGGATCCGATGCCTCGTCCTGGAAAATTTGAGCAAAGAAAAGATTTTAAAGATAAAAGAGAGTTTCGTAGGGAGAGAACCCCTCCCAGGAGATATGCGGAGTACACTCGCCTCAATAAACCTAGATCCGACATCTTGGCATCTATTGTTGAAAAGAATGTGGATGTTCAATGGCCCAAGCCAGCAAGGAATAGTAAAAGAAGCAAGGCTTCTAAAGAATATTGCAGATTCCATAAGTATAAAGGCCATTCCACGGAAGACTGCGTTCAGCTGAAAACTGAGATTGAAGGTTTGATAATAAGTGGCAAGCTGAAAGAGATAGTTTACGAAGAAAAACCTTCCTGCCACCAAAGGAATGAAAGAAGGAGAGCAGAGCGTGATCAGGAAACTACGACAGGGTCTTTACCACCACCTCCCATGGGGATCCCTCCCCAACAAGCTCGGCGATACGACGAGTACTCCGAAAACTTAGAAACGGAAAACCTTTCCTATAGTGGAGTTATCAACACTATAGCAGGAGGTCCAAGTGGAGGAGACAGTCAGAATGCTAGAGAAAGAACCGCCCAGCATCTAAGAAACAACGATAGAGCTTATGCTCCTCCCGCTTTGAGAGGATCGAACTTGATCTCTTTCGATGACAGTGAAATACCTCCCCCAATGTCTGGAGGAGGAAATCTCAGAGATCCGGACGTTCCATTGGTGATCTCCCTAGTCATTGTAACTTACAAGGTCAATAAGGTGCTTACTGATACTGGAAGCTCTTCTAACATCATCTCCAAAAGAACTGTGGACCAAATGAACTTGGGAAGAATCGAGTATGGAAGAGTCTATACTTCACTAGTGGGATTTGGAGGCTCTACAATTCGTCCCATTGGAAGTATCCCTCTACAAGTTTCCATGGGGACTTTCCTAACAAGAGTGACTGAAACATTTCTCTTCATGGTTGTGGATAGTGTCTTTGATTACAACGTTATCTTAGGACGACCAGGCCTCAATCAATTCAAAGCCATCTCATCTCCACTGCACAATAGGGTCAAATTTGCTACCCCAAACGGTGTAGGAGAAGAAATAGGAAACATCAAAGAAGCATGGGAGTGCTACATTATGTCAACTAGAAATGCCTCAGCTCCCATTCTTACAGTCGATGACAAACCCGGTTCGCTCTCGCTTGCGCCTCTTACACCTCCTAGAGCTGGAGCTCTTAAGGAGAAATTTCCTAAGGCTGCAAGGATTGAACCTCATGAGACCCTAAAGGAGATCCAATTGATAGAAGGAAGTCCTGAAAAGAAGACTAGGATTGGAACTGAGATGAGCATTGAAGTTGAGATGAAACTCATAGCTTGCCTGAAAAGCAACTGTGATGTCTTTGCTTGGAGCACTGACGATCTTAAGGGGATAGATCCAAGAATAGTTGTTCACCGTCTGAAGATGGATCCTTCAGTCAAATATATCCGCCAAAAGAGAAAAGACTTTGGACCCGTTGAGGACGCTATCATAGCCGGAGAGGTTGAGAGGCTCATGAAAGCGGGACACGTTGAAGAAGTAAGATACTCAGATTGGGTTTGCAATGTGGTACTCGTCGAGAAGGCTCCCGACAAATGGAGGATGTGCAATGACTTTACTAGGCTCAACAAGTTTTGCCCAAAGGATCCTTATCCCTTGTCTCGGATCGACCAACTGGTGGACTCCACAGCCGGATGTGCTCTTCTAAGCTTCATGGATGCTTATCAGGGGTTTTTATCAAATCAGAATGGCTCAAGAAGACCTTAAGAAGACAGCCTTCTTTGTGGCTGGAGGAGTTTATTGCTTCAAGGTTATGCCATTTGGACAAAAAAATGCTGGAGCTACTTACCAACGTCTAGTAAATAAAATGTTTAAAGAAGAGATTGGCAAAACAATGGAAGTATATGTTGATGATATGTTGGTTAAGAGCAAGACAGAGGAGCAACAAATCGAGCACCTTAACAATTGCTTCTCTATATTGAGGAAGTACGGGATGAAACTGAACCCTGAGAAATGTATCTTTGGAGTGAAATGGGGTAAGTTTCTCGGTTACATGGTCACAGAGAGAGGCATCAGTGCCAACCCAGAAAAGATCAAGGTTATTCTGGACCTGCCACAACCGAAAACCATCAATGAAGTCCAACAACTCATAGGGCAAGTTATGTCCTTAAGCCGCTTCATTTCCAGATCAGCGGAAAAGAACCTACCCTTTTTCAAGATATTAAGGAAAGGGGACAAGTTTGAGTGGACCCAAGAGTGTGAAGAAGCCTATGACAGTTTAAAGATTTATCTGCTCTCACCACCACTCTTGGCCGAACTAGTAGAAGGAGAACCCCTCTACTTGTATCTAGCGGTCACCAATGAGGCTATGAGTTCCGTGTTGGTTCGTATCCAATTCAACGATCACATGCCTATCTACTACCTAAGCAAGGCTCTAGCTGGACCAGAGACTAGGTATGCTCGGATTGAGAAATTGGCATATGCTTTGGTATACACTGCTCGGAGGTTAAAGCCCTACTTCAAGTCACACAGGATTGTGGTTCTCACCAGTGAACCATTGAGACAAGTCCTTGGAAAGCCAGATCAATCTGGCCGCCTGTCTAAATGGGCAATCGAACTAAGCGAGTACGATATCGGATATCAAGCTCCATCAGCAAAGAAAGCGCAAATCATAGCCGACTTCTTAGTCGATTATCTCGAGAAGGATGAATTAAAGAAAATATCAACGATCAGGCGAAAAAGTTGAGTGCTTGATGATAACACAAGGAATGAACTTCTCTGAGCAAGCGAGAGTCACTGGGAAAGAAGCAGAACATGGAATCTATGGTAACACTCAATTCAGGGGATTTCCATCTCAACCTATGGATGATTCTCTCAGAGTGAGACACATGTTCCTTTTGGACGAAATGCCAAACACTCCTGTGCTTGCATCTTCCGTCAAGAAGCAAGGGGAGATCCCAGAAGATAAGAACGTCAATGCTTCTATAGCACCCAAAGAACAAGGAAAAGACATTTGGACACTACAGGTAGATGGATCTTCTACCGGTAGACTTGGAGGCATTGGAATACACCTTAAGAGCCCTGAAGGTGCTGAGTTGGATTATGCCATCACGCTTGATTTCAAGGTGACCAACAATGAAGCTGAGTACGAGGCACTCCTCGTCGGACTCAAGATGGCAAAATCCCTCCAAGTGAGAAGGGTCAAAGCTTACATTGACTCGCAGCTAGTTGAATCTCAGTTCTCAGGGTCCTTCGCCGCTAAGGGCCCTAACATGATCAAGTATTTGGAATTGCTCAAAAAAGAGGTAGAGAATTTTGAAGACTTCACACTAGAAAGGTTCGATAGGGAATGGAATGAGAAAGCTGACTCGCTCTCAAAGTATGCCTCAGCTTCAAGAGCGTTGGACACTAGGAGCATCATCCTGTTGACTCTTAGGAATTCTTCACTCATGAGTCCGGGCCTGCCTATCTTGTTCTTAAGCACTGAACAGACTTGGATGACAGACATATTCAATTACCTTAAGGATGGGTCTTTACCCTCAGACCCAAAGGAAGAAAGGAGAGTTTTTTTGCAGAGCTACTCGATATTTTATCCTTGGGGAAGATCTTTACAAGAAGTCTTTCAGTGGCACTCACTTGAGATGCCTTGGACCCCAAGAGGCAAGGACTATTTTGGAAGAGATCCATAGTGGAAGTTGTGGGAGTCACTCAGGAGGCCGAGCCTTAGCTCAGAAAGTCATAAGGAAAGGTTACTACTGGCCAACAATTGATAAGGATGCTTCAAACTTTGCTCGAGCATGTGATGACTGTCAATACTATGCCAACGTTCCTCATCGCCCTACAAACCCTATGATTCCGTCAATCATAGCCTGCCCATTTGATCAGTGGGGATAGACATAGTCGGTCCTTTTCCCCGCGGTACTCACCAAAAGAAGTTCCTCATTGTTGCTGTGGAATACTTTACCAAGTGGGTTGAGGCAGAAGTCGTATCTACCATCACTGAGAACCGGGTGAGAACTTTCATTTGGAAAAATATCATTTGTTGCTTTGGACTACCCAGGGTCCTTGTCTCGGACAATGGGGCTCAGTTCTCCGGAGCTAAACTTAAGGAATGGTGCAAATCCTTCAAGATAGAGCAACGATTCACATCAGTTGGCCACCCTCAAGTTGAGTCAACAAACAAGACAATTGTTAAGATCCTAGAAAAGAGGCTAAGGACTTCTCAAGGGAGTTGGGCAGATAACTTGGATGGGGTACTTTGGGCTCACCGTACTACTGCTAGAACGGCTACTCAGGAGACACCTTTGCGCTAGTCTATGGCACTGAAGCGGTCATCCCTTCGGAAATTGCAGTTGAGACTCAAAGGATTCAACAGTACCAACCCACTGAGAAAGAAGTGGCAAGGATCTATGACCTGGAGCTGCTTGAGGACAGAAGAAACATTGCACTAGTTAATATCCACCGATACCAACCGACAGCTGCCCGAGCCTACAACAAGCACGTCTATGCTAAGGATCTACAGGTTGGCGATTTGGTTCTTAGAAGGGCAGACATTCTCAATAAGGTTGGAAAGCTCAAACCTATGTGGGAAGGTCCTTACAAGATCATTGGAGCAATAGTCCATGGAAGCTATGATCTAGAGGATGATCAGGGAAGGGTCTTGAAGAGAACTTGGAATGCCAAGAACCTTCAGAAGTTTTATGGTTAAGAACTACGTCAGTTACTTACTTTTGCCTGTTTCTGCTTTTTGGCCCTAAAGCCCACCAGTTGTAATTGCATTTACGTCAAATCAATACAGCTTCTATCTTTTTCGGTTACATTTATCTCAGACTTAATTCTACTCTTTGGACTCACCTCTCCAAGCTATAGGCATTTCCTATACAAAAACACCACATGATCGAAAACCTAAGATTTGTCTTACAACTTGCACGAAGTATAAGAACCGAAGACTGGGATTCAGAGATCCGAAGCAAGAGCCTCATACAAAAAAAAAGTTGGAAACAACCGAGCCGAGCCACGGCGTCCGAAGCAATGAAATTTGAACATAATTTTTAACCAAAGAATCCTCGGACCATCTATCTCTGCAGCCACCAACATTTTCGAGTTAGGCAAAAACAACTCACATAAAATGTTGAAGTGTTGCAGAGGCGGACGGATCAAGGAATTGATCCTCCGAACCGAAGCGTGATTTCTCCGACGCTCTCAAATAAATGAGTCCGAATGAAGCGCCTGCTAAGAAGCTCCTTGACCATCTACCTCTTCAGCCATAACCATTTCCGAGTTCGAAAGACACTCACATAAAATGGTAAATGGTGGAAGAGACGGATGGGTCCAGGAATCGACCCTCCGAACCAGTCTAAGAATTCCAACACGTTTGAGTGGTCCGATCTCATCGTCCCCAGTGAGATCCGACTCATACAAGCCCCTCGGACAAGTGAAAGGCTCCTACAAGGTGGATCACACATAGGAACGTCGGAATCGGCCCAATCGATAGAATCCGAGCTAAGGGATCCGAATCATTCACTGCTACCAAACAAAAATGGTACAAATTAGCCGTACAATGCCACGATATTTATAGACGCCATTGACCAATCACATTGAGACGCGTGCAATGTAACGGTACCACTGGGCTTGGGCTTGAGTTGGGCCTTTACTATTGGGCCTCCACTTCAGATCCATCGAAGAATCGAGTGGTTCGGACTAAATTCTTACTTCGAACCGATACTCAGCTCATGGCATGAATCATTATTTACAAGACTTTATGATTCAGACGCTCAGGATCGGTACACTTAAACTACGTGTATCCGAACCTATAAAGTTTACTCGACCTATTTTTGTTAAAGACGGTCCGAGTCACAATCACTTGAGCGGAATAATATTAAGATATTTCTGATATTATGAGCACATTGATTTGAAACGATCCGCTCGGACCATAGCTAAAAGAGTCCGAACCAATCCTCTAAATTTGTTTGTTTCTCACCCCAAGTTTAAGTTTGTGAGTCGACTCGGATTTAATTCCAGCCGACCAAACTAGAGATACTTTATACAAACATATACAACATGCATGTATCTACTCGGAGTATGGATGAAAGCACGAAACGTAAATGGCTTCATAAAGAAGAATAGGAACCGATCCGAAGCAGAACAATACTCCGAACCGACATCAGTACGAACAGAAAGACATAGAATCCGAGACATAATAAGTTGACGACAAATTGTTCAACAATAAAAACAAATATTCAAATAAGAATTGTTTTGAGGCCCGAAGACCTTTACACCATTCATGGGATATACCCCACCTTCAATTGGTCCGGCTCGCAGAAGGATCGGCCTGGCACTCCGGTTGGGCACGGT
Source organism: Plantago major (assembly GCA_026545765.1). NCBI lineage: Eukaryota > Viridiplantae > Streptophyta > Magnoliopsida > Lamiales > Plantaginaceae > Plantago > Plantago major. The sequence goes on from CM048839.1 coordinate 38,364,874, forward strand.
CGGGGACACTCTCCAGATCATCTTGCTGAGAAGCCTGGTGCTCGGACAACCTCTTGGCTCGGTCCTCTCTTTTCTTCCGGATGAATTCCGGGCATTCTTTGTACAGGTCCAAGTCTCGGTCGTGGCCTAGCACCGGACCAGGGATCTTAAGCCACTCACGGTTGTGGTCCGCATACTCCTCGAACGGCACGAAGACATGGGACATTAGGACTTCCGGAATGAAAGAAGGCAAGTACGGACCACCATGATTGTACTTGTGCTCCTCGTTCTCCTCACACACGAGTTCAACAAACTCGGACTGAAACAGAGCATTGTCCTTCACATCCTCTGAGACGAAAGCAGACCCATCCGGTGCATTGAAGGCCGAAACCCCTTCTTCCTCCAAGTTGTAGTCATTCGGAAGAAGGCCCTTCTTTTGGAGCTGGCCCACTGCTGCATCGAAACCATCTTCCCGAGCCGCATCGTACTTGGTGTCCAAATGGAACCGATGCGCGTCAGAATTTAAGTAATCCTGGACAGCCTCGGTTCGGACCGTCAGTAGATGCTCGAGCATGCGGTCCTTGAAGTTCCGAGAGACCACAGTGAAGTCGCTCATGCCCTCCCTATAGGTCTCCAAGGCCCGAATAGCACTCTTCAGCTTTTCCTTTTCAGCCTCGGATTCCTTCAAAGAGGCGAGTGCCTTCCTATACTTCTCCTTGTAAACCACGACCTTGTTTGCCTTGGCCTCCCTACTCGCCTCGGACTTGGACAACTCCACTTCCAATGTGGCCCTCCGACCCGCCACCTCGGAACAAGCTCGGACAGCAGCAGTAAGCTAAAAACTAAAACAAAAAAGTCCGATTCAATAAAAGATGCACTTTCAAGAGAATGAAAAACTAAAAAGTGCGTTCGGAACTAAGATTACCTTCCGGTGAGCGGCGGCAAGCTCAGCAATCCTTTCCAGCTCCGGAATGGACACCAACCGCATTAGCTTGGACTCAAGGTCCGAATCCTCAACCATCAGCCCCTTACCCTTCTTGGTAGGAGGGATTGGGCCCTCGGAAGGACGCTTAACACCAGTTGAACCACTGGCTCCGACCTCCTTTGTTACTGGCTTCGGAGGTTTCTTAGCGCCTTTGGCAGCAACGGTCTTCCCCTTGTCCGGAGTGGCCAGGCTTTGCTTTGGCTCTCTGGCCGCTTCCCTTCGAAGATCTTTAGCCCGGAAAGTAGCAGCGTTCCGAGGCTCGGCCATAGGAAGAGTGGTTGACGTTTTTATCACTTGGTCTCGGAAACCCTGCCTTTGCTCCTCCTTTTGAGCCTTAAGTTGTTTACTCTTGAGCTTTCTCATGGCCGACATGGTGTACTCAAACCAGAAATCTACAAAAGACCGAACACAAATAAATATTAGTCCGAAGCGGCAAGATAAATAATTAAGCAACAATGGGAAACAGGACCGAGCCAATAAAAGTTAGAAATATAAAACTTATTTCTAACAGGAGTGACTTGAACCATGGCACATCTCCGAGTAACTCACCAAAATCTTCCTTATCATCACAGAAACTCGAACTCGATAGACCGGCCAGGTACGAAAGTGGTTGACAAATCAACCCACGGAAGAAGTACTTCTCCGGTTCCTCTTTTCTATGGAGGGCTTGCATCCACTGTGGAATGTTCCGAGCCGTGGGCCTCTTGTCTAGAAGTGTCCCTCGGAAAAACTTCTTCTCAAAGTTCCACTGGATTCTTTGAGCCTTGGACTGTCCAGGTTTCAATGCGGATCGAACGAAAATATATTTCTGCCACCATTTGATCCCTAACGAGTAGATCGGATCCTCAAAGAAGGTGTAGGCTTGCCGAACTACTGGAGTATAGAAGAATTGATGGGGCCTGCTCGGAGTGATGCTAAATAGCTTCCGGAAATTGTCAATGGTGATTGGGATCCCTTGTGTTTACACAGCACTCCGAAGCACATCAACTTCCCAAGTGAATTCGGAATCACTTGGTGCGGACTTATCCCAATTCCGTTGAGAACTTCTAGCAAATCGGAGGCAACATGTATACGCCACCCATAGTGCAACGAGGCCTCATGGACGCACATGTATCTGGGTGGCGGATTGTAAAAAGCGTGAGCTTCGTCCGGAATTAAAATCTCCACGGATTCCGGGATCTCGTATCTCCTTCAGAGCTCTTCCACCTCATCCGCAGTAATGGTCGAAGGACACGTCGGGAGAAGGTCATCCAAGTTCAGCTCCCCATCAGGGTCCGGGTGAGTCACTTGCATACGGGTCCGAGGGAACTTAATCCGGATCACGTCATCACCTTTACTCTTGCCTCCCTCGGATGATTGAGAGGCCACTCCCCGGCTCGACCCTTGGGTAGAACTTTCTCCCTTCGGACGACTCGTGCCCGGACGTTCAGAAGCCTTGGTCCAGACCAAGGGCTTTTCATCTTCCTTGTTAGGAATATCTGTTTAGATTTTGATCAGCAACCTAATGACTTATCCTAGCTTAGAAAGGTGGTTAGTACTCTTGGTTCACTTGAACACTGTAAAGGAGGAAACTCACTAAGTATGATAGTCTAGCAAATCTTGTATAGGATGTTAGGTCTCTGAATGTAATTTTTATTCCTCTAAAGAAGACCAAGAAGAAGGCATCCAGCAGGAAAAGTTCAACGGATTTGAAGATTTGAAGACTGCACAAGATTGCTGAAGACAAGGGTTTTCAGATACCTATGACCAGATATCTTGAAGACAGCGTTTTAAAGAAAGCAGTGTTGCAAAAGATATCTTAGAAATAAAAGGTTTACGAAGAGGAAAGTGCCCACAGATATCTACACTCAGATACCTTGGACATAAACTATGTTTCTGAAAAGAAATATATTATAACAAGTTGTTTCAACAAGTGGTATCTGGAGTTGTGATAATCTCTGGAAAAGGACGTCCAAAGCTTCAGAGAACTCTGATAGTATAAGATCTCTGATACAATGCATAGTTCAGTTTTCACTACAGGACAAAGTATAGTACAATGCATTGAATGCGCAGACAGAAATGTCTGAACAAAAATGGTAGCTTCTGAAGAAGAAGACAAACGTACTATAGTACTATACTCAGATATCAATAGTTTGAATTTGATTTAAGCCTAACGGATACTATTCAAATGGCACTCAAATTCATCTATAAATATCAACACTTAAACTGCTTGAGAACACACCTTGAACTTGCTTTGAATACTCTCACACAAGCTCTCTTAAGCACACTACTTACCTTCAAGCTTTCTGTTGCGACCAAAGCTCTTGATTCTAAGTAGCACAAAAGTTCTAAGTGTCCTGATCCTTAACAAGCATTTCTATTTTTGAAAGAGTTGAATTATGATTTGATATCTGAGATTCATTCTCTTGAACATTTATCATAGAATTGGGTCAGTAAAGAACAAGATACCATACATTGCAAAGTGTATTAAGTATACTTGATTCTCAGAGCTATCTGCATAACTGAACAAGTTATTAAAGAAGCTCACCTGACAAACTACCTTAACCAACACCTTAATTGGCGTGGAGTACATGAAGTACTTAGTTTGGGGAACTAAGGAACAACTCCAGGAAAGAGGTTTCTGAGTACAGGAAGTACTTGGCTGTGAAAGTCGGGGAATAACTCAGGTGGAACACTTGGTTGGGAACCTAGTGTAATTAGGAATCGAGAGAAGATATTTGTAAGGTTACATCAATTATCTGTCTTAGTGGATTCTAGGTCTGAGAAAGGCCGAAGTGGATTAGTTGAAGGATTACGCCACCTTCAGATACCACTATAAAAAGATTTGTGTTATTTACTTTCTGCATTTTATTACTTGCTTTATTTACCTTGCAAAGTATTTACACCTATCTTGTTGAGCACGTGCACTTATCACAGAAAAGTCTTCCGCTCTCTGAAATTAAGTATCAGATATTTTCACAAATATCTGAGAAACCGTGTTTATCGACAAAAGTTTTAAAAGACTATTCACCCCCCCCCCCTCCCCGCTTTAGTCTTTTAGTTTGCCGTTATCTGGACCAACAAGTGGTATCACAGCAGGAGGTTCCCAAGCCTTCTGCACTGAACCTAGATCCCAGATAAGTGCCCACTAACTGCTCTTCACCTACACTTGATTTGTTTGTTTAGTGTGTTTGCTGCAGGATGTCTTTAAGTGACGCCCCAATTCTCAAGCCAGAGAATTATGAGAAATGGAAGAACAACATGATGCTCCACCTAGAAGCCATCAGTGACGAAATGATCGACGGGATAAAGAATGGCCCAATAATCATTCAACTACTCAAGCAGATCATGGAGGTTTCTAATGGTAGAGACAGAGAACAAAGCAATGGGTCTTCACAGACAGATCGTCGACGGTGGGAGACACGGTCAAGTTATTTATGAAGCAGAGTACTCTGGACATCCGGAAGATGCCAAGAGAAATCATTTGGATGGTCGGCTCGTAATATCATCATCGTTCTACTCAGAGCACATACGATGTAAAATGGGTGCAAAAACGGCGAAAGTGGCCTGGCAACTGATTGAAGAAATCTGTGCCGGCACTGAGAAAATGAAGGAAAATAAGTTCGAAGTTTTGAAGCTCAAATTCCAAAACTTTAAACAAGGTCCCACAGAGACTCTTGAAGAACTAGATTTCTGGTTTACAACACTTATGAGTGACATGGCTGGACTTGGTGAAAGTAATAGATATACCTAGTCAGAAAAGATTAAGACTATTGTGAGAAGTCTAAATCATCACTGGGAGCACACAAAGTTTTTCTACTTTAACCAAGGAATGCCAGATATCACTCCAGTGGAACTTTTCTCTCACCTTGCCACTGTTGACTATGAGACAACTCAAAGAGAACAAACAACTGAAAAGTTGCAGAATGTTGCTCTAGTTGCTCAAGGAACTTCTGAAAAGAAGGAAGGCAAGGAGGTGACTGAGGATGCTCTTGCTGTAAAGCAAATGAGAAAATATGTCAGTCGGGAAATAGAGAGAAGAAAAGCCAAAGAGAAGCTGAAAAAGCATCTAGGCTCAAACTATCACCGGTACAAAAATATGCAAAGCTCGCTGAACAAGCCGGCTCAGAAAGCATCAAGTACTGAGGAAGCGAAAATCGGAAATGATATCTGTTTCTATTGTCAGAAGCCTGGTCATTTCAAGAAGGATTGCCCCGCCATCAACAAGCTAAATACAGGTGACAAGAAAGATAGGAGAAACTTCAAGAGAAGCCATAGAGCTCTGCTCACTGAAGAACGGAAAAAGATACAACTCCAACTGGATGCTCTAGACATTGAGTCTGATTCTGAGGATGAGGACTCAGATGATTCCACACTGCCATCTCCAGAAATGTGCAGTGTTTCTCATGAAGTGATTGAGTTTGGTCAAAAGAAGAAAGAAGTATGTGGAATGGCTGAAGAAATCTTCCCAGATATCTCTAACATTGAACCTTGTCTAATGGCTGATGAGGTAACACAAACTCTTGTTATACTTATGAAAGTGATGAGGAAGGAATCAAAGATCTGGAACATGTCAGGAGAGAACTTAATCTCTATGAAAGAGAATTTCTAATGGTCCGAGCTAAAGCCGAAATCTTTGAAGAAGAAAAGAATTCTCTGGAAAAGGAAATTTCAAAATTACTCAAGATATCTGAGGAAAAGGATGCCGAAATTGCATCTCTCAAAACTCAGATATCTGAGACTGAAAAGTCACATGAAGAAGCATTGGCCAATCTTCAAAAGAATGTGAAGATCTTCTTTCTGAGAATGAAGTACTCAAAAAGAAAGAACTATCTTTTCAATCTTATGCCAAAGCTAGTGACACTCTTACTGAAGTACAATCTTATTTAAGAGATCCTTCAGAAAAGAGAGGACTTGGGCTGGACACACAAACAGATAGTTCTACCACTCTGAATAAGAGTGATAAAAGAAGAACATTTGTCAGTGCTCAGCAAGGTGGTTCCCAAACAACCTACAGTATCGATCAGAAAGCTAAGGTTGTTGACAAAGGAAAGGCAGTTGCGACCAAATCTTTGTGGGAAAAACAAGTCCAAAAGAAATCTGTTGGGAATGTTTCTGAAAAGAAACGTAACACTGAAAAGTGTAAACACCCACAGTACTATGTCTCTCAGAAAGGAAGAATTGCAGGAGCTGACAAATTCTCCTATGTCACGTTTTCTGGAAAGAAAATAGATTACCCAGAGACTAGCAAAGCTGCTGAGGAAAGATCTCAGATAGCACCAGATGCTCGGAATGGTATTGGCTATAAAGCCATCGGGAAACAACTTGCTCGTGAGTACAAACAAGAGCAAGAACGATGGTTAAAGGCTAGAATTGCTCACATCAATTATCAGAAGTGGAAGATGAGTCAAGCCACTGAAAATCTGAATGCCAGGGCTAGAAGAAATCTGGCAAGGAAAGCTAAGTTTGCTGAGAAGCAGACTCAGAAACTTGACAGGTATCTGAAAGCACCAAATGGAGCACCTAGGAACACACCAAGGAAGAAAATAGTTCTTGATAACAATGATACTAATCATTTAACTAGAATTCCTCCTTATGTTCATGTTAGACAAAAGAATGTTCCTAAGAAATTCATTCAAAAATGGATTCCTACTGGAAGATTCTTTAGTCCAGATGGTTCCATTGTTGGTATGAGAACCTAATCTCCTGTTTCCTGTTTTGTGCAGAACACTCTAAAGACTAATCCAAAGTGGCATTTTGATAGTGGATGTGGGAAGCACATTACAGGAGACAAAGCAAATCTGATTGACTACAGAAACTGCAATGATGGACCAATTATCAGGTTTGCTGGAGGAGATGAAAATCCAACCAAAGGATTTGACAATCTGAAGTTTGGAGCCCTTACAATCTCTGAAGTACTACATGTAAAGGGATTGAAATATAATCTCCTAAGCATGAGTCAATTAGTATACAAAGGGTACACTGTCAAGATCAAGTCAAAACTATGTAAAGTGATTGACAATGAGTCAAAGCAGACAGTCTTGGTTGCAAGGCGTAAAGGAAATCTTTATGTTGCTGATTGGGCATCCGCCACAACTGAAGAATTTCTCATGGTGAGTCAATCTGGCCACACTGAAGAAAATTGGCTATGGCATAAAAGAATTAGTCACTTGAATTTCAAAACTCTGAACAAGCTAGCCAAGAAAGAGTTGGTGGTTGGTTTACCCAAAATGGCATATAGAAAAGTAGGTGTATGCTCAGCTTGCCAAATGGGAAAACAATCTAAAACATCTTTCAAGTAAAAAACTAGACATTCGAGTGAAAGGCCACTGCAAATGTTACATATGGATCTTTTTGAATCCTCTGTAACTAGTTATGCAGGAAAGAAGTATGGTCTGATTGATGTTGATGATTACTCAAGATTCACTTGGGTTGTCTTTCTCAAACACAAATCTGATGCAAGGGTTGAGATACCCAACTTGCTGAATAAGCTCGAAGTCATGAAAAATGACAAGGTATACATGTCGAGCAGACCATGATGCTTGAGTTTGTAAACCAGTACATAAAAGAGTTTTGTACCTGCAAAGGTATACAACATCAACTATCTTCTGTAAGGACACCACAACAAAATGGTGTTGCTGAGAAAAAGAATAGGACCCTGAAAGAAGCGGCAAAAACAATGCTTGCTGACACTAAAATAAGTGAAATATATTGGGTTGAAGCTGTAAACACAACATGCTACACTCAAAATAGATGTTTGATTAACAAACACCATGACAAAACTCCTTATGAGCTTTTCATTGGTAGACCCCCTAGTATCAAACATCTAAGGGTGTTTGGTTGCAGATGTTTCGTTCTTAACAATGGAAAAGAATACTTGAGAACATTTCAACCAAAGGCAGATGAAGGAGTATTTCTTGGTTATTCTCTGAATAGCAAAGCTTATAGAATCTACAACAAAAGAACACAAAAGATTGAGGAATCTGTTCATGTAGTATTCTATGTAGGAAACAAGAAAGTACTCTTGAATGATGATCTCTCAGATAGGTTCAAAGAACTGATGATTAAAGATTCTGAAAAAGGATCCTCAAAAGAAAACAATTCTATCATTCAATTAGAGGATGAGTCTGACGATGAAAAGCAACCTATGCTTAGTAACAACCAGATGACTCTAAGACATGATGAAGAATTTCCTATGAGAATTCCAGAAATGGAACAGGTTACTGAGAACCTTCATCATGAAGAGGTATCTGAAAATGAGATTGCTGAAGTGCAAGTTCCAGATATCTCTAACCCTGAAAGAGTGTCAGATATCCATAGCATTTCTCATGTGTCAAATATCTCAGATACTGCACAAGTATCCCATCAAGATCATATTGATTCACATTCAAATCAAAATGATATTGATCCTACTAGTTCAAAACCCATTATGAAATGGATAAGAAATCATCCTGCAAAGGATGTGATTGGTCCCATAGACCAAGGAGTTAGAACTAGAAGAGCAATCGCTGAAAATGCAAATTGTCTCTATGGATGTTTCATATCAAATATTGAACCTAAAATATAGAAGAAGCATTAAAGGATCAAGATTGGATCTCTGAAATGCAAGAAGAGTTGGATCAATTTGAGAGAAACAAAGTCTGGAAACTGGTTCCATTTGTTGATGGAATATCTGTAATCGGAACCAAGTGGGTTTTCAGAAACAAAATGAATGAGTCTGGTGAAATAACCAGAAACAAAGCTAGGTTGGTTGCGAGGATTCACCGGTGAAGGACTAGATTTTGATGAATCTTATGCACCAGTTGCAAGATTGGATGCAATAAGACTCTTTCTAGCCTTTGCAGCTCATAATGACTTTATAGTTTATTAAATGGATGTCAAGAGTGCATTCCTAAATGGTGAACTTGCTGAGGAAGTCTATGTTGAGCAACCACCAGGTTTTGAAGTTTCCTCAGAAAGAAGGATGGTCTATAAGCTTCAGAAAGCTCTGTATGGACTGAAACAAGCTCCAAGAGCATGGTATGATACATTGGCCAGATACTTACTAGAAAGTGGTTTCAAGAAAGGAGATGTTGATAAAACACTCTTCACATTGAACCATGATGGGAAACTACATTTAGTTCAAGTATATGTTGATGACATTATATTTGGATCTAAAGACAAGCAACTTTGTGAAGACTTTGCTGAACTCATGAAATGTAAATTTGAGATGAGCATGATGAGAGAATTGAATTACTTCCTAGGGCTGCAAGTCAAGCAACTCAATGATGGAATATTCATTAGTCAAACAAAGTATGCAAAGGACATGCTCAACAAGTTTAATCTAAAGCCTTCTGAAAAGAATGCTAAGATACCTATGAACATTGGAACCAAAATGACCTATACTGAATCTGACAAGAGTGTTGAAGAACACAAGTATAGGAAATTGATTGGGTCTCTACTGTACCTCACTGCAAGTAGACCTGATATTCAATATGCAGTTGGAGTGTGTGTCAGATTTCAGACAAATCCAATGCAATCACACTACAACATTGCTATGAAAATATTAAGGTATGTAAAGGGTACTGTAGAAGTTGGATTATGGTATCCAAAAGACAGTGGATTGAGTTTAGTTGGCTATTCTGATCGACTATATCTTTGGATCATTGCTTGATAGAAAAACCACCTCAGGAACTTGTCAATTTCTTGGTGCCAGATTGATATCATGGTTCAGCAAGAAACAAAACTCAATTGCTACATCTACCACAGAGGCAGAATATATTGATGCTGGGTGTTGTGCTTCACAGAAATTGTGTATACAACAACAACTCAGAGACTATGGACTCAATGAAGAGAAAACTCCCATTTTTTGTGACAACACAAGTGCTATTGTCATAACTCAGAATCCTAAGTTTCATGCAAGAACAAAGCACATTGATGTTAGACACCACTTCATCAGAGACCATGTTGAAAAAGGCAATATAGAGATACTCAAGATTGGCACTGAAGACCAACTTGCAGATATCTTCACTAAGTCACTACAAGAAAGTAGATTCTTAGCCTTAAGACATAGTCTTAGACTAATGGAGCTACCAAAGAACTGAAAAAGTTCAGATATCTGAAGAAGATATTAAAGGAGAGAAAAGAGGAATCTGGAACGGGTATCCAGAGAAGAGGAATCTGGAACGGGTATCCAGAAACCAAAGGCTAAAGGGTAAAATGGCTATTTGAAGATTTCTAAGACTGGTACTCAGATATCTAGATCACTTAGTGAGGGGGAACACAAAAGAGAATAGTACAACTGTCTACAGTCAACTACTATCTTGAAATTTGTATTATTTCTATCTTTTTGTAAAACTTTGAAAAGACAACAAGTATAAGATAGACTCAGATACAAACAGTGTTCTCATTCACACAGAAACGTGATTGAGATAGCTAATAGCCAAAATTCATTAAATGGGCACAATTACAATTGTTGATTGTGATCATTGCTGAAGAAGCAATGGTGACCCTATGAAATGGGCGATGATCTTAACGGCGGAGATTAATTCTCTGTAAATAGTGGACTGTAGAAATTCAGACGTGGCCCACTATGCATTTAATGCCGAACAAACTTTTACCCACGCCTTACTGCAATTCACAGATACGTACATACAAAAGCAATTTGTATGTATATGTTTGTTAGAATTACGTTGCTATATATATAGGATTTTGGCAAAAGAAATCACTTTCGCCTAATCCGACATTTTGCCTTGCACAAGAATAGCAAAAACCATTCTTCAACCTCTGCAAATCTCTGTTAGTTTTTCTGCAAAGAATCACTAATCTCTCACCCAAATCTCTTTCAGACTTTCAAACACTTGCACTATATAAAGAGATGGCTCCTAAACGTTCGTCTACCCAGAAATCCAAATCTTCTACCATTGGTACTGCTGAAAAGCAAGCACCAGAGTTGGTTATAGTGAACAATCGATTGGTAGGAGATTTTAATCCCGTTCATTGAACTTCAAATCACAGGATGATTTGGGGTGGTGCCATGATTGAGGAGTACCTCACGGCTGCTGTTGAAAACCAAGCCGATAGGAAAATGATTCTTGACATGCTTGAAAATGCACAAATCAAGGGTTTTCTATCTGCTCTTCCCGTGGAGTTTCTTCACTGGATGTGTTAGAATTCTACAATAACTCCAGGATTATATCCTGTGTTTGAAAACCTTGCAATAGTGTCTATAAAACTAAGGTCGAGGAAAGGAAATCCTTTTGGACTTAACAACTTTCGTAAGTTGTTTGATCTTCAAAATCTTGGAAAGGATTTTGAAATAGACACCAAGGATGAAGATCTCCTTGAAGGTGTAAAGCAATTTGCGGTGGTGTGTGTGACAACGATCAACAAGATACACCTTGATTTCAAACTTCGACATCGAACCGGACATCTGTTGGTTCCTGGGATGTGTTATGCATTCTTCACAGATGCTTTGATGGTCTACAAGGAGGTCTTGACCGGATAAGCGAAGCATTTGGATGATGATGTCCCTGTTGCAACAACAAGACAAAAGGCTGGAAAACCCTTTCAATTGGGGCAAGTACGCCTTTATGAAGTTTGTGAAGAAGGTTCAAGGCTTTGAGCCTAAAATCGCTAAGGGACTTGCTGAGCCAAAGGCCACAGTGTGCTATGGTCTAAAGATATGCTACTTACTGGAGAAGTTTGGCATTGAGCTCAAAGAGAAGGCTGAGATAGCCAACAATAACCTACTCTACAAATATGAGTATACGAACTTGATGAAAAAGGTTACTGGGTCTCAGAAAGGTTCCAAGAAGCGAAAGACTGAAGAGGTATCTGAGGGAAAAGTTGCGACCAAGAAGCCCAGAACTTCACAAAAGAAGTCTGCTGGCAAATCAGAAGGCACACCCATTGAGGGTGTCGATTCCCAGATACCTGCCGCCACTGCTGATGAACTCACCAATGCAGATGAATTCATCAATGATGCAAAAGAGGTATCGACTACTGAACAAGTAGACTCAGCAAGAGAAAGTGCTTTCAGAAACGTCAAGACACTGCCGAAAGCCTTGCTGATGAACTTATCAATGCTGCTAAAGAAAGTAGTGGTAGGTACCAAGCCCTATCTACAGAAACCCCAGGGATTATGGACCAATCAGTTCCTAATGCTGATGAGAACTATGACGATGAAGATGATGACTTAATCATCTCTCAAGTCCTAGAGAAATCAAAAAGGGCTAAGGTTACTGAAAAAGTAACTAGTGTAGAGGTATCTGAAGAAGAACCTACACCACAGGTTGCTGAACAAGCACCTGTTTCAAAGGTTGCTGAAGAAGCAACTGTGTCCAAGGTCACTGGACAAATTACACCATCAGAGCAAGAAAAACTGAAGCATATTGAAGATGCTCTGACGAGTGATAGCTTAGTGTTGGAGGATACTACCATTGCCTCAACACTCAAAAGTTTGTCTCAAGCACAACAACCACAACAGCCAGATGTGGATACTGCTGAAATGGTACTTGAGTTACAGATACGAGCATCTTTCCTTGCTGAAGAAAATCCTACAAAAGAGCAGGTTCCCCAACTCAATGAGAGGGATCAAACTGAGACATCTACTCAGAATGATCAACCAGGGGAGGCAACTGAGTTGCATACTCAGGAAAGGTCTAAAGTACCTGAAACTTCAAACAAAGAAGCTGAAATGGAACAACAAGACCAACGCATGGAAGGGTCACAAGTTCCAGAGACCAATCAGCCTGACATTGCTCAGGTAGCTGAATGGTTTAACTCTTTACTTGTGATATTTTTGTGTCTGATAAATCTTGTTATTTAATGAAATTTCTTTGTTCTGGTGATTTAGAAACACAACAACAAGAGGAAGGCAAAGCTTACCTCGAGAATCGAGAAGGAGGCTTCCATAGCCTCACCACTTAAGGAACAAGACATCTCACGGTGAAAATAGTCCCTTAAGATATAACTTCGGATATGTGATTTATACACTTGACTAATAAGTGTTTGTTTCTAATAGGCTCCAAGCGAGAAGAAAATGAATAGTGAAAAGTCTATCTCTTGAAGAGGAATCGAGAGACTTCCAAGGTCCTTTGAAGAGCAGTATCTGAACATACAGAGAAGGTATTTCATTCAGATATCTATGTTCTTCAAAGAACAAATCTCGATCATTTTCTCAAACTAACACATTCTACTTAACGGGTTAAAAAGAAGTAGAAGTTGTTGAGGTTGCCACTCAATCCTCACAACATATGAGAATTGATGAGGCATCAAGGCCTTCATCACAAGAAAAGATTCGAGCGCACAAGTCTCGAGACAATATCTGAGCCTCCAGCGGAGGTAATTGACCTCTCATATATCGATTTGTCAATAAAATTTTCTTGATAAAATTTCCTAAGTGTTATGTTTCTAATCTCGGGTTCAAGCGGAAAGAAAGGTTGATGAGGACCAGAGTTCCAAGTCCCCACCTCACAACAAGATATCTGAGGAACCCCCTACCTCAATAATATAAGTCTCTGAGCCTGATGCATTCATTCAGGTAACTCAGAAACCTAACTACACAAATACTCAGATATCTACACAAGTTTTGAATCTAACTCAAAACTCTTTCTTTCAGGCTCAAACAAGTGTGCCAAAGGTTTCTGCATTCTCAACATAAGACAGGCTTACATTCTTAAAGAACCACACACTCGAGAAACATCTCAAGTGTTTGAAAGTAGCTTCGAAAGCTCGAGATCATGAATTAACAAAGGTGATCACCAATTGGGAAGAGTCGGAGCTTTTGACTTGGAGAATTATGTCCATGCTATGTTCCCAGCAGGTACTCTTTGCTACTCTGATGCATAAGGACTTTATCAAAGAAGCTGCACACAAGCTCATAGAAGCTTTTGAGAAGGCAGATGGTCAGACCAGAATGCAGATGGTATTCAAGCCTACTTTGCCCCATACCTTACAATGCATACCCTCTAAACAAGAGGAGGTAAATGGGCAAATGATCACTATTCCAGAAGTGATCAATCTGGTCTCTGAAGATGAAGAAGAGAAGGAGACTGATGAGAATGACTATGAAGATTCTCCTTCTGACCATCACAAGGATGAGGATGATAAGAAGGACGATGATGATGCCCCTGCACCAGGGACATGAGGGATTACACAAAGGAAGAATGCCTCAGCTGCTGAAAAGCACACTAAGAGGACATCACAACAATCCCCTCCTCCATCTCCTTAGAAATCTACCCATCCATCTTCCCAACAACAAAAGGACACTACTGAAAAAGTAGTTGAGCGCTCTGAGGAAACAACTCAGAAGATATTGAATACACAAACCAGAGTTGTTCAACTCAAACAACTGTTGAAAGAATAACAACAGCTCCATCTTCAACTGGAAGAAGAGCTAGTTAAATCCAGAGATAAGCTTAATAAGCTTCAAGATCAATACTTGAAAGAAATGGTAGCTTACTCTGAGGTCAAAGAGCTCCAAGATGCTGTAAATGCCATTTCTAAGGAGCTAGATACTGAAGAAGTATCTGAAGAAAAGCATGATGCTAAGGCTGCATCACCATCAAAAGATATACCATCCTCCTCTCTGAAAGGAAAGAAGCCCATCTCTGAGATGGTTGCTGGACTAGAAAATCTTGAAAATGTCCAAGAGGATGAAGATCACTAGGCTGATGACTCAGATGATGAAGAAGAGAAGAAATTGGCAGAACACCGAAATGAGCATTTGGTGATTTCTCACTTGAAAAGGAAGCAAATTGCTCCTGAAATTCTTCAACCAACTGCCAAATATCCAAAACTCCAGTGAACACTTGACCAGATTTCAAGTACTGTCTAAACTGCATAAGGAGTTATCTTCTCAAAATGAAGCCGCCATTACATCAGTCCCTCCATAAATGAAGACCTTCACTGAGCTCATCACTCAGAGAACAACCAGTCTGGTCATTGCTCAGAGAGACCTAGGCATGGTAAGGGATGATGATCAATCTTTGGCTCAAAAAGCTGTTGAAGCAGCATGCTATGCTACTCAGAAAGCAGAAGCCACACAAGGCCCATTGGCAGAGCTCACTGATAAGGAGAATGGACTTATCAAACAAAATCAGGAGCTCAAAGCTGAGCTTCAGAAGTTGGTCACTGCCTATAACTACTTACAAGGACATTTTGAGTCTCTCTCAGAATCCTTTATGAGACTTAGTCAGCCAACAATGACTAAGGGGGAAGGATTGTACAAATCTGGACCTCAAAGTCAGGGGGAATGGGAATAAGGAGAAGGATATAAGAAGAAATCTGGAGCTGGTGCTGCTCAGAGAGGAAGAGGAAATAAGAAAACTTCCCAGCCACCACTCAGAATCAATGAGCCCTCCTCAAGACAAACTGCTTTGCAAATAGTAGCTATTTCCTAGAAACCAACTGAAGGAACTTCAGTGGTAACAAAACCATGACACAGAAACCTCCAAGGAGTACCAAGGCTCCAAGGAGAAGACAAGTAAGAGGGATTGATGAGTCTTCTGAAGAAGAAGAAGAAGAAGAAGAAGAAGAAGGCCAAATCAAATCCCAGGGCAATGAAGAAGGCTGCAAAATTTTCACAAGAATTGATCTTGATGATGATGAAGAGACTGATGAAGATGAAGCTCCTCTTCACAGAAAAAGAAAAAGGGTTGATAGCCTATCTGAGCCCATAGCTGCAAAGCCTTTGGCAGCTAAAACACCCTCTGGAAATACCAAGTCTATCCAGGGTGGTTCTTCAAGCAATCCCCCAAAGGAAAATTCTAGACAAAGGAGGAACAGGATAAGAGCTAAAAAGAGAAAAAGTCAACTTCCACTCAGGCCAGAAGAAGCCAAAATTGAGTATGTGAAGACTGACAACAACTCCTCTGTCTACAGGTGCATAAATCAGAAAAATGGCTACTGGATTCTGGAACTCAAGCATTTACTGCTAAATTCAAGGTTTCCAGAACCAATCCATAAACAACTCATGGCATGGAGAAAAGACAAACCATTCTTGATTAACACCAGCCACATCAAAAACTGGTTGGATTTTGAAGTTATCAACAGGATAAAAGCCATGAAGAAGGACCTCTCTGATGAATGTCCTTATGGAAAGCCAGATGATGTGCACAAACTTCCTAATCTGATTGGAACAGGCACAAGGCCAAGACTTTTTGTGGAACCCTATGAGTCCTTCTACATGGATGAAGAACAATACAAGGGTGACATCAAATATCTGAGGATCATATATGATTATTTCAAGCTATCAGATATCAAGATTGTGCATGCCTGGATATGGGAAAAGTATATGTGGGTCAAGCATTTTGTCAAGAAAAATCCTACCAAAACCTACAAAGAAGTCTGTGGATTTTCCAGAGACATAGAGATGATTGTCAGAACTCTTCTCTATGACTACTCTGATGATATAAGAAGGTTTGGTGATAGGAAATTTGCAGATTGATCCATGGAACTATTTTGAAGACTTGAAGATTTTGAAGACTAGTTTGTTAGGATGTTCACTTGGAGCTTGGTTACTCCTATTGTCCTAATTTACTATGTAATCTTTTGTATCTTGCTGACTGTACCTTATTGTTGTTTTATCTTGTAAAAGCTATCTGAACTTTCATTGTAACATATCTGATGAACCTACTCTCAGATATCAATCTATAAAAGATAACTTGTCAGCAAAGATCACACCTTGTGATTTGGTTGATGTTTACTTTCTGCACTTAATTATATGAATTGAAAGATCATAAGAAATGATTAAGTGGCAGATTATTTCCTCATCCAGATTTGTAATAGGTCAGATAGTCATCGTTGACTGATCAAAATGGGGGAAATTTGTTAGGAATATTTGTTTAGATTTTGATCAGCCACCTAATGACTTATCCTAGCTCAGAAAGGTGGTTAGTACTCTTGGTTCACTTGAACACTGTAAAAGAGGAAACTCACTAAGTATGATAGTCTAGAAAATCTTGTATAGGATGTTAGGTCTACGAATTTAATTTTATTCCTCTAAAGAAGACGAAAAAGGCATCCAATGAGAAAATTTCAGGTTGAAGATTTGAAGGCGCACAAGATTCTTTGAAGACGAGGGTTTTCAGATACCTATGACGAGATATCTTGAAGACACAAGCATTTTAAATAAGCAGTGTTGCAAAAGATATCGAGAAATAAAGGTTTACGAAGCGAGGAAAGTGCCCATATATCTACACTCGAGATACCTTGGACATAAACTATGTTTCTGAAAATAAATATATCATAACAAGTTGTTTCAACAAGTGGTATCTGGAGTTGTGATAATCTCTAGAAAAGGACGTGCAAAGCTTCAGAGAACTCTGATAGTATAAGATCTCTGATACAATGCATAGTTACTTGGCACTCTGAGGACAAAGTATAGTACAATGCATTGAATGCACAAGCAATGTGCGAACAAAAGCGGTAACCGAAGAAGAAGACAAACGTACTACAGTACTATACTCAGATATCAATAGTTTGAATTTTATTTAAGCCTAACGGATACTATTCAAACGGCACTCAAATTCATCTATAAATATCAACACTTAGACTGCTTGAGAACACACCTTGAACTTGCTTTGAATACTCTCACACAAGCTCTCTTAAGCACACTACTTACCTTCAAGCTTTCTGTTACGACCAAAGCTCTTGATTCTAAGTAGCACAAAAGTTCTAAGTGTCCTGATCCTTAACAAGCATTGCTATTTGTGAAAGAGTTGAATTAAGATTTGATATCTGAGATTCATTTTCTTGAACATTTATATTAGACTTGGGTCAGTAAAGTACAAGATACCATACATTGCAAAGTGTATTAAGTATACTTGATTCTTAGAGCTATCTGCATAACTGAACAAGTTATTAAAGAAGCTCACCTGACAAACTACCTTAACCAACACCTTAATTGGCATGGAGTACAGGAAGTACTTAGTTTGGGAAACTAAGGAACAACTCCAGGAAAGAGGTTTACGTCTGAAGTACTTGGTGTGAAAGGGAATAACTCAGGGGGAACACTTGGTAGGGAACCTAGTGTAATTAGGAATCGAGAGAAGATATTTGTAAGGTTACATCAATTATCTGTCTTAGTGGATTCTAGGTCTGAGAAAGGCCGAAGTGGATTAGTTGAAGGATTACACCACCTTTAGATACCACTATAAAAAGATTTGTGTTATTTACTTTCTGCATTTTATTACTTGCTTTATTTACCTTGAAAAGTATTTACACCTATCTTGCTGAGCACGTGCACTTATCACAGAAAAGTCTTCCGCTCTCTGAAATTAAGTATCAGATATTTTCACAGATATCTGAGAAACCGTGTTTATCGACAAAAGTTTTAAAAGACTATTCACCCCCCCCCCCCTCTAGTCTTTTACTTTTCCGTTATCTGGACCAACATTCCTCCTCCTCCTCCTCCTCCTCCTCTTGTTCCACTCCTCCTCCTACAACTGTTTCCTCTTCAACTTTTTCGTCCTCGGACGATGACGACAATTCCACCATAGCCCGAATCGGAGTCACAACTCGGACAGTCTCCTCTACCCTGCCTCAAACATACCTAACTCGGGGGGCTCATCGGTCGTATCACGCACCTCTTCTACATTGATCTCCTGTGGATCCAGAATGAAAGGGGTTTGATTAGGGTTAATCCTAGTGTTATTACCTAAGTTTCTACAAAGGGCTCGGATCTCTACCGGTAGCTCGGGCTCATTATTGCTCCGACGCGAGCTGCTTATTATCCGAGTGGCCGTCTCATGAACCGTCATTGCGCCCTGCACATTTGAAGATTCAAGGTAATCTTGCCTGTCCGGATACTTCGATCCGTGCATGATTAATCGAAAAGATGGAGAGCTCACCTCGGACTCTTCACCACTTCGGTTTGACATATATCCGTGACCCCGTTGATCCTCCACGTTACCAATGTCGACCTCTTCGGAAGTCACCGAGTAAGAAGTTTCAACGGACGCATACCCAACGACTTCGGAATGGTTTAAACTATCACTCTCGGACATCCTAGGGAAAGAAAGGGAGTTCCTATGAGATTTAAAGTTTAAAGTCTGAGAGTCCGTTTATGTAACTTATGGTTAAAACCCATGAGGGGTTCGGAGGGAACTAATTAAGTGTTGTCGGATGTAGTTAGTTCGAAGTTAGTACGCAGTTAGTACAAACAACTTAGAGGTTCTGAAGAGACCTACTACATACGTCCGAACGAACTACATACAACACTTATCCGAACGAGAAAAACATGCAAGAAATTTCCAAAAAGACAACTACTTTAGCAAAATTAAAAGAGAACGAAAGAACACTTACTTGCAAAAACACGAAGGCTTGGATTGAAGGCAGCTAACTTCCACGGATAGACTTGCTTTTCTTCGAACTCACCCCTTGACTCGGACCGCACTGCAATTGCTTCGGATCACTCAAAGCGCTTCGGACTCACTCAGATTGCGAAAATTCTCTCTCTAAAAGTGAAGAAATGAAAGCGACTGGTGCCCTATTTATAGAAGGATATTTCTGGAAGCCCAACCATTACATCAATTCAAGATTAAATCTGGGCCGTTGATCAAAATTCATCCAACGGCATAGTTCAAATTGCTAGGTGAAATGACGGATCCATCCAAAATATTTCTTTCACGACGATTAGAATTCCAACAACACTTGGAACCTCGGAGATGGCACCCCATCCTCTTACGGACGGTTGGCTCTATCCTAGGCACCCGAACCCTCGTCCGTTCGGATGTCCCTACTAGGATAGTCCCGAAAAACCGAAACATAAATAACACGGATTCTCATCCGTTCGGAGGTGATCCCTCTTCCTCACTCGGACGGATAAATCATCATAAATAACACGGATTCTCATCCGTTCGGAGGTGATCCATCTTCCTTACTCGGACGGATAAATCATCATGAACAACACGGATTCTCATCCGTTTGGAGGTGATCCCTCTTCCTCACTCGGATAGATAAATCATTGTCCGACACAGCGGACTCTTGTCCGTCCGGATAGGCTTAATGGCTTACTGGTGTGGAGCTATGAAATCGCCCGTAGGATCATATAGTACTTCCGAAGGCTTGATTAGTGAAATACAAGACAAATCCGATCTTTTTAAAGACGGTTGCTTTGGTCTTAAACTTCCCGGACCCATGTCCGTTCGGACATCCCTTATCGGGTTCAATCGAATAATCAACTATGTCTGTCACGCGGACCCCAGTCCGTCTAGATCTCACTAATGGCTTACGTGTGTGGAGCTATGAAATCGCTCGTAGGTCCTTATTTGGATCCGTAGAGTTTATTAGTAAACACAGTATCAACAGTCTTCTTACAAGATGGTTGCTTTGATCTTAAAACTACACGGACTCTCGTCCGTTCGGATATCCCACGTTGGTTTATCCCGAATAATCAACTATGTACATCACACGGACCCTCGTCCGTCCAGTTGTCCTTAATGGCTTGCAGGTGTGGAGCTATGAAATCGACCGTAGGTCTTATTTTGGAACTTCCGAAGAGTCGATTATTAACACAAGATAAAAGCCCACTTACCAACATATGGATGATTTATTTTAAGAACATGGACTCCCGTCCGTTCGGATGTCTCTAGTCGGACAATCCCGTAAAATCGACTATTAAGTAGCACGGACTCTCGTCCGTTCGGATGTCCTTACACGGACCATCCCGAATTCACCACTAGTAGAAAGTGTTCCTTTCCTACGACTCTCAAACCTACGCTTAATCTCGCTTACAAATACCCCTTTCACACTTACAGTCCGAGACCACACTCTGAATTGTATGAGGGGAGAGAGAGATTAAGGTAAGGACGACGAAAGGCACGGATTAAACACCTTTTTTCTTCTTATGAGGGACGGATTGAAAAAAAAACAAATATGTTCTCCCCACTTTAAACTATAGTTCCACAACTATCTTCTACTAGGATACTTGGAAACTAGGGGGACATATGTTGATACGGATATATGTCCAATCCGTCATAGACGCCTTTGGAGCGAATCCTAAGGCGTTTCAAGCTGTCTAAGGTCCAAGGCCTCAAGGTCCGACCCGGAGGTCCGACCCTAAGGCCACCTCTGGTCCGACCCTCCTGAGTGAAACGGTGAACTGGACCTCAAAGACAGTAGGTCCGACTAAACCATGGTCGAGACCATAGGGTCCGACCGAACGATGGTCCGGATGTAAGTCCCTAACCTCATTAGGAACCAAGTGGACTGGCACCTAGAGAGAAAATAGGATCTGATGCTATCAAGGTCCGAACCAACTATGCCTTGTGGTTTATGAGAGTTGTTTTCAGACAGGATGATGACCCGGACCTACACTCTCGGACGAAGGTCCGAGACGGACTTCAGAAGTCTCTAATTTCTATCGGAGAATGACTAAACTACCCTCGAAAGCCCAAAAGGGAAATGGGTTAAGTCTTCTTAATGGGACATGGGCCTGATAGAGCATTGTTGGCGCGATCCGAGCCTTACATTTGGCATGATCCAACGGAGCCCCTCCTCTTTGGGAGATCTCTACATATATGGCACACATTCCCATGATAATGGAGGTAAGTCAAGCCATCTTTACGAACTAATCCCAAACACTGTATAGAGTAGATCTTCAGTCTCTCTCAAGTAAAGTCTTTACCCAGTTTGACACTACGCAAACCGGATCTTCGGTCCTAACCTCCTCCCTGTCTTTAGTATTGATGTATAGTTTGGGTTTCATAGTGTTTCTTGTGGTTATTATTTGTGGGGGTTGTTAAACGCAACACGTTTTTGGCTAAACGCAACACAAATATTTTGTAAGTTGACGGAAATGCCCTTAGCTAAAAATCAAACTTATGAAATACGAAAAAATTTAAAAAACTCGTATATGAAAAACGAAAATATTATGCGAACATGTACGTACACTAAATAACAATAGTAAACACAAATCGAAAAAAAATTCGAAATTTTTTCTTTTTTCGAAAAATATTTCGGTTATAAAAATATTTACAAAAATCTTTTAGTAATTTCGAAAAAAAATTAAAAAAAAGGAAACTTATGAAATGGCCGGTTTTAAAACCGACCAGTTCATAATCTGGGCTTTTAATTTTCTTTTTTTTTTTTTTACAAATTGCAAGTAATTTGGAAATTAAAAAAAAATTTAAAAAAAAATAGGAAATCGGAAGTGGCCGATTTTAAAACCGGCCAGTTCATAATCTGGACTTTTTAATTATTATTATTTTTTTTTTTACAAATTGCAAGTAATTTGGAAATTAAAAAAAAAATTAAAAAAAGGAAATCGGAAAATCGGCCACTTCAGATTTCCTATTTTTTTTTAAAAAAAAATTGTGCTTTTTTAATTAATTTTAATTGGTTATAATTGGTTTTCTTATTTTTTTAATTTTGGAAATTGATTCTATTTTTTTTTTCCTTTGTACAAATTGATTTATATATTTATTTTGCTAATTCAAATTTGCAATCGGGTTTGAAATTTGAACAAGGATACAAACTTGAATAGGAAAATATTACATCGATAACTTCATCAAAAGTAATACAATACGACTAGAATATCAAATAACGTACTAATATGAAGTGACCGGAAAGACTAGATACTTAATTTGGAATTAAATCTTGCAAGTGTTCACAAACTTGATCAACAACCGTTAATATGTCTTGCATCTGCATATACTGCCTGTTTAGTGGAGTGATGCGTCCGAGCATTGCAGCAACCAATCGTAGCCTCTACAAATAAAAATGAAATAGAAATAAGGATTTTGATAATACGAGCAAACATCGTGTATGTATATATATATTGAATGTATATGAAACATACCACGCTTGGATCCATACTGGCTTGTTGGAATTGTTGAGTTAGATTAAATGATTGGGGCGGTGTCACTTGGATTGCGTACGTTGTCGAAACCAGTTTACGTACGCCGGAATTGTTTCATGACCAAATTGCACTCGAAGAGCTTGTTGATTGAAATTACATCGATAGTTCATGAAGTCTTCGAATGAGTCCCGAACTGAATGAGAACATCGGTAGAGTAATGGTTGTGGTGGCCTCTGTACAAGCAATGGTTTTATCAGTTCCTTAGGAATGTACTGGGGGTATCCGAACTGCCGCATAACACGGTCTGTCATGTAAGCCTCCATAACCTTCAGACAATGAATAATTCCCCTATATTGTGATATGGGGACTGCCTCATCCGCCATTGTTCCGAATGGTGTCCAATTCACCTATTACATGAGAGGCAAGTAACATAAGTGTATATAATTAAAAAAAAAATTGAAAGAAGAGTAAAACTTAATTGAATGTCATACTTCATTTGGTTTAACATTGTCCAATGCAGTTCTGTACATAAGATGTATAGAAGCTTCATCGTCGGTTCCCAAGTTCCATCTCTGAAGATGTGGAAAATACCGGTATATCCACGCCTGAAATAGTTTAAAGACTTGATTGAAATGATCTTTTCTAAAGTTATGTAAAAATTGTATATATATAATATAGAGGCGAACTGCGAAGTGAAAACTGACCGTCTATCATTTGCAATTGATCGTGTTGCAATTCCCATTTATCTGTCTTGATTTGCAAGTCGTGACTCCCCATCATCTGAGTCAACCTCATTCAGGTTAACGAGGAACTGTAGAAACCCGACAGTCACCCGATGACCAGATTTGTCGACAAATAGAGATGTGCCTAACAATCACAACAAGTACATGATAGTGTGTGATTTCGGTGGTAGAGTTTGTGCTTTTAAAGTTGCCTCAATGGTGCTACGCTTGAAACCAGCACTTTTAAAGTTGGATTTCACATGACCGGTCATTTGCATATGAGTTGCTAATGCCACCTTAAGTGCTTCTAGTGCGGCTTTTTCATATGACACGACCATGAGCAGGACTCGAGCAAATAGTGGACATCATGCAGTGTTATTGTCATCTCACCAAATGGCATGTGAAAGGTATTAGTTTCAGGATGCCACCGTTCAACAAATGCACTAATCAAAGGCATGTTGATTTTCGGATGCATATAGTTCAGCAAGCGTGCCAGACATGTGTTGTTGACAATATGAATGACACCATCGTTCAGATAGTCTCTGAAACGGCCTAAAGACCGGGGCTTGTCAAATCCCTCGAGAATATCGCGGTCCTGTGGATTTCGAATCTCAATAAGAATAGTCGGATTTTAAAGAACTGGAATGAACAGTTGTGAAAAATTGAAGTAACTTACAATTCCTATCCATATGGAGTGAGCAATGTGGCCTAGAAATCCGGTGAGTAACTCCGCATTTGTAGGGCCACCAGGAATACCGTGTGTGAGTTCTCTCCACGCCTCATTAGGTTACACTGTCCGAGTCTCCGCTTCCACCCTCGTAATTAGGCTCTCCCTCATAATCAGGCTCTGCTTCATGCACACGGTCTCCGCTTGTACCCTCTCGTTGATTATGGCCACCCCTGACAGAAGAACCATAAATGTGCTGGTTGTAAACATTACCAGCTGTGTTATCGATGTTGTGTTCAACTGACATCGATCTCAAACTGAAACGCATAGGCTATGTGGGGTGAAGTTTACATCAAAAGGAATTTGACTTCATCTCTCGCATAGACTACGGCGGATAGAACCGGGTGTCACGTACGAGTTTTCTCTCGACGGGGGTGATTCCATTTCATCAGAACTTCCCTCAGGTCGTTGCATTAATCTGTCCCTCATTGCTCTAGCTGATTGAGCAATTGGACCTCTAGTTTTGCCACCAATGTTGTTTAGTCGTCCAGAATATTGATTGACTGGTATTTCTGGAATCTCCTTGACCAATCTCTTGCTCCGTCTTGATCCCTCAGCACCACCATCTTTGGATGCACCGCCCTTATACAATTTCTGTACAAAGTTGAGAGTAGTATCAACATAAAAAATTATGAATATTAATGCTCTAATCATATATTAATTAGAAAAATGCAATGGTTTATTAATGTATTAGTATTATTACCTTCTACATGGTCTCCAATTGATAGTCGGGATTGCTAGTTTTATTGAAGTGTGAAAATGAGAGAGTATGAAGATGAAGTAGAGAGGAGTGAGTGTGAAAAATAACATCTGAACCCTCTTATTTATAGAAATCGTCCGACCGGTCGAACCGACCGATTTTCGATGGAAAAGGCAGACCGACCGGTCGAACCGGCCAACCGGACCGGTCCGGCCAGTACTGTTCACAATTGACCGGTCAGCTGTGAACAGTAACCGGCATGTCACTGTTCACTGGTACGGCACTGTTCATGACTGACGGTCGGTCACTGTTCACTGACTGACAGCCGGTCACTGTTCATGGACACGGTTCACAGGCGACTTTTTTTTTTTTTTTTTTTAAATTATTTCAATTCCGTTTGTTATTTTTTTACCTTCCCATTTCAATTCTAGTATTATTTCAAGACATTGGCACTCCATATTCATATTCGTTCGAGGCATTAGACAAAATATTCGTCTTACGATACTCCTCCACACCAACACTTCTATATAAGGAGGGAGGGAGGGAGGTCACTAACACTCCATACTCCTCCATACTTCCAACACACTCCATCTTCAAATCATAAACACGAAGTACCCTAACACTTAAAATAGACACTCCATACCCTACCACTTGAAATACCCAAACACTCCATTCCGACCACTTAAAATACCCAAACACTCAAAATCCCATACGTATAATATGAGCCAATCAAGTGATTAAATGCGATTATCGTCTAATGAATTCAATTTACGAACATTTTCATCAACAATGATTTTCGATACTCGAGAAAGGGCAATAGCATGGACACGTGTTCTTGGCGAGAAGAAAATATATTTTTGCGATCTCACATTCTCGACGAAACACGTGTACATGGCATGTGGCGTCTTTGGTGCACATAAGTCACGACGACAACAAACCGGAGGCAAATTCGAAACTCAATGGTACTAAAAGTTTTCTTGCCCATTTCGGTGAAGATCGTGGAGAAGTTACGGTCGAGTGGAGAGTTCTTGTGTAGAAGAATCACGAAGACACAACCACCCCTCGAAATACCCCATTGGCACACTTCCACAGCGAAGTTGGTGAAGAAGCGTCGAGTAGTGCGGATGTTGCGTTCGAATGACACCTAAAGCGCTTGTTCAACTTACATGAATTCCCACTCAAGCTGTGAGTTACGACACATATACAATCTTGACGAGCTCAGCGGCGGAGATGGGTGAAATGGAGCGATGGAATATTTTATCCATTTCTTTGCAACAACATAGCTACATATATTCGCGATCAAACATCCGGAAGGCGGCGTAATGGCTGGATTTTTCTTAGCTCATCTAACACGAAGTCAATGCTACGTTTGTTCCTCAAGTTGTCCTCATGGATGCCACGTCTGAAGACAAATATATGCGACATGACATTGGTGGAAGTGATTGGCGTTTTCTGGGCAAAACTACCACATAGCTTTTATTTTCATCTCCGGCGAAAAGGCGTCAAGTTATCCTTTGAGGGGCTTACGGTTGCGGGCATTGTTCACAGAATGTGGTGTTCTACCGGGGGTATTTGTTACGGATAGAGAGCTAGCTGCAATGCGTGCCATAGAGGAAGTATTTCCAGAATCAACACATCTTGTGCGGAGGCATATATGAGATGTCACGAGGTATATAAGTGGGCTCTTGGGTACCAAAAAGTATGAGCGTCTGACGAAGGCAAGATGGGAGCGTGTCGTTTATGCAAGTACTCGAACAATATGAAGCGGTATTACGAAATGGTAGAGGCTGGGTTAAATCAACCTAAGTTCATCGCGTACTTGTGTAAAACATGGTTGGACCCATACCACGTTCGATTCGTACACGCTTGGACGAAGGACATCCTGCACTTTCGTTGTGACACGACCAACAGGTAATTGAATTTTGGTACTACATTCATTTCGTAATGTACTACTATCGACTGATCACTATCATTCAGCAATGTAATTGCGAAATTGAAAATACGCATGGCGGTACAAGTCATGGTTAGGGGCTTCAAACGGAAGTTTCCTTGGGGTTCCCAGTGCATAACACGCTTCAAATGCACTATGATGCTATCGCTCGAGTTTGAGAAATCTCACGAAGCATCCACATCTCCGACCGTGGAATATACGCGAGCTTGGAGGTGCAGTTTCACATCTCGCTATAAAGTTAATGGTCCATGAAAGATCCACAGTTGATGCCGGTGAATGCGATCACGCATTGCGTACCAGTTGGGGACTAGCATGCGCATGTGAACAACAACAAAAGAGTGTGAGCAGGACGAGCATAAATCCCATCACAGATATTCACGAGTTTTGGAGTACACTTCATATGGGAGAACCGTGCGAAGGCAACAAAGCGATGCAGGACGGTTCGATGATTGGGCGAGGACCGTAGAGTGCGCCATGGAGGAGGAACTCAGGTCATACTACGAAAATGAGAGCACGCGTCATACGTTACGGAGGAGCCACCAATCGAATCAAGAAGAAAGTGGCGAAATCCTAGAGCTCTTTGGGAGGAGGATCCGTCGAGTTGGGAAGATCAACTGCCGGTCAATCTCAACAAACTCCCTCCAACAATACGAGCGCATATAAATCTTGGTAATTCATTCTTATATCAAAATCGATGCGGCAAGGTCTACGCAACATTCGAGGTTGGAATGACGTTCGTTCGGATGGAAACTGCGGATTTAGATGTATCGCACAGCTCCAATACAATGCACAAGAAGAGTGGCCACACGTCCGGAAAGATCTTCTTCAGGAGTTGACGGACAACGCATATCATACATCAGCGAAGTGGGGCACCGGGTCTGAAATATCGAATGCACTAAAGCTGGTTTGCGGGATCATGCGTGAGCGAAGGCGTTTATTGGTTTACACTACGGATATGGGCGCTATGACTCTGACGTATCAACGGGTATTCTCCTCATATGTAAGACATGGGTCTTACACATACTTGCCCTTGGAATGTCGTACGGACATGGATTCAGCTTCTCCGGACCCCCCACCGGTAGATCAAGAGTGGACAATCGCGTTTGTCAACGGCAACCATTACATCAGATTGCGCGTTGCCCGAGAAAGTCCACTTCCACCACTTTGGCCAACCTGGGCTCATCAAACTGAGGCAAGAACAACGCATTGGGAGCAACGTTATGCCGTTCGACTACGTCAGTGGTTTACGTTGTAGTCAATTAACCAAAAAACCAAAGATTCCTGTCGGAGAGATAAAGCAAAAGTAGGCCACGCCCCATCTGCTTTCTCTTTGTAATTTTGCTTTCTTTCTCTTCTATTGTTTTTCCCCCTTTAATTACTAGTGACTTTTTACAAGTCGACTATAACATTTTTCGAGCTCGACTTGAGTTGTAATCGAGTTCAAACTCGGCTCGATTCGCTAACAAAATGAACTAATTTTTACGAGCTCGAGTCACAATAACTAACCTAAACTTCGGCTCATTTGTTTCGAGTAGCTCGTGATTAAGTAATACATGTAAATTTGAAATTTTTAACGGATTCTACCGATGTCAATTGGTCATTATCGAGACAAGTCTTACTCGACCTCGTTAAAGCTTATGTATAGTAGTGTTATTAAACAAACATGTAATAAAAAATGCAAAACGAGAAAAAAAAAAAAAAGGGGAATCGGAAGTGGCCGGTTTTAAAACCGGCCAAATCACCATGTGGCCGGTTTTAAAACCGGCCACTTCCGATTTCCTTTTTTTTAATTTCCAAATTACTTGCAATTTGTAAAAAAAAAAAAAAAAAAAAATTAAAAGCACAGATTATGAACTGGCCGGTTTTAAAACCGGCCATTTCATAAGTTTCCTTTTTTTTTAAATTTTTTTTTTATTTTTCGAAATTACTTCAAGATTTTTGTAAATATTTTTATAACCGAAATATTTTTCGAAAAAAAAAATCGAATTTTTTTTCGATTTGTGTTTACTGTTGTTATTTAGTGTCCGTACATGTTCGCATAATGTTTTCGTGTTTGCATATACGAGCTTTTTAAATTTTTTCGTATTTCATAAGTTTATTTTTTAGCTAAGGGCATTTTCGTCAACTTACAAAATATTTGTGTTGCGTTTAGCTGAAAACGTGTTGCGTTTAACATTACTGTTATTTGTGAGTATTTCTTATACTCATGTAAACGTTCTTGGTTTGAGTAACTAAAATTACCTTTTTCCGTTTAAAAAAACCATTTTCAAGAAACTTTTAGGGCCGTATTTAAAATTCTAAAGGTTGGGGACTTTTTATAATATGTCAACTAGCATAAAAGTGAAAATTCCAAAATAAGATTTGTGAGCGGTTAAACATTGCTGATTCTTCATGGATATTTTAATAATCACAAACCATTCGAGTTTTATATTTTCCTACTTTCTCAAACACTCGCAAACTTTTCTCTGTCAGCGTTTCTTCTCCAGTGTACTCTCAAACGGTACAGTCCACCACACGACGTCGCTTCCGCCAAAAAAACAGTTACACGTAACAATCTCTTCTCTTCTTTCTCGATCAAATCTTGTCAACAATGGTCGATTAAAACTTTGATTTCGTTCGAATTTGCGAGTAATCAAACAGTAAAAAGTTGGTTAAAATTGACAGAATATGAAGGGGAAGGTTGTGGCGTCTCTAGCTGTGGCATTGGTGGCGGTTGTGAGCTTTAAGCTGTCTTTAATGGTGTGGAAGCGAGTTGAAATGCGATTGAGGAGTTATAGGGTGTTGAAGCTGGTTGAAGACTTCCGAGAGGCGTGTGATACGACGGTTTTGAAGCTGCAGATCCTGGCTGATCATATGTTTGTCGAAATGTTCGCCGGTCTCGCTTCCAAAGGCGGCTCCAGGCTCAGAATGCTCCTCACCTGCGTCCGAGACCATCCGACTGGGTAAAATTTTGATAAGCTGTTTATTAGAATTAGTGTTTGTTTAAGTTTGATTTGATTTGTGCTGTTTGTTCAATTCTTTGAATGGATAGATTTGGAAAACTTTGAATGACATTTTGTATTTGCTGGTATTGATGTTTATTTTAAATGTTATCGGTTAATTACGATAGTTGTTTATTCGTTGGTGATCTGTAGTGTGTTGAGGTTTAGTTGATTGTCCTCTTTTTTCAATTTTGTGAATGCGTACTTTTGGAATACTTTAAATGAGGTTTTGTATTAATGTATTTGCTTGGCATGGGTGTTTGTTTTGAATTTTAAAGGTTCATTTCTGAAAAACTTGCAATATGTCATTTCTTCGTTATTCCTCGTTTGCATTGGATGAAGTATGATTTTGAATGTGTTGACTCCTATGTCAGATTTTATTCAATGCTACATTGTTATGATTGGTGTTTGTTCCATGGACTATTTAACGTTTGAACTCTGTATGATGGATCATGGATGATTGTTTAAGTTGACTGTATTGTTTGTACAATTTTCAGAATGCATAGTTTTGGAAAACTTTGAATGACATCTTGTATTCATGTATCTGCACTATTCTTTGTTTTGAATGTTAATGGTTTTTTTACCTATCTTTACTTATAGTTGGCAATATGCCACTTCTTCATTATGCCTTGTTACTATTTGGTATTTGCATGTTGAATGGGTCTACTTTGTTTGTACTGATTTGTTTTAGAATATCAACGGTTCATCACAGGAATTACTTAGTTGTTGACAATCTGTTGTTTCTTCTTTAATTTATGCCTAGTTACCGTTGCATGTTGTATGATTTTGAATGTGTCGGATGCTAATTGATGCTACAATGTTGGATCTCATGTTGATATTTTTTTTCGACGGCGTAAATGAGTTCTTCCTGGTTCATGTTGCAACTGTACATTCTTAGTAAAAGAAGCCAATAACACTTGCCTGATTGATAGGTTACTAGGTACTCTTGCAGCACTATCTTTAATGTTTGCTTTTATTTTTTTCTTTCCCTGAATTGGTTACTGTTACTTTGTTTCCATTATCATATCATGTTTCCTTATTGGTTATTGGGCGAATCATGATCAAGAACAGAGGTGGACCGGGGGGGGAGGCCAGGGGGCGAACATTTGAGAATTCTTTTTTATAAGTACTATTTTTGAAAATTTAGGATTCCCCAACGTCATATATAATTCCCAGAAGGTCGATTCTGCATCCATACGATCGAGAATCCGAGATTTTTGAAAATCTTTTTGTAATGTCTGACTGAGCTGTTTTCTGACTCTTCATGGCATTGAGTTACCTTTTCACTTTAGTAAAAACTCTTTGATGCTACACTTGAAATAAATTTATCATACCTAGTCATTAATTTTAATAATTATTCACGTTTAACTGTAAAACAGTTCATGTTTAGTTTGTCTTTGTTTTGGCTAATGTGCTTTTGCTCATCACACACACATGTTTAGTTTTAGTGTGATGATAATTATTGAGTCTCTGCTTTGATTAAAAGTTCTAATGTCGTAGTTTTAGTGCCTTCAACATTTACATACAAACTTGGGCTGTCATATAGCCTGTAATACATTAAAACTGCTGCTCTGGAAATCTTTAGTGTTTAATTGATTAGTACAATGCTAATCGTTAGAGTGCTTTCTAATGTTTGTATACTTGGATGCGCATGCCATCCGTCTTACTTTTCTTATTTATCTTTTTTTTCACTTCCAGGAAAGAGTAAGGAACTTATTACGTTGTAGATCTTGGTAGTACTGATCTACGGATCTTGCATGTTCGTTTAGGAGGTGCAAACTCTGCTTTATCCGTACAAGATGCTGATATAAGATCCATTCCGCAACATCTACGAACCTGTACGAGCAAGGTGGCCCTTTCATAAATCCTTGCCTTTTAAGTCCTGTGAAATTAAATATTTATTTTATTTAGACTTGGAATACTTACTTTATCAGTCATAATTTTTTTCAACTGCAGGAGCTTTTTGATTTTGTGGCAACGTCACTGCAGGACACTATTGAACGGAAACAAATTGTAGGGGAGCGGGGTATTGGCTTCTCATTTTCGTTTCCAGTAAAAAACATATCTTCTTCTTCAGGAATATTCATTAAATGGACAAAAGGGTTTGATGTCGAAGACCTGGTTAGTCGAATGTATTTTCCATTTCTTTAATATTCCACGGGACACTGAATGAAAACAAGAAACAAAACAAAACAAAAGAGGAAAAGAATGTTGTTTTGGAAAATGAATTATAACTCATCTTAAAAAAAAAAAAAAGAAAGTAATTTATAATGGTGCGATAAATTTTCTATTCCCATCTACAATCTGCATCTACTCTTCTCATATTAGCTTGTATAAGTGATTTGACAACTTGCATTTCACTGCTTTCTCCCTCCACTTTAGGTTGCATTTGGCATGCCCTCAAACTTAGTTAATCATGTAGCAAAACCAGGATTGATTCGCCGATTCATCTCAATCATGTTATAATCTGAAGAATTGCACACTTTATGGCAGGTTGGTAAAGATGTTTCTCAATGCCTACAGCAGGCAATGAATAGGATAGGCCTGAATTTGCGGGTGTCTGCTATTGTAAGTCTTTATTTCAAGCATAAATAATTATGGAATTTCATGAAAGATGTGCTTATCCTTAATATAATAGTGGCATTATGCTAATCATTTGATAAATTGCTATACTACTACACCTGTGTAATACGGAAGGTGAACTTGTTTTTGTTGTATGTTATGAGGTGAGGACAATGGATCTTATTTATTCTTCTGATTGTGGTTGTCAAAGAGAAAGAACAAGGGTTAGTTTGTGTTAATAGTAGAATGCACTTCTCGTCCAGGTTTCCAAAGTTTTACACCACACCTTGCTATTTTGGTTCATGTCTGTATCTAGAATGACTCTCTGAAGTCCCTGTTTTGTGTTTTCTGCATACTCTCTCTGATTGCAGTTCTTATTGTCTCGTATTTTAATAAAATCTTTTGATTTTATAGTGGATGTCATCTTTAAGGTATAGTCAAGGTTTTTTTTTTTTTTTTCGGTTTTTGGATTTTAGCGGTCTGACCGGCCGAATTTCTTAAAAAACCGTCGAGCCACACATTTTTCGTTATGCTTTTAAATAAATTATGTTATGGTTTTGAATTGTTAGCTTTGAAAGTTTCAGTTACAATTTTAACGTATTTTGTTAATGTTTTAAAAGATAATGTGATGGTTTTAATGCGTCGGTATTGTATGTTTCAATAATGATTTTAACCTCTTTTATTAATTTTTTAAGAGATGGTGTGATGGTTTTAGAGAGCTACATGATAGTTTTAATATGGTGTGTTATAGTTTTAAATTACAATATAGAATTATTAAACCACCATTAAACAAGTCT
The DNA here is from genome assembly GCA_026545765.1 of Plantago major. Taxonomy (NCBI): domain Eukaryota; kingdom Viridiplantae; phylum Streptophyta; class Magnoliopsida; order Lamiales; family Plantaginaceae; genus Plantago; species Plantago major. The sequence continues at coordinate 38,398,041 of CM048839.1, forward strand.
AAAAGTTTCAGGGATGCTATTAAAACATCAATAAACAACCTTAAAATAAACTAGAAACATTCAGTCATTCAAAGATTTTAAAACATATATTGTCATATGAAAAAAATTTACAATAATAAAACGTTCATTCAGCATTTTTTGAGCAAATGCAAACTGAGTTGTTAAAATAGGTTTTTTTCGATTAAACTTGTTGGTGAACTTCGACTTCATGTCTTTTGTTGCTTGTGCTTGTTGCTTCAATACTGCAGCGACACCTTTGAGAGAGCTCTCATCAAATTCGATGTCATCATCAGCACCTGCTTAAAACATTCACTAACTGGGTTAAAACCATAACAACTCTCATCAAAACTATCACATTGGTGCTTAAACAAAGAAGTAACATGCAACACAAACAAAAAAAATAGTAACATTGATGCTTAAAACCATATCAGTGCATTTTAAAACTATAACAAAGCAGGAACATGCAACACAAGCTAAAAACAATAACATTGATACATAAAATCATAACACTGCATCTTAAAACTATAGCAAAACATTTGCAAAAACTCAAATCATAAATATTTCTCAGAAGTTAAAACACTAACGTTGATGCTTAAAACAACAACAATAGATCTTAAAACTATAACATATGCGTTAAAAATAATAACATGCATAAATATTCAACATAAGCTAAATATAGTAACATTAATGTTTAAAAGCATAACCGTGCATTTTAAAACTATAACAATGTCTCTTAAAACTATAACAAAGCACGAACATGCAACACAAGCTAAAAACAGTAACATTAATGCTTAAAAACTATAAGAAAACATTTGTAAAAAATCATATCATAAATATTTCACCAGAGGCTAAAACAATAACGTTGGTGCTTAAAACTACAATAATAGAGGTTTTGAAACTATAACATATGAGCTAAAATGTTCGAAGTTGTTGGTCCAGATAACGGCAAAGTAAAAGACTAGGGGGAGGGGTGAATAGTCTTTTTCAAACTTTTGTCGATAAACACAATTTCTCAGATATCTGTGAAGATAACTGATAATTATTTTCAAAGAGCGGAAGACTTTTTGTGATAAGTGCACGTGCTCAGCAAGATATGTGTTAAATACTTATCAAAGTAAATAAAGCAAGTTATAAAAAGCAGAAAGTAAATAACACAAGTCTTTGTAGTGGTGTCTGAAGGTGGCGTAATCCTTCAACTAATCCACTTCGGCCTTTCTCAGACCTAGAATCCACTAAGACAGATAATTGAGTTAACCTTACAAATATCTTCTCTCGATTCCTAAATACACTAGGTTTCCAACCAAGTGTTCCCCCTGAGTTATTCCGCGGCTTTCTCAGCCAAGTACTTCCTATACAAAGAAACCTTTTGAGCTATTCCTTAGTATCCCAAACTAAGTACTTCCTATGCTCAGTAACCTTGGAGTTATTCCTTAGTTTCCCAAACTAAGTACTTCCTGTACTCCACACTGATTAAGGTGTTGGTTAAGGTAGTTGTCAGGTGAGCTTCTTTAATAACTTATTCAGTTATGCAGATAGCTCTATGAATCAAGTATACTTAATACACTTTTCAATGTATGGTATCTTGTTCTTTACTGACCCAAGTCTATGATATGTGTTCAAGAGAATGAATCTCATATATGAAATCTTAATTCAACTCCTTCACAGATAACAATGCTTGTTAAGGATCAAGACACTTAGAACTTTTGTGCTACTTAGAATCAAGAGCTTTGGTCGCAACAGAAAGCTTGAAGGTAAGTAGTATGCTAGAGAGTTTGAAAGATAGTGTTCAGAGTTCTTGGTGTGAGTTCTGAGTATATTTCAAGCATTCTAAGTGTGGATATTTATAGTTGAAAATCATGCCGTTTGAATAGTATCCGTTAGGCTCAATGAAATTCAAACTATTGATATCTGAGTATAGTACTATTGTACGTTTGTCTTCTTCTCAGAAACTGCCGTTTTTGTTCAGACATTTCTGTCCGCGCATTTAATGTACTGTACTATACTTTGTCCTGTAGTGCCAACGGAACTATGCATGCTTTCTGAAGCATTGCACGTCCCTTTTCAGAGACCTTCACATCTCCAGATACTTGTTACAACATTGTTTCCCAGGATCATAGTTTTTATCCAAGGTATCTGAGTGTAGATATCTGTGGGCACTTTTCCTCATTCAGAAACCTTGTATTCTCAGATATCTTTTGCAACACTTGTTTATTGAAAAACACTTGTTTCTTCAAGATATCTGGACATAGGTATCTGATGACCTTAGTCTCCAGCAATCTTGTGCAGTCTTCAAATCTTCAAATATGTTGAGCTCTTCTGCCGGATGCCTTCTTCTTGGTCTTCTTCAGAGAAATAAAAAATTACATTCAGATACCTAACATCTATCTGATTTGCTAGACTATCATACTTAGTGATTTTCCTCTTTTACAGTGTTCAAGTGAACCAAGAGTACTAACAACCTTTCTGAGCTAAGATAAGTCATTAAGTTGTTGATCAAAATCTAAACAGATATTCCTAACAGAAGCTTTGATGTTCAATAACATCTACCTAGTCTATCTAATGTACCATTAGGAATACTACATCTGGTGGGAAAAATTCCAAACCTGACCAAGTGAGGAGTATACTGTTCTGGATAACCTGACATCATCATCATCATTGTTGGTCCAGATAACGGCAAAGTAAAAGACTAGAGGGGGGGGGGGTGAATAGTCTTTTAAAACTTTTGTCGATAAACACAGTTTCTCAGAAACACAGGGGTTTCGATACTTAAATTGAGCCTTGGAAGACTTTAAGATAGGTTAGTGTAGAAACAATAAGTAAGTGTGTGTGCTTTGCTGAAATGTAAATACAGAAAGGTAAATAACACAGCAAGTATAGTGGTATCTGGAGGTGGCGTAATCCTCCAACTAATCCACTTCGATCTTTCTGAGACCTAGAATTCACTAGAACAGATAATTGAGTTCACCTTACAAAAATCCTATTCTAAGATTCTTAAACAATTGTTTCCCAACCAAATGTTCCCCCTGAGTTATTCCCCAGCTCCTAGAGCTAAGTACTTCCTCTACTCAGATAACCTTGGAGTTATTCACGATTTCCCAAATCAGTACTTCCTCTACTCACGCCTTGATGGTGTTGGTTATAAGGTTTGTCGGAGAGGCTTCTCGTATAACTTTTGATTATGTTTCGGAGAGCCTAATAGAACAAAACTACTTAATACACTTGTTCGGTGTATGGCAATGCTCTCTTCTTGACCCAGTAATTGATGTCGTTACGAGAATGAGCTTGAAAGGTTAGCGATAGTTCAACTCTTTCACGAATAACAATCTCTTGTTAAGGTTAGGGACAACTTAGAACTACTAGTGATTCTTCACAAATGAAAGCTTTGAAAGGGTAGTAGAGTGCTTGAGAGAATACTTTGCTAGATTGTAAGTTTGCAAGTTAGATCGTTCTTCGGTCGTATTTCTCAGCATCTAAGTGTGTGATATTTATAGATGAATTAGAGAGTCGTTGGGATGTTATCCGTTAGACACAATTCAAATTCAGTCTATACTTATCTTGAAATGAGTACTCAGAAGTCCTTGTCTCATATCTCAGTGCTTTAGCGGCTAGTCTGCCGATGCAATTAATGCACATGTACTATTTCTTGTCCTGTAGTCTTCAACGGATACATTAGCCTTTCTGATGGCTTGCATGCTCCATACTCATGATGTCATATGTTCCAAAATCATGTTTCAAAAGTAACTAAATGAACTTAAGAAAGGATTAAGGACATAGTCTTTCCGAGTGAGACTAAACCTTGGTGTCTTCATAAATCTTGTGCAATCTCCGGTCTTGTAATCTTCAGAAAAGCTCCATTGCTAGGATTGATCTTCATGGTCTTCTTGAAAATAAAAATTACACTCAGAGACCTATAATCCTAATACAAGATTTACTAGACTAATCATACTCAGTGATTTCCTCTTTTACAATGTTCAAGTGAACCAAGAGTACTTTAATCACCTTTCTGGCTAAGATAAGAACATGTGATGAATGATCAAAATACTAACAGATATTCCTAACAAATTTCCCCCTTTTTGATCAGTCATCCATGACTATCTTTTAAAGTCCTATTACAAATTTGTAATCCTGGAAGAGAAAACAATCCACTACTTAATCATTTCAAATGATATTCAATTTTAGTTGAATTAAGTGCAGAAAGTAAACATCAACCAAATCACAAGAAGTGACCTTTGCTGATAAGTTTTCATCTATTAGAGTGTATCTGAGAGTATGATCTTCAGATAAGTCTGATTCTGAGAATGAGATGCAACTTTTACAAATAGATAAAGTTTAGAAACAAACAGCAAGATTACAAAAGTAACAAAACATACTAAGTAAATTAGAACAACAGGAGAGTCCAAGCTCCAAGTAAACATTCTAAGATACTAGTCTTCAAGTCTTCAAAAATAACTTAGGTTCAGAAATCTCAAGTTCTTCAGCACCCTTTCTGGATTAGTTGACATAATCATCCACTTTTCTGCATTCTTGGACATAGTTATAAAGTATCCTTCTGACAGAAAGTTCTGTCTTTCTGGATAAGATACAAATTTCATGGTAACTCTTGCCAAGATTGTAGTTTTCTTGAAAGTGTTTGACCCGATAGTATTTTCCCGGACCGGGCATGGTCTACTTGTAGCTCGAGATAGGTTGAAATACTTGTATATTTCTTCCGGATAGTGAATATCATCCAGATATTCATCCTTTGTCATGTAGAATGACTCATAGGGATGAACACCTAGCATTACGCTTCTTTGTAGCTACCATCCAGTTTTCTTGTCTTGTGTACATCTTCTGGCTTGGGGTAAGGACAAGGAAAAGAAAGGTCCATCTTTCTGGCATCATTTCTCTTTTCAACCTCAAAGTTTAGCCAGGCATGAAGGTGCTCATGTTTTAGAAAATTTGGCTTGCCTTCACTCCATTTTAGGATCTGGTTGAAGATGGGAGTTGGAAACTTATCATTGACAAGTAGATGTTGCAGTTCCAGAATCCAATACCCTTTCTTGTTCAGAATGCACCTATATGAAGACTCTTCATTACTGGTCTTCACATACTCAATGTGAGCATCAGTTGGCTTTTCTTGATGAGTTTCTTTGTTTGCTCCATTGAATATCCTTCTAGCCTTTACATTGGGTGGCCTACATCGGAGATCCTGTGACTCTTTCTTCCTACCTTGGGGCTGTGCTGGTGGAAGTCCCTTGAATTGACTTGATGTTTCCAGAAGGGGTTCTGGCTGCTAATGGCCTTGCTGCCAGAGGAGGTTATAAGGGGCTTGCTTGCCTTCTTCTTTTGTGAATTGGATGCTCATCTGTATCAGATTCATCCTCATCATCATCATTGATGTTCCAGTTGTGAGGCTTGCAGCTCTCTTGACCTCTTACCTCACCTTCTTCTTGATTTTCTTCTTGAAGCTTTACGGTTGTTCCCATCCCGAGATCCTAAGGGACTTGGTACCCCTAGTGACCATACTTCTCAGCTTTCTGGCTGGTTGATCTGGAACAACTTCTTCAGTAGGGGTGTCTCCAGTGGTGTCCTTAATGACTAGTTGACTTGAGGAGGGGAGATTTGATTGTTTTCTTTTTCTTCCTCTGCCTTTCTGAGGCATCTCTCCTCCCCCCTTAGTCATGAATGACTGAATCATGATAGCATAAGCTTCAGAGAGTGATTCAAAGTTCTCTGGAGGTTGTTATGCACCCTGACCAATTCTTGGATTTCTTCTTTCATGTCCTTGTTTTGCCTAACCAACACTTGCTCTTTTCTGTTGAGCTCTTCAAGAGGCCTTAGAATAGCCTCAGCTTGTTGAGTAGCATAAGTAGCATCTGCTAGTGCTTGGTTGGCATTGTTGCAGTCTTCTTCCCTGATCAGAGCTAAGTCTTTCTGAGAGAGAGCTATGCTGGTTGCTCTATTTAGCAATCTGACGAAATCTTTCATCTCTTGGGGTTGTTGTAGGACTTGGTTGTCTTGAGCAACAAGTCTGTCTCTTAGTTCAAGAAACATTTGTTCTTGACTGTGCTCATCACTTCTTGAAGCACACAGGCAGAGAAAATTTGAGGAGCGGAAGGGCTAGCTTTTCCTTAGTGATTAGCCTCTCATCTTACCTTGGGAGATCAAGTTTGGGTTTATTTGACATCACTCTCATAATCCTTTTCTTGGATTATTTGCAGTGGCAATCTTTTGTTTGCCTTTGAGTATCTTGGCCTTACGAGAAGTAGAAGGTCTTTACGATCTGACCTTAGCATAATGCTCTTCATCATCATTGTCATCCATGGCATCTATCTCGTGACGGTGACAACGATGGCATTTTCAACAACCTTTACTCATCTAGGAGTGCGGTTCCTTAGCATTAGCTTCTCGAGCTTTTCAAGTTTGGCTTCCTTTTCTTCAATAAGAGCTTGACACTCTAAGTTGATTCTCTTCTCCTCTTCAACTTAAATCTGAGTTGTTCAATCCACGAACTTCGATGTGTGATTTCTTCAATTGTGTCTTGTTCAGTCTGTTGGGTATTTTGATGACACTTTGGTGGTGATGATGATGGGGCTTTCTGAGTATTGGAAGGAGTAGCCTTTTCTGCACTTCCTTTGCTAACTTTCTGAATCCCGCCGTTTCCAGGTTGGGGATCATCATTCTGATCATCATCATCCTTTTTCTTGTCTTCTTGACTTGGATGCTCAGAAGGAGGTTCTTGGTAGTCATTCTCATCAGTTTCCTCCTCATCTTCAGAAACCAGGTTGATCACATTAGGAAGTGTGATCATCCTCCCATTTACATCTTCTTGCTCGGAAGGGTAGGTTGTGAGCTTCTTTGGCAAAGCGGGATGGGTCACCATCTGCTCTTGAGTTTGAGCATCAATGACTTGAAAGTCTGCTAGGAGTCTTTGTGCTACTTCATTTAAGAAGTTATCATCCATCAGAGTGGCAAAAGAATATGATTCTGTGGGAAACATAGCATGGATATGGTCTTCCAGAATGATTGCTATGGCCCTTTTCTCTGGGATGTCAATTACTCTTGCAATTTCAGAAAGATCGGCCTTTACGAGTTTACGCCATTACGAAGCACTTTAGATGTTTCTTGAGAGTGTGCTTCGTAAAGGCTTGGAGTAAGTTGAGTGGCACTAGACTTTGAGCCTGAAAGAAAGGGATCAAGTTAGTTTTGTTCAAACTAGTTGTGTTAGTATTTGTGTGCAAAAGTAAGCTTTCTGAGCATACCTGTGTAGAAACACTAGGCTCATTTGCTTGGACTTCTGCTTGTTTGGGCACAGAGGCCTCAGATACCTTGATGTGAGGAGAAGTCTGATCCTCAGCATCCTTTCTTTCTGATTGAACCTGAGAAATAGAATCAAATATGTTTAGAAACTTGTTATCAGAAAAGATAAGTGGAAAAATGCTTTCTGAGACTTCACTTACTTCCAAGTGAGGAAGCTCAGTGGCATCTTTCTCAGAAACCTTGGGGGTTTCTGGAACCTTTTCTTGAATCTTGCTTGTTCGGTTTTAGTTTCTCTTGGAGGAGATAAGATCACATTACATCCGTCCAAGTGTTCTTGATTGAGCACATAAGATAGAACAAACATATTGATTAAGTAGTGAATTTTACCAAAATTTTCTTAAGGAAAGTTTACTGATACTTACCTTCTCAACAGAAGGCTCAGTAACTACTTCCTCAAAGTGCTTTTCAGCCTCTGGAAACTCTTGGTGTTGGGGTGTTGGTTCCACCTCCACTACTTTCTCAGTTGTAGCCTAATAAGAGACATTTAAGAATATCAGAACATAAGATTAGAGCAATTTTAAGTTGGTTATTTCTTGTTCAGAGATAACTTTACTACCTGTGGAACAGGCTCTTCTTGATGTTCTGAGGTTGGAGTAACCTCTTCTTGATTCAAGGGAGTGGACAAGTTTTCTTCCCCCTGAAATTGTGTCTCCAAGTTGGCCTGTAACAAATATAGCTTATGAGTAACAAATTAACATACAATTATGTTGACATGTTAGATACAAACTATCTTTGTTACCTGAATAGAGTCAGGCTGAGTTTGGGTCTCTTGGACTAGTGGAGTTTCCACAGCCTCTATTTGCTCATTGTTGGTCTCCTCTACAATATCTTTCTGAGTCTCCATCTCAGTTTGATCTCTTTCTGAGAGTTGAGCTCTCTCAGAAGGTTGAGGAACCTGTTCAAACAGGTTTTCTTGACCACATTAAGTCTTGGCATTGTGAATGTGGAAGCAATGTCAACATCTTCCATCACTCTATCTTCCTCATCGGGCCTTCTTCTTCCTTTGGACGGAGGGCTCCTTTCTTTCGAGGGGCTGAGCTTGATGCTCCTCCATGGGTCTCAATCTGGACTTTTTGAATACTTGTATAAGTACTACATCATCATCGAGTCCTTTGTCAGTTGGGGTGACCCATCTATGATATTTCTATCATCTCTGGAGATTTACGGGCATTTGTCTCATAATTCTTGGGGCTTCTACGGTGTTGCCTTTACGGCGAACAACATCTTCTGAGATCTTGTCTCCAGAAGGTTGTGCTTTTTGTACACTTTGGGACTTAGAGGCTCTCTTGCTTTGAGTCCTCTTTCTCTTGGCAACTAGAGGTTGAGCAGGAGCTTGCTCAGAGACCTCTTCACCTTCTTTGGGCGACTTCAAGCTCTTACGCCTCTTCGAGCTTTCTCGTGACAATTTTCTCCTTTTCTTCAAAGGCATGGCTGAAAAGGGAGTTGGTGACTGGGATTTCTTGTCTCTTTCTGAGAGTTATTCCCATTGTTTCCAGAATGTAGCAGATTCTGAGACCAAAATGCATATTGTCCTTTGTCTCAGCAAGGCCATTGATGATGTTAGGCTCAAATTCCTCAATGTGCCCAAGAAATTTGTTGAAGGCGTACTTCCCCCAATTAAAGTGGGTTTCCTGCCCTTCATGCTTCTTATTCAGAAGATGCATCATCATCCATCTCTCCATGCTTATCTGGTCCACCTTTGTTGCCATCAAAGCAACGGACCAGAATGAGAGCCAAAGTACTCGGTGTTTACGGAGATGGCCGGATTCGATGGCTTCGAACAAAGTTTGCTGGGCAACCCTTTGCATTTTCAATCTGGATTGCCTCAAATAGCTCCTTAACACTTTAAATCATGGAGGCATCCCTGATGTTGATGTCGTCGATTGTTCCTCGATTTTTCAATCGGAATAAGTTGCAGAAAGTCTTGCAGTCTAGGACAATTTCTTGTCCTTGAACTTCAGTCTGCATGTACTTCTCTTCCATCATTCACAACTTTTGTGAAGATTTTGGAGTTGTTGTAGAACTCCAACACATCCAGTGTGGAAAGTCCACTGGGTGCAGCACACAGAAACTTGTAGATATGGGAACTTTTCAACATTCCCAATATCGTTTCTATCACTTTTGAAGAAATGGCTATGAAACATATTTCTTCACAAGAGAAGCTCCCAATTCATCTTGTGACTTGGATTCGGTCGAAGGGTAAACTCTCCTAGAAGGGTTTATTCAACACCTTGAGTTCTTTTCCTCCTTGCTTTTCGGAGGAGCGGATGATCTTGACCTTAGGGTTCTTGGTGGTCATCTTCTTTGGTGCCATCTCTTATATAGAGTCTTTGAGTGAGTTTTTACAGATGGGTTTTGCAAGAATAATCGAGATTAGTCTATCTTTTCAGAAAACTAAGCACAAGAAGTTGAGTTGCAGAAGAAGTTTTGCAGAAAACTTGAGAGGTTTTGCTATTTTGATGCAAGTATGAAATTTCGGATTTGGTAAAAGTGTTTGTCTTTTGCCTAATTCCTATATATATAGCAGACAAAACGTACATAGATACAACATACATATAACTGAGTATGAATGTGTGTCTTTGTATCTGCATAGGCGTGGTATCACACACGTTTCTCATTAAATGCTTAGTGGGCCACGCGTCAATTTCTAAACAGACATTACTTGCTTTGTTTTAATCTCAGCCGTTGAGATCAAACGTTTATACATCAAGGGCTTATATTGAATATCTTGTAATGATATCAATCAACAAATGGTATTGTGCCGATTTGATGGATTTTTGACAAGTTACATCCATTATGTCACTTAGTAAAGAGTAAGAACACTCAATCGTTTGAACTTTATCATTCTGAGTATCAAGTCCTTATCTTTATATTATTTATCATGAAAATGGAAAAAATACAAGACATTGGACATGTTTGACTCCCAGAACTTATGTTTTTCGGGCTTTATGTGTCTTTTCTCTTTATGACTAAATAGTTTCCTGAATTCAAGAATCAGAAACTTCAGTTGTTTGAATGTATTTGACCCACTCTTAGTAAGTAAGTTCTAGTCTTATTTACTCATTGAGTGTGTACCAACCTTTGCCTTTCTGGATACCCGTTCCAGAAATGTTTTGCCTTTCTGAGTGTTGCTACTCAGAAACCTTTGCATCACTTCTTAACAACTTAGCTTTCTGAGAGCATGTTCTCAGAGGCCTACTTCTTTTCTACCTTGCTTACTCAGACTTTAGAGATTCAGGACATTTTTCAGTCCTTAGGCAACTCCATCAACCCAAGATTATGTCTTAAGGTCAAGAACCGGCTTTCTTGTAGGGGCTTGGTGAAGATATCTGCAAGTTGGTCTTCTGTGCCAATCTTGAGTATCTCTATATTGCGTTTTTCAACATGGTCTCTGATGAAGTGGTGTCTAACATCAATGTGCTTTGTTCTGGCATGGAACTTGGGGTTCCGTGTGATTGCAATAGCACTTGTGTTATCACAAAAAATGGGAGTTTTCTCTTCATTGAGTCCATAGTCTCTGAGTTGTTGTTGAATCCACAAAATTTGTGTTGCCTGACAACAATGACAATATATTCAGCCTCTGTGGTAGAAGTTGCAATTGAGTTTTGTTTCTTGCTAAACCATGAGATAAGTCTAGCTCCCAGAAACTGACAAGTTCCTGAGGTACTTTTCCTATCAAGCATTGATCCAGCATAATCAGCATCTGAGTAACCAGTCAAACTCAATCCACCTTCTTTAGGGTACCACAAACCTACATTTACTGTACCTTTCACATACCTTAATACTTTCATAGCAATGTTGTAGTGTGATTGCATTGGATTTGTTTGAAATCTAGCACACACTCCAACTGCATATTGAATATCGGGTCTGCTTGCAGTAAGGTAAAGTAGTGAACCTATCAATTTCCTATACTTGTGTTCATCAACACTCTTATCTGATTCAGTATAGGTCATTTTGGTTCCTATGCTCATAGGTATCTTAGCATTCTTTTCAAAGGGCTTAAGATTGAACTTTGTGAGCATGTATTTTGCATACTTTGTCTGACTAATGAATATTCCATCATTGAGTTGCTTGACTTGCAATCCTAGGAAATAGTTCAATTCTCCCATCATGCTCATCTCAAACTTATTTTTCATGAGATTTGCAAAGTCATCACAAAGTTGCTTGTCCTTAGATCCAAATATAATTTCATCAACATATACTTGAACTAAGAGCAGTTTCCCATCATGATTTAAGGTAAATAAAGTTTTATCAACTTCACCTTTCTTGAAACCACTTTCCAGAAGGTATTTGGCCAAAGTGTCATACCATGCTCTTGGAGCCTGTTTCAGTCCATATAGAGCTTTCTGTAGCTTGTAGACCATTCTACTTTCTGAGGAAACTTCAAAACCAGGTGGTTGTTCAACATAGACTTCCTCAGCAAGTTCACCATTCAAGAATGCACTTTTGACATCCATCTGATAAACTTTAAAGTCTTTATGAGCTGCAAAGGCCAGAAAGAGTCTTATTGCATCAATCGGCAGCGGTGCATATGACTCATCAAAATCTAAACCTTGATGCAGGTGAATCCTTGGCAACCAACCTTGCTTTGCTTACGGTTATTTCACGATTCATTCATCTTGTTTACGAAAACCCACTTAGTTCCAATCACGGATATTCCTTCTACAAATGGAACTAGTTTCGGACTTTGTTTCTTTCAAGTGATCGAACTCTTCTTGCATTCTTTGAGATCCGATCTTGGTCTCTTAATGCTTCTTCTATAGTTTTGGTTCAATGTTTGAGATAAAACATCGAAAGAGAGAATTAGCATTTTCACTATTGCTCTCCTAGTCCTAACACCTTGATTGATTAGTCGAATCCGTCTTTTGCGAGATGATCCTTGATCCATCTCATCATGGGTTTAGGGCTAGTAAATTGACATCTATGTGATCTGAATGTGAATCACTATGATTATGACTTGATACTTTTTCAGTATCTATGACATTTTGTACCACAGAAGGGCGTTGAATGTCTGACACTTGCTCAGTGTGAGGGCTTTCTGGGACATGCCTATCAGAGAGGTCATTTCCAGAATTAGCTCTCTGATGAACATCTTTAGTTTCCATTTCTGGAATTCTCATAGGAAATTCTTCATCATGTCTGAGAATCATCTGGTTGTTACTAGGCATTTCATGCTTTTCTTCGTCAGAGTCATCCTCTCTTTCCACAATGATGTTTTTCCTTTCTGAGGGTTCTTCTTCAGAATCCTTTATCATTAGTTCCTTGAACCTTTCTGAGAGTACATCATCAAGGGGTGATTTCTTGCTTTCTTCATAGAATCTGACATGGTGATTCTTCAATCTTCTTTGTTCTTTTGTTGTAAACTCTGTAAGCTTTGCTATTCATAGAATAACCAAGAAATACTCCTTCATCTGCCTTTGGTTGAAATGTTCTTAGATACTCTTTTCCATTGTTAAGAACAAAACATCTACAACCAAACACTTTCAGATGTTTAATATTAGGGGGTCTACCAACCAAGAGCTCATAAGGGGTCTTGTCATGGTGTTTGTTTATCAAACATACATTACGAGTGTAGCATGTTGTGTTTACGACTTCAACCCAATAAACTTCACTTATTTCGATGTCGACATTGATTGTCCTTCTTTGCTTCTTTAAGGGTTCTATTTTTCCTTTCTGCGGCACCATTTTGTTGTGGTGTTCTTACGGAGGAAAGTTGGTGTTGTATACCTTTCTTGTACAAAACTCCTTTATGTCTTGGTTGACAAACTTCGGTACCATAGTGCATACGATTGCAGATACTTTGTCATTTTCATGACTTCAAGCTTATTGACAAGTTTGGTATCTCCACCCTAGCATCGATTTGTGCTTTAGAAAGACAACCCAAGTGAATCTTGAGAAGTCATCTACAACAACGGACCATACTTCTTTCTGCGCATAACTAATTACGATGATTCAAAAAGATCCATGTGTAATAGTTGCGTTGGTCTAACACTTAGAGTGTACGGTTTTGGACTTGAAAGAGATTTTGGATTGTTTCCCCATCGGCAGTGAGCAGATATCATCCTTTACGAAGATGTTTTGGGAAGGCCAACCACTAACTCTTTCTTGGCAAGTTTGTTGAGTTTTGAAGTTCAAGTGACTCATTCTTTTGTGCCATAACCGGTGCTCTTACTGTGACGATTGACTCACCATGAGACATTCTTGATTGTGGCGAGATGCCCAATCGGCAACATAAAGACTACCTTTCCGCCGAGCAACCAAGGTATGCTGCTTTGACTCATTGTCAATAAGTTTGCAAAACTTTGCTTTGAATTTCTGATAAATCCCTTTGCAAAGCTGGCTCATGCTAAATAGATTGTATTTCAAACCCTTAACATGTGTCGTCGGTAATTGTTAAAGATCCCAATTTGGCGTTGCAAATCGAGAGAGGATTTAATTCTCCTCCAAAATCGATATACGGTCGATGTGTTGCAAGCTTTGTAGTTGACTAGATTTGCTTTGTCTCCTGTCATGTGCTTTCCGCATCCACTATCAAATAGCCATTGAGCCTTAGTCCAAGAGGCGTTCTGCACAAAACAGGAAACAGGAGTTAGGTTCTTGCCTCAGAGATAGAACCACTTAGACTAAACATTCTTCCAGTAGGCACATTTTTGGGAATTTCTTGGGAGTTTGTTTTTGTCTAACTTTATCAGAAGGAGAAGCAATAGAATCATTCTTCCTTTTTGGGGTGTTTCTAGGTGTTCCCTTTGGTGCTTTCTGGACCCTAGGTTTCTGGGGTTGCTTTTCAGCAAACTTAGCCTTTCTGGCCAGGTTCCTTCTAGCTCTGGCATTCAGTTTTTCAGTGGCTTGAGATTTCTTCCATACATCTGTTACTTTCGTGCAATATCAGACTTGCGCCATTCTTCTTGTCCTTCCTTATATTGTTGCAGAAGAACTTTTCCAATAGCACGATATCCAATGCCATTTCGAACACCTTTGGCTTTCTGAATACGTTCTTCAGAAGCCTTACTAGTTTCTGCACCGTCTTTATTTTCATAAAATGGCACAGTAGAGAATTTGCCTATTCCAGCAATTCTTCCTTTCCTAGTAATATAGCAATGTGGATGGTTACATGTCTGAGGGTTGTATTTCTTTTCAGAAACCTCATCCACAAGTTTCTTGTGAACTTGTTGTTCTTTCGAAGGTTGGGTTGCTACACCTTTTCCTTTGTCAACTACCCTAGCTTTCTGACCAATGCTATAGGTGGTTGAAGAACCATTCTGTTGACTTTTTACAAAGGTCAACCTTTCATCACTCTTCTTCAGAGGAGATGAATTACTCGATTGTTCCTCGAGTCCAAGTCCACTTTTCTCAGAAGGATCTCTCAGATATGATTGAACCTCAGTGAGAGTGTCACTAGCCTTTGCATAAGATTGGAAGGATAGCTCTTTCTTTCGGAGTTCCTCATTCTCAGAAAGCAGCTTCATCATTTTCTTATTAAGTTCATCCAAGGCTAGTTTGTGAAAATTTTCATTTTTAGATATCTGACTTTTCAGAAGGGCTATTTCAGCGCTCTTGTTCTCAGATACCCTGGTTAGCTCAGAAACCTCTTTTTCAAGAGTTTCTTTGCTTTCCTCTAGAATTCTGGTTTTGGATTGTGCTTCCAGAAATTCTTTGTCAGAACAATCCAATTCACTTCTGATTAACTCTAGATCCTCAATTCCATCATCACTCTCATAGTACAGAAATTGTGAAATGTTAGTTACCTCATCAGCCATAAGACACATTTCAATGTTTGAGATGTCTGGACCAGCAATCTCAGCAACTCCACACATTTCATTCTTCTTCAGGCCGAAGTCGATTACGTCGTGGGTGATTCCACACAATTCTGGTGATGGTAGGTTTGAGTTATCTGAATCTCCATCTTCAGAATCTGTCTCAATATCTAGAGCATCAAGTTGGATTTGAATCTTCTTCCTTTCTTGATCGGTAAGGCCCTTTGATTTCTTTTGTAATTTCTTCTGTCCTTCTTGTCACCTGTCTTGAGCTTGTTTAAAGCAGGGCAATCTCTCTTGAAGTGACCAGGCTTTTGACAATAGAAGTAGATATCATTTCCTATCTCTGCTGATTCAGTACTAACACCTTTCTGAATGGGGGTCTTCAGAGAGTTGTTTAGTTGAAAGTTCTTGTACTGATGATAGTTTAGGCGAGATGCTTTTGACTTTTCTTTAGCTTTTCTTCTCTCAATCTCTTGACTCACAAATTTATTCATGTGTCTTACTGCAAGAGCATTTTCTTCAGATGCGTCTTTGGTATCTTTCTTTTCAGATGTACCTTGAGAGACTAGAGCAACACTTTGCAACTTCTCAGCTGTTTGTTCTCTCTGAGTTGTCTCATAATCTACAGTAGCAAGATGAGAGAAGAGCTCTACTGGAGTAATATTTGGCATTCCTTGGTTGAAATAAAAGAATTTAGTGTGCTCCCAGTTGTGATTGAGACTTCTGACAATAGTCTTAATCTTTTCTGATTGGGAGTATCTGTTGCTTTCACCATGTGCAGCCATATCACTCATAAGAGTAGTAAACACGAAATCAAGTTCTTCGAGTTTGGTGGGACCTTGCTTGAAGTTTTGGAACTTCAATTTAAGAACTTCGAACTTGTTTTCTTTGGTTTTCTCAGTTCCGACACAGATTTCTTCAATCAATTGCCAGGCAACTTTTGCCGTTAGCACCTGATTTATTTGTATGTGCTCAGTGTCGATCGATGATGATATTACGAGCTTGACCATCCAATCTGTCTCTTGGCATCTTGGATGTCGAGCTCTCTTGGCTTGTCTCATACATAATGCTTCCACGAGCAACACGACCACTATCACTAGCAGTCGCATCCTCGCTTTCATCTTCCTTGTCTGAGGCTTTTCTTCCATTAGAAACCTCAGTGACTTGTTTGAGTTATGCGATTTTGATAGGCCCTTCATTGATGACATAGATCATTTCATCACTAATGGCCTCGGATGGAGCATCATGTTGTTTTTCCATTTCGTAGTTTTACGGCTTTAGAACGGGTGCATCGCTCAGAGACATACCTGCACACTTAACACACAAATTATATAGTCCTCAGAAAGGGACAAAGTTTCTTCACCTCTCTAGGGATCTAGGTTCAGTGCAGAAGGCTTGGGAACCTCCTGCTCTGATACCACTTGTTGGTCCAGATAACGGCAAAGTAAAAGACTAGAGGGGGGGGGGGTGAATAGTCTTTTAAAACTTTTGTCGATAAACACGGTTCTCGAAACACAGGGTTTCGATACTTAAATCAGGCGGAAGACTTTAAGATAGGTTAGTGTAGAAACAATAAGTAAGTGTGTGCTTTCTTTGAAATGTAAATCTGAAAGGTAAATAACACAAGTATAGTGGTATACGGAGGTGGCGTAATCCTCCAACTAATCCACTTCGGTCTTTACGAGACCTAGAATTCACTAGAAACAGATAATTGAGTTCACCTTACAAAATCCTATTCTAAGATTCTTAAACAATTGGTTCCCAACCAAATGTTCCCCTGAGTTATTCCCGGCTCCTAGAGCTAAGTACTTCCTCTACTCAGATAACCTTGGAGTTATTCCCTGATTTCCCAAATCAAGTACTTCCTCTACTCCACGCCTTGATGGTGTTGGTTATAAGGTTTGTCAGAGAGGCTTCTCGTATAACTTTTCAGTTATGTTTCCAGAGAGCCTAATCGAACAAGACTACTTAATACACTTGTTCATTGTATGGCAATCTGCTCTTTACTGACCCAAGTAATTGATGTCCGTTCTGTAGAATGAGCTTCAGAAAGGTTAACTGATAGTTCAACTCTTTCACGAATAACAATCTCTTGTTAAGGTTCAGGACAACTTAGAACTACTAGTGATTCTTCAAGCAACAGAAAGCTTTCAGAAAGGGTAGTAGAGTGCTTGAGAGAATACTTTGCTAGATTGTAAGTTTGCAAGTTAGATCGTTCTTCGGTCGTATTTCTCAGCATCTAAGTGTGTGATATTTATAGATGAATTAGAGAGTCGTTGGGATGTTATCCGTTAGACACAATTCAAATTCAGTCTATACTTATCTTGAAATGAATACTCAGAAGTCCTTGTCTCATATCTCAGAGAGGACTGTGCTTTAGCGGCTTTTCTGCCGATGCAATTAATGCACATGTACTATTTCTTGTCATGTAGTCTTCAACGGATACATTAGCCTTTCTGATGGCTTGCATGCTCCATACTCATGATGTCATATGTTCCAGAATCATGTTTCAAAAGTAACTAAATGAACTTAAGAAAGGATTAAGGACATAGTCTTTCCGAGTGAGACTAAACCTTGGTGTCTTCATAAATCTTGTGCAATCTTCGGTCTTGTAATCTTCAGAAAAGCTCCATTGCTAGGATTGATCTTCATGGTCTTCTTGGAAATAAAAATTACACTCAGACCTATAATCCTAATACAATATTTACTAGACTAATCATACTCAGTGATTTCCTCTTTTACAATGTTCAAGTGAACTAAGAGTACTTTAATCACCTTTCTGGCTAAGATAAGAACATGTGATGAATGATCAAAATACTAACAGATATTCCTAACAATCATCCATCAAAATTCCAATCCACATCCACGTGACCACGTCATCCCCACAGATCTCCTCTCCTCCAACAAGATACGATTCCGTTTCGAAGAACGAAGAGCCACAGGACTCATGATCGTCACGTAGTCGGCCGACGTCTGAACAGGAGCAAGAAGGAGGAGTAAGGATTCTCGTTGAACCGCACCTTCGTCGACTGAGGTGGCGGAGTTGAATCGAAGGACTGAGAAGCTTCGAGAGCTCTGCGGTGGTTTCTTCGTCGGTGGTGAGCCATGAGGTGGATCGAGTCAGAAGATTTCTGCAAAGTTCGATCTACAAGAGTATCCGATGCCGCCTGCGGCGGTGAAGAATGTGGCGGTGGATGGCGGAGAGATGATGAAATTTGAATCTGAGGAGGAGAGGGAGGGGTATGAATATTTATCTCAATAGATTTTTGTAGAGAGAGAAAGATGGTTGAGCGGTATGGATTTTGTGTTGTTTATTTGGGGTATTTATATAATATTTACTGACCGATTTGTAGTGTTTTTCACCGGTTCTTCGTTGTGAAAACTGAATTTTTCAATAGATTAGTAAAATATTCCATTTTACTATACTTACTCTTATATAGTCACGGGCAAACCGAGAAAAAAATCCTTGGCAAAATAAATTTTTTTTTTTTGTTATATATATAGCAAATGCAAAAGGTAAAATTTAAACGAGAGGCAAATTTAGTTGATTTTTTACATATATATTTTTCCTTAAATGCATATTTATAAATTGAATTAAAGATATTATGATTAAAAAATTATATTAAAGAAATAATAAGAAAAAGTACGACAATGATATACATCAAATCAAAGTTTATATGAAGAAAAAGATATCTAAGATGACAAGAAAATAAGGGAACGATATCATTTACAAGAGAATAAGAGAACGATATCTCATAAGTCTAGGAAAGGGCCTGCCTTTCCATTAGGAATAGGAAAGGCCGGTTGTTTAAGTTTTTCGCGGTCAGCGGTCAGACTGAACTTTCCCCCAATTATAAAAATTCACAAACACAACATTAATTCTCCAGCTATAAATACTCACAAACACAACATTAATTCCCCTAGTTATAAAAACTCACAAAAACAACATAAATTTCCAGTTTTAAAAACTCGCAGACACCAGATAAATCTCATAGTTGCGCGAAAACTCACAGACATAAAATAAATCTCACATATGCAAAAACTCACAGACATAAGATAAATCTTACATATGCAAAAACTAACAGACATAAGATAAATCAATCAGTTTTAAAATCTCACAGACATATACGATATATATCACAGACATAAAATAAATATCCCAGATACAAGATAAATCTCACAGGTGCAAAAATCCCACAGACACATCAAAAATCTCACAGTTGCAAAATTCCACAGACACAACATAAATTAAATCCCCAGCCACAATATAAATCTCACAGAAAGAATAAAATACACAGTCATCCTCAAAACAAGTATGCAAGAATTTAGGATGCCTCTTTGACCTTGCTCCTCTACTGTTCCTTCTTTTTTCTCAACGACTCTTGTCAAATCGCACGTATGGGTAGAAAAGTCGTCCATAGACTTGAGGTGTAGCGCAGCACAACGAGAAGATCTGGAAAATTATACAATGGCCGCTCAGCTCAGCTGCCGCACAAGCACCCTCCTGAAACCCCTCTCCACCGCCCTCTCCGCCACCCGCACACTCTCCGCCTCCTCAGCTCTGAAACTCTCGATTCCGACGCCGATCTCCTCAGCTCTGGCTTCTTCTCCGCTCAATCGAATTCAGACCGATTCGATCTCGAAACTCTCGATTCCGATGACGATCTCCTCAGCTCCGAAACTCTCAATTCCGACGTCAATGTCCTCAGCTCCGGCTTCTTCTCCGCCTCAATCGAATTCGCACCGATTCGATGACTCGGCCGGCGTGCAACTCGTCTTCTTCTCCAAATGCGTCATCCCAATCGCCGCTTCCGTTCACCGATCGGTCATTTTTTTACTTTAGCTAGTTTGGATATGATTTTAGGGGTTTTTATAGTGTGATCGAGATTTTTCCGAGCAGCTGGAGAAACTGACCGAACCGGCCTTTCAATATCCTAATGGAAAATCAGGACCTGTACTATACTTAATTTACAAGAAATAACAAATAAAATGCTAAATTCTTATATAAATCACAATTTTATTGCATATGAGAAAAGGCCATATCATTCATATATCGAATGAAAAGTAATACAGTAAGAAGGCTCACGTTGAGGATGCAATCGCTACCAACGGTTTTCATAATGGAGTACAAACTCTTGTGCCGATTGAAGAGCAGCAAGTTAATCTTGATGGTTCTGGGAACATGATTCCACCCGCGTTCGATAACTATTGTACTTCGTCTCATGTTGGACAAACTAGTACACCAGCTGCAGATGCGGATATGGAAGATCAGCTTCGAATCTTGGGTTTCTTGGACACAGCCAGTTTTGGAGGAGATCAGATGCTGCGGACATATCCTCCTACTGATCATCAACAAATTCATATGCAGATGGAAGTAGAGCATCGCCAGGCCTTTAATTGTGATGGTTCTTGGAACAGGACTTCACCCACGGTTGAGTAGAGAACTTCAAATGATGTTGGACATGAAACTATTACTCCAGCAGATGCGCGTATGCAAGATCTGCATCGAATCTATAAGTTGGACACGACGGCCTCGTATGGAAGAGATCAGATGGCGATGACATATCATCCAGTTGATCATCATCAGAATGGAGAACAAAATCTGGTGCAAATGCCAATACATCCTCCTATTGATCAGATTCGAGGCATGCCCGAGTTTCCTGTCTATGATGGCCTGGACAACAGCGGAGCGACGACAACAAGCATTGGTAATGAGAGCACAAGAAGGCAGGCTGGAGAAGATGAGATAGCAACAGATGATCCATCATCTGAGGATGATTTTTTAGCTGATTTTGCACATGAATTAGATGAATTATTGGATGAGTGATGAGATTATATTGTATGTTCAAATCCTGGGTATGTATAAGATATATCATTCTTGATTCATTCGGATCATAATATATATATATACTAACATTTAATGAATTATTCACAATAAGATTTGAATAATATAAATTGCTCTTCAATTGTTCTTGTATTAGTAGTTCTTTTGTTCTTGTATCAGTAGTCTAGTTAGCTACCTAGCTATGAATCGGTTCGTTCTTTGAATTAATTAATCTAGATGTTACACTTGTTCTGTTGAACTTTGTTGCAGTGGTCTCTTAGGCTTGTGTTCTTGGTCTTTACTCTTTTGTTGTTGTTGGAAGTGGTTGTGAACTCTGCTGTGTAAACTTTCTTCAAACTCAGATGCAGCATCACTTATGCTCTATTGTTTCTTTAATAATATTGATTTTAACTCTTCAAAAACATAATTTTTTGTGCATGGTTGATCATTTTTTGTGAAGTGCTAGCTGCATATTTACTGATTCTGTTTCAGGTTTTACAAACCTGGTTTAATTTATATCGTTCAGCATTGCTTTTCCGCTTTTTTTAAACATTTAAGTACTATGTTGTTGACAAAATGTGTTTCAGGTTCTAGTAGTAATTTGTAGTGCAAAAAAGATGAGAATGAACCAGTGGACAAGTTACCGTTTCCATGTCCTTTTATTAATCAACTAGAAAGCGACACGCTTCAGCGTGAGGTATTCAGATCTCCACTATATGTTTTGTTAAAATCTACAATACAATATGCATTCTTAAATTAGTGCTATATTTAAACAACCGAAAAATTATCAGAGTTTACAACAATGATAGATACCAAGAGCTTCACTCTTATCTCTTACATCACTTGTGTCGAGACACGTAATGTGAGTAATCATATTGATTCGACCATATAAATAATTAAAAAGGTCATTAAACTAAAACTACCTTTAGAATATAAGGGGAGATCAAAGAATCGGTATGTTTCACTGCAAATGGACACAAACAACATCAAGTGAGCTTTACTCAAACATGTCACGATTCATTTCATGAAATTTCCAGCAAATGCATTCAATTCAGCAACATATATACAAGGTGAGGTAAAAGAAATTTAGCAAACAACAGCCTAGTAGGCTTATATATAACTCCAGATGTTCCAAAACAAATTATAAAGTTATAATTTTCGATCTTCATTCCTAAATAACGTTTTCGCAAAACCACCCCGTATCTCAGTCCATTAGATGGATGACTCAAGTATTGAGTGACGATGTTGTTACTGACCGTATTAGGATTGTTACTGTTACCATCTTCTTGCTCGCCATTGCTCTTCTGATACAGTTTCTTCAACCGGAGAGGTTTCGTCTAGTGAATCATCGAAGATGTATGTGCCTTCGGCGAGAACAAACACAAATCCGCGCAGGACATTTCAGTTCGTCGGTGCAAATTAATTAGGCGTGTCCGGTAACCTCACCGGAGCTCACGTCATCGACGGTCTTACATTAGACAGCAGGAGCGGCACAAGATTTCCATCGGAGAACAGTTCATCAAACGGAAGCATCTTGACCGGATTTTCAAGCCGGAAATTGAAATCGACATAATCGTTAACGGAAATTTCCAGATCTGACTTCTCCGACGTCTCCCACCAGCAATAGAATTGTTGCCCAAGATTCATGGCGGTGGATGATGAATGGAAAGAGGCAAAGTGAAATAGTTGTGTATTGCATGCGCCTAGTTGGTGAAAGTGTGCGTTTCCAGCTTTCCAACTTGAATTGTACTGAAAAGTTGAAATTGGAGAAAATATCGGTAGATGGCCACGCGCCTTTTATAGTGTTATATTACTACTTTAAATTAGATAAAAATTTGTAGTTTGTTCACAAAGTCCCTGTAAAGGACAAAGTGCGCGGGAAAGAACCAGTGTACAAAAAACCGGACCGGGTGTAGAACTGGGTATGCTACAAAATACCGGTTCAACCGGTCAAAACACTTATTGACCCGGTATGACGTCCACTACAAGAATTCTGTAATTTAGCGACGGAAAGGGGCGACGGATAGTTATCCGTCACCCCGTAACGACGGATCGTTGATTTTAGCGACGGATAGGGCGAAAGTCGTTATACAACGGATAACTATCCGTCGCTAAATAGCGACGGATATTTCTATCCGTCGGTTGACTTTTTTTTAAAAAAAAAAAAAAGCAAAATAGAAAATTAACGAAGGATAGATTATCCGTCGTTAAAAGTAAAGAAAAAAAATAAAACTAGCGACGGATAGACAGATCTATCCGTCGCTATATAGCGACGGATCGCTATCCATATAGTGAGGGATAGCTATCTGTCACTAACTATGTACAAAAACGAGAGCAGGCTTCTTCTTCCCCATTTTCGATTCTGCTTCTGTTTCTTCTTCTTTCTCTATTCTCAATTCGCCATTTTCAAAGTCCAAGCAAAACTCAACCATTCCGGCCAAGTTTGGACTCTTTTCGAAGCTCTTTCAACAAGGAACTCGGGTGGCCCTTCAATTTCATCCTTCTTCGGCTATTGTTCCCGTAATTGAAGGTATTAGTCTAAAACCCTAACTTTTCTAAATTTGGGATTTTTGCTAATTTCGATCAATTGTATGTTTTTAAACTGGTATAGCTTATATTAAGTAGTGGGTTAAGCTTGAGGTTGTGCAATTGATTGGTTTATTGTGAAATTGATTTGTTAGTATGATGTTTGTAAGTATGTATGGTATTTAGTTTGATGTTTTCGTATATGTATTAGGATTAGTGGTTATAGTATATTGATGTTTGTAGGATTTGGTTAAGTATTTGGAGACCATGTAGATTTAGTGATTTTAGTGGTTGTAGTATAATTGGCTCGTATAATTCGTATAAAAAAATTGGTAATTCGTATAAAAAATTGGTAATTCGTAATTTATAATTTATAATTTATAATTCGTATAATTGAAATGCTTTTAATTTATAATTTGGTAATTGTAATGGGAATATAAAAAAATTGCATGAAAAAAACTTTAAATGTAAAATGCATATAATTCATGAAATTTGGAACGTATTATAATTAACAATGCAATTATAGCCATGAATTGGAATTGAATTGAAATTCAATACGATCTAATAAATTTAGGTGTGTCAGGTTATATAATCATCTAATGAATCCCGATCGTTCATGGATATACTGTCGTACTGTTAATGGCAGAGTTCAATGTAGTTTTGTGGAAGGGGTTGAAGCCTTCAACGCATTTGCGATGACACATCCGGCTTGTGTAAAGGGGGGTTTGATAAAGTGCCCTTGCAAATTGAAAAAATGCAGAAACAAGCAATATTTGACTCCTACAGAGATAATCGAGCACTTGAAACGTAATGGATTCCTGCCTGAGTATGAGGTATGGAATCATCATGGTGAGGAAGCAACACTGTCCATGACATATGAGCAATTTAGGCAGCATGGAAGGAAGAGAAAAAATGAGCAACTTGGGGGGCGAAAGTACATCTAAATCTCATGCTTTTCATGACCGGGTCGAAGAAATGGTGTTTAATGCTGCCGGGGCAGAATTTATGGACACTAGTACCACTGGAACCGAGGGTGATGTGGAGGAGCCACCGAAGCCCGGGGACAGGCATTCTTCGACTTGTTGGAATTAGCGAAGAAGCCGATTTATCCGGGGTGTGAGAAAATGACCGAGTTGTCTTTGTTGTCTCGGCTAATGAGTTGTAAGGCCGAGGGTGGCCAATCTTAAGTGAGCTTTAATAACACCATACAACTGTTGTCGGACTGTGTCCCTGAGTACCCACCAACTTTTACCAAGTGAAGAAAAAAGATGCGGGGGTTGGGGTTGCCTATGGTAACCATAGACTGTTGTCCGGTTATGTGCACGATCAATTGGGGGGGGGGGGATGTAGATCTACTGAAGTGCAAGATCTGTGGTAAGGACCGTTACAAGCGTTACAAGGAGAGGGCTTCAAAGAAACGTCAGAAGAAAAATCTCCCACATAAGAAAATGTGGTACTTCCCTCTAGCACCTCGTTTGAAGAGGTTGTACGCTTCAAGTGCTTGTGCCGATAAAATGCGGTGGCACAAGGAGCGAGTAATCCCGGAAGATGCAGAGGGTAGAATGGAGCATCCATCAGACTCATCGGCATGGAAAGAGTTTGACAAGACATATCCGGAGTTTACAGCGGAGTCTAGAAATGTACGATTGGGGCTCTGTACGGATGGTTTTAACCCGTTTGGAAGTGAATGGGAGTACTCTTGTTGGCCAGTGATGCTCACACCGTACAACCTGCCCCCCGGTGTGTGCATGAAGGAACCATTCATTCTTGACTGTGTTGGTGCCTGGGCCAAAAGATCCAGGAATGACGTTGGATGTCTTCTTGCAACCCCTAATCAAGGAGCTGATTGAGCTGTGGGATAATGGTATCACTGCATATGATGTGTCGACCAAGAAGAACTTTACCTTGAGAGCAGCACTACTTTGGACCGTGAGTGACTTTCCTGCGTACTCTACGCTATCTGGAAGGAAAACCGCCGGCAAACATGCATGTCCACATTGTTTGGAGGACACTGGTGCATTTAGACCGAAGGACAGTGGGAAGGTATGTTGGTTTGATTGTCATTGTAGGTTTCTACCAAGTAATCATCCGTTCAGGAAGAACAGGGATCAATTCTTGAAAAACAAAGTAGAAAAGAAAGGATCCCCGAGACGACTTACTGGTGCACAAATTCTTGCGGAGATTGATAGGCTGGGTCTTATGAAAGTGACTGAACTTGGGTGGGAGAAGCATAACAAGAAAATTAGCAACAAATGTGGATGAAAGAAGAGAAGCATCTTCTGGGACTTGCCTTATTGGAGCAGTCTTCTTATACGTCACAACCTAGATTTCATGCACATTGAGAAGAACGTGTTCGAGAACCGCTTCAACACAATTTGCAACATTCCCGAAAAAACAAAGGATAATGTCAAATCTAGAGCCGAGTTGGATACATGGTGTAAAAGGCTGGAGTTGACAAAGAGGAATGATGAAGGTAAGTGGCCCAAGGCATGTTACACAATTGACAATGAATCTAGGTCAATACTGTTTGATTGGGTGAAGGCATTGAAGTTCCCCGACAATTACGCCTTGAAATTGGAGCGGTGTGTGGATTTGAAGAAGACAAAGATGTTTGGGATGAAGAGCCACGACTGTCATGTGTTCATGGAGAAGCTTATCCTGGTTACATTTCGAGAACTGCTACCTAAACCTGTCTGGATCGCTATCACCGAGCTGAGCTTATTTTTCAAGAATTTATGCACAGGGTGGTTCACGATCAAGTGTTAGCAAATCTTGAAAGCAACATACCATTGATTCTATGCAAGCTCGAGCGTATCTTTCCACCAATTTTTTTGATTCTACGGAGCAATTGCCGGTTCACCTTCCACATGAAGCGAGACTTGCTAGACCGGTTCAGTATTGATGGATGTATCTATTCGAGAGGTGTGAAATAATTGCAATCATGTACTTAAAATGTCTGAATTTTCCCTAGTTACACTGTCTTATCTATCTTACCTGAATATGTATTACAAGTACTTGGGAAATTGAAGAAATATGTCAAGAACAAAGGTAGACCTGAAGGATCGATTGCCAATGCGTACGTTCGATAGGAAACTGCAACCTTCTGCTCCTATTACTTTGAGGACCACGTCCCGACAAAGGCATCTAGGCCATCTCGAAACGCATACACATTCAAAATTCAAGAGGATGATGATGCTTCCCTATCTGTTTTTAGGGTCTCAGGGAGACCTATGGGACAGAGTAAGAATATCCAACGGATAAGGAGCCGAAGGCAGCTCAATATTATGTCCTCATGAATTGTGCTGAGGTTGACAAGTATATGGTGATATTTGTTGGGTGAGCACCTTTCTTATTAAAAGCAGCTAAAATTTAACTTTTAACAACAATACTCCTAGCTAGTATGTAGACTTTGCGGGTGTCTTGCTATTGTAAGTCTTTATTTCAAGCATAAATAATTATGGAATTTCATGAAAGATGTGCTTATCTTTAATATAATAGTGGCATTATGCTAATCATTTGATAAATTGCTATACTACTACTCCTGTGTAATACGGAAGGTGAACTTGTTTTTGGTTGTATGTTATGAGGTGAGGACAATGGATCTTATTTATTCTTCTGATTGTGGTTGTCAAAGAGAAAGAACAAGGGTTAGTTTGTGTTAATAGTAGAATGCACTTCTCGTCCAGGTTTCCAAAGTTTTACACCACACCTTGCTATTTTGGTTTATGTCTGTATCTAGAATGACTCTTTGAAGTCCCTGTTTTGTGTTTTCTGCATACTCTCTCTGATTGCAGTCCTTATTGTCTCGTATTTTAATAAAATCTTTTGATTTTATAGTGGATGTCTTCTTTAAGGTATAGTAAAGGTTTTTTTTTTTTTTTTTTGGTTTTTGGATTTTAGAGGTCTGATCGGCCGAATTTCTTAAAAAACCGCCGAGCCACACATTTTTCGTTATGCTTTTAAATAAATTATGTTATGGTTTTGAATGGTTAGCTTTGAAAGTTTCAGTTATAATTTTAACGTATTTTGTTAATGTTTTAAAAGATAATGTGATGGTTTTAATGCGTCGGTACTGTATGTTTCAATAATGATTTTAACCTCTTTTATTAATTTTTTAAGAGACGGTGTAATGGTTTTAAAGAGCTACATGATAGTTTTAATATGGTGTGTTATAGTTTTAAATTACAATATAGAATTATTAAACCACCATTAAACAAGTCTAAAAGTTTCAGGGATGCTATTAAAACATCAATAAACAACCTTAAAATAAACGTTCAATCATCCAAAGATTTTAAAACATATATTGTCATATGAAAAAAATTTACAATAATAAAACGTTCATTCAGCGTTTTTTGAGCAAATGCAAACTGAGCTGTTAAAATAGGCTTTTTTCGATTAAACTTGTTGGTGAATTTCGACTTCCTGTCTTTTGTTGCTTGTGCTTGTTGCTTCAATACTGCAGCGACACCTTTGAGAGACCTCTCATCAAATTCGATGTCATCATCAGCACCTGCTTAAAACATTTACTAACTGGGTTAAAACCATAACAACTCTCATCAAAACTATCACATTGGTGATTCATCACAATATATTACTGGTCCAGATGTAAGAGGGTAGAAACTACATGAGTATGGAAATATAAACACCACAGGTTTATTTGGTCTTCAGCTTCTCATTCATTTGTTGGATAGGAGTAGGACAAACATGCCTGTAGAATGGCAGTTTTTAGCTATACAAATCAAGATGAGTAAAGTTGATCCTATTTTCAATCTTATTTTCCTCTGTGCACTTAAGTTGATCCTTACTGTTGAACCAGTTTTGCACCTTCCAGTTGAATGATTTGTGGTTTCTTTGCGATGTCACAACTCACAAAGTATGCGACATACTTGCCATCCTGAATATAGCTAAGCAAAGTTCGACCTAATTTTGCGCTTCGTTCCGATTAGTGAACGTACGTGTTACCTATCGGGCAAAAAAATCGAAATCACAAAGTAGCTTCCCCAATGTTTTGTTTATATAGTGCTAAAGTCTTGGAAAAGGTAAGATTTTCCTAAAATATAAGAAAGTCAAGGTTTTTTTTTTTTGTTTTTCGCGGTTTTTGGATTTTAACGGTCTGACAGGCCGAATTTCTTAAAAAACCACCGAGCCACACATTTTTCGTTATGCTTTTAAATAAATTATGTTATAGTTTTAAATTGAAAGTTTCAGTTACAATTTTAACGTATTTTGTTAATGTTTTAAAAGATAATGTGATGGTTTTAATGCGTCGATATTATATGTTTCAATAATGATTTTAACCTCTTTTATTAATTTTTTAAGAGATGGTGTGATGGTTTTAAAGAGCTACACGATAGTTTTAATATGGTTTGTTATAGTTTTAAATTACAATATAGAATTATTAAACCACCATTAAACAAGTCTAAAAGTTTCAGGGATGCCATTAAAACATCAATAAACAACCTTAAAATAAACTAGAAACATTCAGTCATCCAAAGATTTTAAAACATATATTCTGATATGAAAAAAATTTACAATAATAAAACGTTCATTCGGCGTTTTTTTGAGCAAATGCAAACTGAGCTGTTAAAATAGGCTTTTTTCGATTAAACTTGTTGATGAACTTCGACTTCCTATCTTTTGTTGCTTGTGCTTGTTGCTTCAATACTGCAGCGACACCTTTGAGAGAGCTCTCATCAAATTCGATGTCATCGTCAGCACATGCTTAAAACATTCACTAACTGGGTTAAAACCATAACAACTCTCATCAAAACTATCACATTGGTGCTTAAACAAAGAAGTAACATGCAACACAAACAAAAAAATAGTAACATTGATGCTTAAAACCATAACAGTGCATTTTAAAACTATAACAAAGCAGGAACATGCAACACAAGCTAAAAACAATAACATTGATACATAAAATCATAACACTGCATCTTAAAACTATAGCAAAACATTTGCAAAAACTCAAATCATAAATATTTCTCAGAAGTTAAAACACTAACGTTGATGCTTAAAACAACAACAATAGATCTTAAAATTATAACATATGCGTTAAAAATAATAACATGCATAAATATTCAACATAAGCTAAATATAGTAACATTAATGTTTAAAAGCATAACCGTGCATTTTAAAACTATAACAATGTCTCTTAAAACTATAACAAAGCACGAACATGCAACACAAGCTAAAAACAGTAACATTAATGCTTGAAAACTATAATAGTTTCTCTTAAAATTATAACAATGCCTCTTAAAACTATAAGAAAATATTTGTAAAAAATCATATCATAAATATTTCACCAGAGGCTAAAACAATAACGTTGGTGCTTAAAACTACAATAATAGAGGTTTTGAAACTATAACATATGCGCTAAAATGTTGGAAGCTTTGATTTTCAATAACATCTACATAGTCTATCTAATGTACCATTAGGAATACTACATCTGGTGGGAAAAATTCTAAACCTGACCAAGTGAGGAGTATACTGTTCTGGATAACCTGACATCATCATCATCATCCATCAAAATTCCAATCCACATCCACATGACCACGTCATCCCCACAGATCTCCTCTCCTCCAACAAGATACGATTCCGTTTTGGAGAACGAAGAGCCGCAGGACTCGTTGATCGTCACGTAGTCGGCCGATGTCTGAACAGAAGCAAGGAGGAGGAGTAAGGATTCTCGTTGAACCGCACCTTCGTTGGCTGAGGCGGCGGAGTTGAATCGAAGGACTGAGAAGCTTTGAGAGCTCTGCGGTGGTTTCTTCGTCGGTGGTGAGCCATGAGGTGGATCGAGTCAGAAGATTTCAGCAAAGTTCGATCTACAAGAGTATCCGATGCCGCCTGCGGCGGTGAAGAATGTGGCGGTGGATGGCGGAGAGATGATGGGGCTGAATACGAGGAGGGAGAGAGAGGGAGGGGTATGAATATTTATCTCAATAGATTTTTGTAGAGAGAGAAAGATGGTTGAGCGGTATGGATTTTGTGTTGTTTATTTGGGGTATTTATATAATATTTACTGACCGATTTTGTAGTGTTTTTCACCGGTTCTTCGTTGTGAAAACCGAATTTTTCAATAGATTAGTAAAATCTTCCATTTTACTATACTTACTCTTATATAGTCACGGGCAGACCGAGAAAAAAATCCTTGGCAAAATAATTTTTTTTTTTTGTTATATATATATAGCGAATGCAAAAGAGAAAATTTAAACGAGAGGCAAATTTAGTTGATTTTTTACATATATATTTTTTCTTAAATGCATATTTATAAATTGAATTAAAGATATTATGAATTAAAAAATTATATTAAAGAAATAATAAGAAAACGTATGACAATGATATACATCAAATCAAAGTTTATATGAAGAAAAAGATATCTAAGATGACAGAAAATAAGGGAACGATATCATTTACAAGAGAATAAGAGAACGATATCTCATAAGTCTAAGAAAGGGCCTGCCTTTCCATTAGAAATAGGAAAGGCCGGTTGTTTAAGTTTTTCGTGGTCAGCGGTCAGACTGAACTTTACCCCAATTATAAAAATTCACAAACACAACATTAATTCTCCAGTTATAAATACTCACAGACACAACATTAATTCCCCTAGTTATAAAAACTCACAGACACAACATAAATTTCCAGTTTTAAAAACTCGCAGACACCAGATAAATCTCATAGATGCGCAAAAACTCACAGACATAAAATAAATCTCACATATGCAAAAATCATAGATAGATGCAAAAACTCACAGACATAAGATAAATCTTACAGATGCAAAAACTAACAGACATAAGATAAATCCATCAGTTTTAAAATCTCACAGACATATACGATATATATCACAGACATAAAATAAATATCCCAGATACAAGATAAATCTCACAGGTGTAAAAATCCCACAGACACATCAAAAATCTCACAGTTGCAAAATTCCACAGACACAACATAAATTAAATCCCCAGCCACAATATAAATCTCACAGAAAGGATAAAATACACAGAGTCATCCTCAAAACAAGTATGAAAGAATTTAGGATGCCTCTTTGACCGTGCTCCTCTACTGTTCCTTCTTTTTTCTCAACGACTCTTGTCAAATCGCACGTATGGGTAGAAAAGTCGTCCATAGACTTGAGGTGTAGCACAGCACAACGAGAAGATCTGGAAAATTATACAATGGCCGCTCAGCTCAGCTGCCGCACAAGCACCCTCCTGAAACCCCTCTCCACCGCCCTCTCCGCCACCCGCACACTCTCCACCTCCTCAGCTCCGAAACTCTCGATTCCGACGCCGATCTCCTCAGCTCCGACTTCTTCTCCGCTCAATCGAATTCGGACCGATTTGATCTCAAAACTCTCGATTTCGACGCCGATCTCCTCAGCTCCGAAACTCTCAATTCCGACGCCAATCTCCTCAGCTCCGGCTTCTTCTCCGCCTCAATCGAATTCGCACCGATTCGATGACTCGTCCGGCGTGCAACTCGTCTTCTTCTCCAAATGCGTCATCCCAATCGCCGCTTCCGTTCACCGATCGGTCATTTTTTTACTTTAGCTGGTTTGGATATGATTTTAGGGGTTTTTATAGTGTGATCGAGATTTTTCCGAGCAGCTGGAGAAACTGACCGAACCGGCCTTTCAATATCCTAATGGAAAATCAGGGCCTATACTATACTTAATTTACAAGAAATAACAAATAAAATGCTAAATTCTTATATAAATCACAATTTTATTGCATATGAGAAAAGGCCATATCATTCATATATCGAATAAAAAGTAATACAGTAAGAGATAAAGAAAGTGAAAAAAAGAAGTAAAGAAGAACTTGGTAAATTCTTGTACATATTTTACTGAATATGATAAAAGACCGTATCCCTCGTATCAAATCGAAATTAAGGAAAAAAAAGAAAGAAAGTAAATTTTAAAAAAAATAAAGAAAGTGAATCAAAATTAAGAAATTAATATTAAAGAATGTGATAAATTAAGAAAAAATAAAGAGATTGATAAAATGGTAAAGGAGAAATATCTTTAAAAAAAAAAAAAATGGTAAAGGAGAAATTGAACCCATTGGAGGGAATAGTTGTTCGCACCAAATATGCTGGTCAAGTGGGCCGTATGCGAGGAGGCCCAGATACGTCGCGCGGAATATCAGTATATATTTGTATGATCCTCATGATACACGGCCATATACATTTCATGCATTACATTGATTTATTTCAAATCCAAGAACGCTTGGTAACGATCGTTTACTTCATCTTTTGCGACAACTCCAGTTCCTCTCACTCGAGTTCGCTTTCTTGATCGATTTTCACTGAATTGATCAAGCAGCTAGCTAGTGATCATGGCGAAGGTTGGTTATAGGTTCGTCCCTAGTAACCAAGAGTTGATCATGTTTTTTCTCACAACTGTTGTGAATTTGTTTTGCGGTAGTGTATGAGGATAGAACGGAGTGGGTAAGGAATAGGATTAGGCGATCAAAAGGGCCTTATTCCTTAAGATCAGATTTGCATTTCTGGTGCTAACGGTTTCTTGACAAATACTCCCAAGATAGAATAAAGAAGTGAATCAAAGTTCTAGCACTCGAACTTGACTCGCGAACGAAACAATAAAGGTTTTTCGGCTTTAGAGAGTAGTTTAAGAGAAGGAAGAAGAATGGATTTACGTGTTGAAATCGATTCTAGGGGCTATTTATAATATTGAAGAGTTGCGATCGAATAGATGTATCCTTTCAGAAAGGTCCTCAGAAACAAAAATTGACAGACACATCATTGGAATTTTCATTCGAATACATCCTTTGGCGAATGGTCGCACCATTCGCTCAAATTAAACCGAACGGACACAACCGCTTTGCTCGGACTAACCGGACTCGACCGTAAATTTGGTTGTTTTCAGATTTAACCGATTATCTTATCGGCTTAACCAAACACAAAATATTTCCGCCCAAAACGATAATAATCAACTCTAGATCACGACATGAACCCCGGACCGGACCCTCGACCCCACGGCCCGGGCCGGCTCTGGCGAGCTGTGGAGTGCGTGTAGAGCATCTAGCCTCCCCTTCCAAAAGCATGGGTGCCCTAAGGCCCAATCACTTAACCCAGTTTCGACTAATAAGTAGTTTCTTCCTCAATTTTAGCCATGCGACTTTTCCCATTCCAACTCTTGGCATTCCATATTCAATGATCAACCAACACACTTTGAGCTTCAATAACTCTTTCACCTTTCAATGAATTTTAGTAATTCTTTCTCAAGTGCCTTCTACTACCATAGTAGATTATACACGTTTAATGAAACATCATTTCAAACGTGTGGGGCCCCTTTGGTTGAGGTACAAAGTCATGGACTAGCCTCATTAGTGCTAAAATTCTAACAATCCCCACATGAAAGAGAATTGATGCTCACAGCACAACGTGGTGCTCCAGCCTAGAATTTCCTGCGGAAAATCATATTGCATCGGGATCGATTGTCAGTGACATTGAATCGTCCCTAGTAGAATACCATCGGATTTACTTGCCACCCGGTGGACGTGATGCCTTGAACCAGTCGGCGTTTAGTGTAAACCAAGACAATGATATCAACACAATAATTTTCCTTATTGCCTCGTTCCTTTTCTCAGTCCGTTAAAAGGCCTTGGACTGCTCGGATTCATAGATGTTCTCGCTTGAGCGGCCTCCCATACTTCACACCCAAATAGGTGATCTCGTTCTAAGAGCATTCCCCGCCAATGCTCGTCAGAAGCTAAAGAGATTAAGAATCTTCTTCAGAGATCATTAAGAGTTTTAGTGACTCATCCTCCTTGGGTCTGCAGGAGCACTTAAATGTCTTTCACGGGAATGGCACAAGTGGAGTTAGTAACTCCTAAGTGCTCTTACCTCGAAGTACAAAACTTCACGAGGCGCTTACTGGTCCTTTACAGTTTAGTTGTCCCATTGAATCAAATTCTTGGGATCTCCAACAAGATGATTGGGTTGCCACCGTAAATTTCCTTATTTTGTGGGTCTTAAGCCCATTCCCTAGACAAGCAAAGGTACTTGATCCTCGGTAGCGCTTTGGTTAGCGGATCCGCAATGTTATCCTTTGATTTCACGTAATCAATAGTGATAACTCCGAGAGATCAAGCCTAATGGTTTTATGTCTTCGACGTATGTCTAGACTTACCATTATACATATTGTTTGTCGCCTTCCTAATGCCGACATACCGTCACGTTGAATTGTCACGTAAGGCTGTGCTTATCCCAACAAGGGACATCCTCTAAAAATTCTCAAGCCATTCGCTTCTTCTCCACTTTGTCCAAAGCTATAAATTCGATTCCATTGTGGATCGGGCGATGCACGCTTGTTTAGAGGACTTCCATGAACAAAGACCGCCACCAATGGTAAATACGTAACCACCGGTGGACTTGGTGTTTGTACTATCGATATCCAGCTTTGCATCCGTATCCTTCTAATCGCGGATATCTTCCATAGTGTAATCCATAGTCTATTGTGGTCTTTAAGTATCCCAATAGATGAAGTAGAGCTTTCCAGTGAGCTTTTCCCGGATTACGCGTAAATCTAGCCAACTTGTTGACTGCATGAGCAATATCAGGACGAGTGCAGTTCATCACGAACATCAAACTGCCAATTATCTGAGCATATTGCGTTTGGTTTACAGATCACCTAAGTGTTTGTCCAAACACAAAGATTCGTACATTGGTGTCCTTGCACATTGACGGTCAAAGACCTCATATCTCTTTAACATCTCTTCAATATAATGAGATTGTGAAAGCACCAAACCCTCGGGTGTTTTAGAGATTTTTATCCCTAAGATTAAATCTGCTACACCCAAGTCTTTCATATCGAAAAGTTGTTTCAACATTTGCTTTGTTTTCAGGATCAAATCCAGGCTACTTCCAGTAATGAGCATGTCGTCTACATATAAGCATATCATGACAAAGGATTCAGCGTTCCCTTCACATAGACACACTTATCACACTCATTTATAGAAAATCCCTTTGATCGCAACGTGTTGTCAAACTTTTCGTGCCATTGTTTAGGAGCTTGCTTGAGTCCGTACAATGACTTGACAAGACGACAGACCTTCTTCTCTTGTCCTGGAACCACATACCCTTCAGGTTGTTCCATATAAATTTCCTCGTCCAAATCTCCATTTAGGAAAGCAGTTTTAACATCCATTTGGTGTATCTCCAAACCACGCAGTGCAGCTATGGCTATGAATACTCTAATGGAAGTTATTCTAGACACAAAGTAGTATGTGTCAAAGTAATCAAGTCCTCCTTTTGTCTATAGCCTTTGACTACTAGGCAGGCCTTGTTTATCAATGGTTCCATCTCGCTTTGTACTTGCGTTTGAGTATCCACTTGCAACCCAATGGCTTATTTCCCGGAGGAAGGTCAACCACTTCCCAAGTATGATTTTGCAGGATGGAGTCCATTTCACTTTCAATGGCCTCTTTCCAAAAGGGGGCTTCAGGAGTAGACATCGCCTCTTGGATAGTTCTAGGCTCATTTTCCACAAGGTATGTGAGAAAATCAGGACCAAAGTCTTTCTGAGTCCTAGCCCGCTTACTCCTCCTTGGTTCGATATCAAGAACCTCCACGTTCTCTTGATGTGCGACTTGACCTGCATGAATTCTCCGGTGGTAAATCTTCCCTCTCAGTAGCATTCTCTAGGAGGTGATCCTATAGGTTCGCAAAATTTTCCAAGGTACACCTTCAATTCGCATTAGGGCCTCTTGGGTCAGGACCCCACAGGGACCCAGACAGGTCCCCCAGGGGACCACCACAGGCCCCACAGTGGACCACCACAGGCCCCCACAGGATCACCGTGATTTGACCCTATTGTCAGATCATAGTCTCGCATTTAGAGACTATCTTTTCCTTTCTAGGAAAAACTTCTTCAAAGAATTGCATTCCTTGATTCAATGACGGTGCCCTCATGGATGTCCGGTACCAAATGACTTATGCACTAGGAAGCGATAAGCGCATCGTTGTTTGCATATCCTATAAATATGCAATCTACATCTTTGGTCCAATCTTTACTTGCTTTGGTTTGGGTATTACCACCTTAGCTAAAATTCCACACTTTCAAGTGTTTGTAAGGGCTTGTTTCCTTTCCACGATTCATATGGAGTAATATCACTATTTTTCCGGGTATTCATTAAGAATGGTAGTTGCCGTGAGAATAGCCTCCCCACAAATTCAGGGTAATCCAATCTAGTAATAGTGCATTCATCATCTCCTTTAGAGTACGATTTTTGCTCAAAGAACACCATTAGATTGAGGAGAATATGGAGCGTTGGTTTGATGAATAATGCCAAACCGTGAGCAATATTCTTCAAGTGGTCTGCATATTCTCCACCTCTATCACTTCAATTACTTTAATTCGAGTACTAAGTTGATTTTCAACTTCAGTTTTGTAATGTTTAAATGCTTCTAAGGTTTCGTCCTTACTCCTTAGCAAATAAACATAACAATATCTAGTGCAATCATCGATAAAAGTAACAAAGTACTTTTTCCCTCCTCTAGTTTGCACAAATTTTAAGTCACACAAATCACTGTGAATTAATTCTAGAGAGACGTGGTTACATTCATCGAGTGAAATGGTGCCCTTGTTAGTTTTGCTTCCACACAAACCTCGCATTTACTTTGAGGATTGATTTCAAAGGACGGCAAATGATTCGTTTTAATTAACTTTCAATTGCATTGTAGTTTGTATGTCCTAATCTATGGTGCCATAAATTAGAAGACTCAATCAAGTAAGTAGAATCATTGTTTTCATTGCTTGCAAAAGAGCGTACAACAGACATTACAGACATTTTGAAGAGCCCATCACACATGTAGCCCTTTCCTACAAACTGACCATTTTTCATCATTACAAACCGACCGACTCGAAGTCATCTTAAAACCCCCTAACAAGCAGAGGTCCGACACCAAGTTCTTGCGAATATCCGAACGTGCATCACTGCTCAAGATGAGCTCCTTCCCTAAGTCATCTTCAGAACCACCTTGCTAACTCCCTTCACCTCGGATGTAGCATCGCTCCCCATGAATGCCTTCTTATCCTTCACCGAGAGTAGGTGGAGAAAGCACCCTGTCGGAACAAATGTGCCGAGTTGCACCGTATCAATCCACCATTGTTTCGGATTCTCAACTGGTTTGCCTCAAGACCACAAAGAAGAAAGGAATTAACCAAATCCTCCACTATAGGGTCATTCTTTGTTTCGCAACATCGGCCTTCTCTTTCGAGTTGGTGACAAATCCGCCTTCATATGCCCCGCTTTCCGCAATTGAAAGCTTCCTTTGATCCTCCCGGAAGGTCCCGGTTTCGAATTCCTCGAGACTTCACGTCCCCATCACGCGCCTTGCGTTTCTTCGGAGTTCCTTCGACTTTCCCTTGGAATCGATAAGGTGAGCCTTTGCTTCAACTTTGCTTCCCTTCGCTTAGAGCCTTGCGGTTGTCTTCCCGAATCAAGCTTGATGATCAACTCCTCAAGTCCCATTTCCTTGGTCTTCAATTTGAGATAACTCATGAACTCGCTCCATGATGGCGCAGCTTCTCAATCAAGAAGCGACTAGAAATGACTCATTAGGCTTCATGCCCTCCTGTTCCAAATCATGGAGAATCATTTGATACTCGTAACCGACTCATCACGGACTTCGAGTCATTCATTCAAGTTCAAAATTTCCCCTAATGAACTTCTTTGCCGCATCCCGTACAAGATTTTCATCCGATTGCTCCCACAACTCCTTTGTGGTGCCGGAATACCGAAAGCAATGTAGAGAACATCGAAAGACAATTAAGGATGTAGTTCTTACATGAAATGCATGGATCCAAGCATCATAGGACAGTTGTTTCCGCTTGTCTTCTTCAAGCCTTCTTCTCCTCTCGGAGACATGGCGGCTCGATCAATCTCCCGCAGAGTGGGTGGAGCAGAGTTTCAGCAGAAGGTAACTTTCAACCCAATGGTTGTCAAGTAGAACCTCATCTTCCTGCTTCCACTGCTTGAAGTTCGTCCCCGAACTTCTCGGTTTCTCCCGTGGTTGGCAACATTGATTCGGGAGCAGAACGCCAACAAAGAATCCGTTGGCAGACATCTTCGATAATCGCAAAAATACGCCTTAAGTTGTTGTGAATTTGTTTTATGGTAGTATGAGGATAGAACGGAGTGGGTAAGGAATAGGATTAG
Source organism: Plantago major (assembly GCA_026545765.1). Taxonomy (NCBI): domain Eukaryota; kingdom Viridiplantae; phylum Streptophyta; class Magnoliopsida; order Lamiales; family Plantaginaceae; genus Plantago; species Plantago major. The sequence continues at coordinate 38,436,632 of CM048839.1, forward strand.
ACTGCTGAGCAAAGGCTGGGCCTTATTCCTTAAGACTGTATTTGCCCCGCTCTGGTGCTAACGGTTTACTTGACAAATAGTCTCCCAAGATAGAACAGCAGTAAGTGAATCAAAGTTCTAGCACTCGAACTTGACTCTGCGAACGAAACAATAAAGGTTTTTCTGGCTTTAGAGAGAGTAGTTTAAGAGAAGGAAGAAGAATGGATTTCTGTGTGTTGAAATCGATTCTAGGGGGGGCTATTTATAATATTGAAGAGTTGCAGTCTGAATAGATGTATCCTTTCGCAGAAAGGTCCCTGCAGAAACAAAAATTCGAACAGACACATCTGTTGGAATTTTCGTTTCAGATACATCCTTTGTTTGCTCAGACCAACCGGACTCGACCGATGGGCTGGTTTCAGACTTAACCGATTATCTTATTGGGCTTAACCAAACACAAAATATTTCTGGCCCAAAACGATAATAATCAACTCTAGCATGACCTCGACCTCGACCTGCCCACGGCTCTGGCAGAGCTGTGGGTGCGTGTAGGAGCATCTAGCTCCTCCCCCCTTCCAAAAGCATGGGTGCCCTAAGGGCCCAATCACTTAACCCAAGCCTCGACTAATAAGTAGTTTTCTTCTTCTCAATTTTAGCCATGCGACTTTTCCATTCCAACTCTTGGCATTCCATATTCAATGCATCAACCAACACACTTTGAGCTTCAATAACTCTTTCACCTTTCAATGAATTTTAGTAATTCTTTCTCAAGTGTCTTCTACTACCATAGTAGATTATACACGTTTAATGAAACATCATTTCAAACGTGTGGGGCCCCTTTGGTTGAGGTACAAAGTCATGGACTAGCCTCATTAGTGCTAAAATTCTAACAACAACAAAGCTTAATGGTCAAGCAATCCAGGATGGCTACCCGATCATAGATGATGGCAGACCGATTTTCGGCGAATATCTTCCATGGGAGGTTTTCAAAGATGATGATCCTTGCTGGCTATACGATCCTCATTCCACTGCCAACAAGAAGAGTATCTATGTTTTCACTAAGTTACTCCCTACCGGAAACGGTACCAGCAAGAAGTCTCCTCGCCGTCATGTTAAAAGAACGGCAGGTTGTGGTACACGGAGCGGCAAGTCCAAGAGCCAGCCCATCTATCATCAAAAGGTGCACATCGGGAATCATACAAGTCTCACTTTCAATCCCAAGGTCGAATCGGTCGCTAAAGGCAAGGGTAAATGGATCTTGCATGAGTTTTTCGTAGATCAAGAACCCGACTCATGGGTCTTATGCAGGATAGATCATACTCCTGATGCTCCAACTTTTGACGAGTTTGTTCGTGTTGACGAGGCTACCTATGATGATAATCTTGTTATTAGCGTTGATCAAGAAGTCACCAGAAAAAGGAAATTAACAGATTCTTGTGGTGGTATGGCCACCAAGAAGGCTCACGTTGAGGATGCAATCGCTACCAACGGTTTTCATAATGGAGTACAAACTCTTGTGCCGATTGAAGAGCAGCAAGTTAATCTTGATGGTTCTGGGAACATGATTCCACCCGCGTTCGATAACTATTGTACTTCGTCTCATGTTGGACAAACTATTACACCAGCTGCAGATGCGGATATGGAAGATCAGCTTCGAATCTTGGGTTTCTTGGACACAGCCAGTTTTGGAGGAGATCAGATGCTGCGGACATATCCTCCTACTGATCATCAACAAATTCATATGCAGATGGAAGTAGAGCATCGCCAGGCCTTTAATTGTGATGGTTCTTGGAACACGACTTCACCCACGGTTGAGTATAGAACTTCAAATGATGTTGGACATGAAACTATTACTCCAGCAGATGCGCGTATGCAAGATCTGCTTCGAATCTATAAGTTGGACACGACGGCCTCGTATGGAAGAGATCAGATGGCGATGACATATCCTCCAATTGATCATCATCAGAATGGAGAACAAAATCTGGTGCAAATGCCAATACATCCTCCTATTGATCAGATTCGAGGCATGCCCGAGTTTCCTGTCTATGATGGCCTGGACAACAGCGGAGCGACGACAACAAGCATTGGTATTGAGAGCACAAGAAGGCAGGCTGGAGAAGATGAGATAGCAACAGATGATCCATCATCTGAGGATGATTTTTTAGCTGATTTTGCACATGAATTAGATGAATTATTGGATGAGTGATGAGATTATATTGTATGTTCAAATCCTGGGTATGTATAAGATATATCATTCTTGATTCATTCGGATCATAATATATATATACTAACATTTAATGAATTATTCACAATAAGATTTGAATAATATAAATTGCTCTTCAATTGTTCTTGTATTAGTAGTTCTTTTGTTCTTGTATCAGTAGTCTAGTTAGCTACCTAGCTATGAATCGGTTCGTTCTTTGAATTAATTAATCTAGATGTTACACTTGTTCTGTTGAACTTTGTTGCAGTGGTCTCTTAGGCTTGTGTTCTTGGTCTTTACTCTTTTGTTGTTGTTGGAAGTGGTTGTGAACTCTGCTGTGTAAACTTTCTTCAAACTCAGATGCAGCATCACTTATGCTCTATTGTTTCTTTAATAATATTGATTTTAACTCTTCAAAAACATAATATTTTGTGCATGGTTGATCATTTTTTGTGAAGTGCTAGCTGCATATTTACTGATTCTGTTTCAGGTTTTACAAACCTGGTTTAATTTATCTCGTTCAGCATTGCTTTTCCGCTTTTTTTAAACATTTAAGTACTATGTTGTTGACAAAATGTGTTTCAGGTTCTAGTAGTAATTTGTAGTGCAAAAAAGATGAGAATGAACCAGTGGACAAGTTACCGTTTCCATGTCCTTTTATTAATCAACTAGAAAGGCGACACACGCTACGTGTGTGAGGGTATTTCAGATCTCCACTATATGTTTTGTTAAAATCTACAATACAATATGCATTCTTAAATTAGTGCTATATTTAAACAACCGAAAAATTATCAGAGTTTACAACAATGATAGATACCAAGAGCTTCACTCTTATCTCTTACATCACTTGTGTCGAGACACGTAATGTGAGTAATCATATTGATTCGACCATATAAATAATTAAAAAGGTCATTAAACTAAAACTACCTTTAGAATATAAGGGGAGATCAAAGAATCGGTATGTTTCACTGCAAATGGACACAAACAACATCAAGTGAGCTTTACTCAAACATGTCACGATTCATTTCATGAAATTTCCAGCAAATGCATTCAATTCAGCAACATATATACAAGGTGAGGTAAAAGAAATTTAGCAAACAACAGCCTAGTAGGCTTATATATAACTCCAGATGTTCCAAAACAAATTATAAAGTTATAATTTTCGATCTTCATTCCTAAATAACGCTGCAAAACCACCCGTATCTCACCATTAGATGGATGACTCAAGTATTGAGTGACGATGTTGTTACTGACCGTATTAGGATTGTTACTGTTACCATCTTCTTGCTCGCCATTGCTCTTCTGATACAGTTTCTTCAACCGGAGAGGTTTCGTCTAGTGAATCATCGAAGATGTATGTGCCTTCGGCGAGAACAAACACAACCGCAGGACATTTCATTGCGGTGCAAATTAATTAGGCGTGTCCGGTAACCTCACCGGAGCTCACGTCATCGACGGTCTTACATTAGACAGCAGGAGCGGCACAAGATTTCCATCGGAGAACAGTTCATCAAACGGAAGCATCTTGACCGGATTTTCAAGCCGGAAATTGAAATCGACATAATCGGTAACGGAAATTTCCAGATCTGACTTCTCCGACGTCTCCCACCAGCAATAGAATTGTTGCCCAAGATTCATGGCGGTGGATGATGAATGGAAAGAGGCAAAGTGAAATAGTTGTGTATTGCATGCGCCTAGTTGGTGAAAGTGTGCATTTCCAGCTTTCCAACTTGAATTGTACTGAAAAGTTGAAATTGGAGAAAATATCGGTAGATGGCCACGCGCCTTTTATAGTGTTATATTACTACTTTAAATTAGATAAAAATTTGTAGTTTGTTCACAAAGTCCTCAGAAGGACAAAGTGCTGGAAAGAACCAAAGGTACAAAAACCGGACCGGGTGTAGAACTGGGTATGCTACAAAATACCGGTTCAACCGGTCAAAACACTTATTGACCCGGTATGACGTCCACTACAAGAATTCTGTAATTTAGCGACGGATAGTTATCCGTCACCCCGTAACGACGGATCGTTGATTTTAGCGACGGATAGGGCGAAAGTCGTTATACAACGGATAACTATCCGTCGCTAAATAGCGACGGATATTTCTATCCGTCGGTTGACTTTTTTTTTTTTAAAAAAAAAAAGCAAAATAGAAAATTAACGAAGGATAGATTATCCGTCGTTAAAAGTAAAGAAAAAAAATAAAACTAGCGACGGATAGACAGATCTATCCGTCGCTATATAGCGACGGATCGCTATCCATATAGTGAGGGATAGCTATCTGTCACTAACTATGTACAAAAACGAGAGCAGGCTTCTTCTTCCCCATTTTCGATTCTGCTTCTGTTTCTTCTTCTTTCTCTATTCTCAATTCGCCATTTTCAAAGTCCAAGCAAAACTCAACCATTCCGGCCAATTTTGGACTCTTTTCGAAGCTCTTTCAACAAGGAACTCGGGTGGCCCTTCAATTTCATCCTTCTTCGGCTATTGTTCCCGTAATTGAAGGTATTAGTCTAAAACCCTAACTTTTCTAAATTTGGGATTTTTGCTAATTTCGATCAATTGTATGTTTTTAAACTGGTATAGCTTATATTAAGTAGTGGGTTAAGCTTGAGGTTGTGCAATTGATTGGTTTATTGTGAAATTGATTTGTTAGTATGATGTTTGTAAGTATGTATGGTATTTAGTTTGATGTTTTCGTATATGTATTAGGATTAGTGGTTATAGTATATTGATGTTTGTAGGATTTGGTTAAGTATTTGGAGACCATGTAGATTTAGTGATTTTAGTGGTTGTAGTATAATTGGCTCGTATAATTCAGATAAAAAATTGGTAATTCAGATAAAAATTGGTAATTGTAATTTATAATTTATAATTTATAATCAGATAATTGAAATGCTTTTAATTTATAATTTGTTAATTGTAATGGGAATATAAAAAAATTGCATGAAAAAAACTTTAAATGTAAAATGCATATAATTCATGAAATATGGAACGTATTATAATTAACAATGCAATTATAGCCATGAATTGGAATTGAATTGAAATTCAATACGATCTAATAAATTTAGGTGTCAAAGTTATATAATCATCTAATGAATCCCGATCGCTCATGGATATACCGTCATCATTAATGGCGTAGTTCAATGTAGTTTTGTGGAAGGGGTTGAAGCCTTCAACGCATGGCGACACATCCGCTTCAGGTAAAGGGGGTTTGATAAAGTGCCCTTGCAAATTGAAAAAATGCAGAAACAAGCAATATTTGACTCCTACAGAGATAATCGAGCACTTGAAACGTAATGGATTCCTGCCTGAGTATGAGGTATGGAATCATCATGGTGAGGAAGCAACACTGTCCATGACATATGAGCAATTTAGGCAGCATGGAAGGAAGAGAAAAAATGAGCAACTTGGGGCGTAAAGTACATCTAAATCTCATGCTTTTCATGACCGGTCAAGAAATGGTGTTTAATGTCGGCGTAATTTATGGACACTTGTACCACGGGAACGGTGGGTGTTGTGGTGGAGCAACCGAAGCCGGGGGACTGGCATTCTTCGAGTTGTTGTATTTAGCGAAGACGCGTTTTTATGCGGGGTGTGAGAAATTGACGTTGTTGTCTTTGTTGTCTCGGCTAATGAATTGTAAGGCCGAGGGTGGCCAATCTTAAGTGAGCTTTAATAACACCATACAACTGTTGTCGGATCAGGTCCTCGAGTACCCACCAACTTTACCAAGTGAAGAAAAAGATGTGGGGTTGGGTGCCTATGGTAACCATAGATCGTTGTCCTGCTATGTGCACGATCTATTGGGGGATGTAGATCTATCAAGTGCAAGATCTGTGGTAAGGACCTATGTTGCTATAAGGAGAGGGCTTCAAAGAAACGTCAAGAAAAATCTCCACATAAGAAAATGTGGTACTTCCTCTAGCACCTCGCTTGAAGAGGTCAGACGCTTCAAGTGCTTGTATGATAAAATGCGTGGCACAAGGAGCAGTAATCCCTAAGATGCAGAGGGTAGAATGGAGCATCCATCGACTCACCGCATGGAAAGAGTTTGACAATACATATCCGGAGTTTGCGTGAGTCTAGAAATGTACGATTGGGGCTCAGACGGATGGTTTTAACCCGCTTAGAAGTGAACGGAGTACTTTGTTGGCTAAGGATGCTCACACTGCATAACCCGCTTCTGTGTGCATGAAGGAACCATTCATTCTCGATCGTGGTGCTTGGGCCAAAAGATCCAGAATGACGTTGATGTCTTCTTGCAACCCCTAATCAAGGAGCCGATTGAGTGGGAGAATGGTATCACCGCATATGATGTGTCGACCAAGAAGAACTTTACCTTGAGAGCAAGACTACTTTGGACCGTGAGTGACTTTCCTGCATTTCTATGCTATCTCGAAGGAAAACCGCCGCAAAACATGCATGTCCACATTGTTTGGAGGACACCGTGCATTTAGACAAGGACAATGGGAAGGTATGTTTGTTTCATTGTCATTGTAGGTTTCTACCAAGTAATCATCCGCTCAGAAGAACAGGATCAATTCTTGAAAACAAAGTAGAAAAGAAAGGATCCCGAGACAACTTATCGTGCACAAATTCATGGAGATTGATAGGCTGGGTCTTATGAAAGTGACTGAACTTGGGTGGGAGAAGCATAACAAGAAAATTAGCAACAAATGTGGATGAAAGAAGAGAAGCATCTTCTGGGACTTGCCTTATTGGAGCAGTCTTCTTATATGTCACAACCTAGATTTCATGCACATTGAGAAGAACGTGTTCGAGAACCGCTTCAACACAATTTGCAACATTCCCGAAAAAACAAAGGATAATGTCAAATCTAGAGCCGAGTTGGATACATGGTGTAAAAGGCCGGAGTTGACAAAGAGGAATGATGAAGGTAAGTGGCCCAAGGCATGTTACACAATTGACAATGAATCTAGGTCAATACTGTTTGATTGGGTGAAGGCATTGAAGTTCCCCGACAATTACGCCTTGAAATTGGAGCGGTGTGTGGATTTGAAGAAGACAAAGATGTTTGGGATGAAGAGCCACGACTGTCATGTGTTCATGGAGAAGCTTATCCCGGTTGCATTTCGAGAACTGCTACCTAAACCTGTCTGGATCGCTATCACCGAGCTGAGCTTATTTTTCAAGAATTTACGCACATGGTGGTTCACGATCAAGTGTTAGCAAATCTTGAAAGCAACATACCATTGATTCTATGCAAGCTCGAGCATATCTTTCCACCAATTTTTTTGATTCTACGGAGCAATTGCCGGTTCACCTTCCACATGAAGCGAGACTTGCTGGACCGGTTCAGTATTGATGGATGTATTTATTCGAGAGGTGTGAAATAATTGCAATCATGTACTTAAAATGTCTGAATTTTCCCTAGTTACACTGTCTTACCTATCTTACCTGAATATGTATTACAGGTACTTGGGAAAATTGAAGAAATATGTCAAGAACAAAGGTAGACCTGAAGGATCGATTGCCAATGCGTACGTTCGAGAGGAAACTGCAACCTTCTGCTCCTATTACTTTGAGGACCACGTCCCGACAAAGGCATCTAGGACATCTCGAAACGCATACACATTCAAAATTCAAGAGGATGATGATGCTTCCCTATCTGTTTTTAGGGTCTCAGGGAGACCTATGGGACAGAGTAAGTAAGAATATCCGACGGATAAGGAGCCGAAGGCAGCTCAATATTATGTCCTCATGAATTGTGCTGAGGTTGACAAGTATATGGTGATATTTGCTGGGTGAGTACCTTTCTTATTAAAAGCAGCTAAAATTGAACTTTTAACAACAATACTCCTAGCTAGTATGTAGACACTTTGCGGGTGTCTTGCTATTGTAAGTATTTATTTCAAGCATAAATAATTATGGAATTTCATGAAAGATGTGCTTATCTTTAATATAATAGTGGCATTATGCTAATCATTTGATAAATTGCAATACTACTACTCCTGTGTAATACGGAAGGTGAACTTGTTTTTGGTTGTATGTTATGAGGTGAGGACAATGGATCTTATTTATTCTTCTTATTGTGGTTGTCAAAGAGAAAGAACAAGGGTTAGTTTGTGTTAATAGTAGAATGCACTTCTCGTCCAGGTTTCCAAAGTTTTACACCACACCTTGCTATTTTGGTTTATGTCTGTATCTAGAAAGACTCTCTGAAGTCCCTGTTTTGTGTTTTCTGCATACTCTCTCTGATTGCAGTCCTTATTGTCTCGTATTTTAATAAAATCTTTTGATTTTATAGTGGATGTCTTCTTTAAGGTATAGTTGAATTTTCATTTTCTTTTGATTAGTTAGCATTCTATTTTATTAACTTGGGCACTCTAACTATCCAAGTTTGTCTTCATTTTTTTGTTTAATTTCGTCATGACAGAATAGTGGTGATCAATCTTAACCTTGAGTTTCATATCATTTAATCACTTAATCTTCAAGAAAGTTCCCTCACTTTTGCTGAAGATTGATTAACAGTTTATTCCCTTATAATACTTCTTCAATAATATTATGACGTACTATAATAATTAATAAGACATGAACTTTTCCATTTCAACCAAACGAAATACTTATCTTTCTTTGGCTATTTTGGTGAGATGTGTTGGAGATGGATACAAAGCAATGTTGTATTCCATATCAGCTATAGTACAAGAATGATGAATATATTAGATGATTTATGCAGGTAATGTGAGTTGATAATTTTTTCGCCAATGCAGATAAATGATAATGTGGGGACCTTGGCACTTGGCCATTTTAACGATGCAGACACAGTTGCAGCAGTGATTTTGGGTACAGGTACCAATGCCTGTTACTTTGAGCAATCTCGCTGCCTTGTCAAGTGCCCAAGTCTTATAAATACACCAGGAGGAATGGTATTTTTTTCTACTTTGTCAGTTTTGTGTGATTGAAGTGTCTATCTTCACATTTTTAGTAACTAATTACATGTCTAAAGTTTTCTTATTAAACTGGCTACTTTAAATGGTTCTTTTTTGGATTTCCTTAAAAACCATATTTAGGAAAACTTTTCGTCAATTAAATTACCTAGAACGTCATATGAGATTGACTTGGATACTGATAGTCCTCATCCAAAAAATCAGGTAAGATTTTTTTCCATCTGACACCATTCCTAACTGGATTCATTTGTTGGATAGGAGTAGGACAAACATGCCTGTAGAATGGCAGTTTTTAGCTATACAAATCAAGATGAGTAAAGTTGATCCAATTTTCAATCTTATTTTCCTCTGTGCACTTAAGTTGATCCTTACTGTTGAACCAGTTTTGCACCTTCCAGTTGAATGATTTGTGGTTTCTTTGCGATGTCACAACTCACAAAGTATGCGACATACTTGCCATCCTGAATATAGCTAAGCAAATTTCGACCTAATTTTGCGCTTCGTTCCGATTAGTGAACGTACGTGTTACCTATCGGGCAAAAAAATCGAAATCACAAAGTAGCTTCCCCAATCTTTTGTTTATATAGTGCTAAAGTCTTGAAAAAGGTAAGATTTTCCTAAAATATAAGAAAGTCAAGTTTTTTTTTTTGTTTTTCGCGGTTTTTGGATTTTAACGGTCTGACCGGCCGAATTTCTTAAAAAAACGCCGAGCCACACATTTTTCGTTATGCTATTAAATAAATTATGTTATAGTTTTAAATTGAAAGTTTCAGTTACAATTTTAACGTATTTTGTTAATGTTTTAAAAAATAATGTGATGGTTTTAATGCGTCGATATTATATGTTTCAATAATGATTTTAACCTCTTTTATTAATTTTTTAAGAGATTGTGTGATGGTTTTAAAGAGCTACACGATAGTTTTAATATGGTTTGTTATAGTTTTAAATTACAATATAGAATTATTAAACCACCATTAAACAAGTCTAAAAGTTTCAGGGATGCCATTAAAACATCAATAAACAACCTTAAAATAAACTAGAAACATTCAGTCATCCAAAGATTTTAAAACATATATTCTGATATGAAAAAAATTTACAATAATAAAACATTCATTCGGCGTTTTTTTGAGCAAATGCAAACTGAGCTGTTAAAATAGGCTTTTTTCGATTAAACTTGTTGGTGAACTTCGACTTCCTGTCTTTTGTTGCTTGTGCTTGTGCTTGTTGCTTCAATACTGCAGCGACACCTTTGAGAGACCTCTCATCAAATTCGATGTCATCATCAACACATGCTTAAAACATTCACTAACTGGGTTAAAACCATAACAACTCTCATCAAAACTATCACATTGGTACTTAAACAAAGAAGTAACATGCAACACAAACAAAAAAATAGTAACATTGATACTTAAAACCATAACAGTGCATTTTAAAACTATAACACAGCAGGAACATGCAACACAAGCTAAAAACAATAATATTGATACATAAAATCATAACACTGCATCTTAAAACTATAGCAAAACATTTGCAAAAACTCAAATCATAAATATTTCTCAGAAGTTAAAACACTAACGTTGATGCTTAAAACAACAACAATAGATCTTAAAATTATAACATATGCGTTAAAAATAATAACATGCATAAATATTCAACATAAGCTAAATATAGTAACATTAATGTTTAAAAGCATAACCGTGCATTTTAAAACTATAACAATGTCACTTAGAACTATAACAAAGCACGAACATGCAACACAAGCTAAAAACAGTAACATTAATGCTTAAAAACTATAATAGTTTCTCTTAAAATTATAACAATGCCTCTTAAAACTATAAGAAAACATTTGTAAAAAATCATATCATAAATATTTCACCAGAGGCTAAAACAATAACGTTGGTGCTTAAAACTACAATAATAGAGGTTTTGAAACTATAACATATGCGCTAAAATGTTGGAAGCTTTGATTTTCAATAACATCTACATAGTCTATCTAATGTACCATTAGGAATACTACATCTGGTGGGAAAAATTCCAAACCTGACCAAGTGAGGAGTATACTGTTCTGGATAACCTGACATCATCATCATCATCCATCAAAATTCCAATCCACATCCACATGACCACGTCATCCCCACAGATCTCCTCTCCTCCAACAAGATACGATTCCGTTTTGGAGAACGAAGAGCCGCAGGACTCGTCGATCGTCACGTAGTCGGCCGACGTCTGAACAGGAGCAAGGAGGAGGAGTAAGGATTCTCGTTGAACCGCACCTTCGTCGGCTGAGGCGGCGGAGTTGAATCGAAGGACTGAGAAGCTTCGAGAGCTCTGCGGTGGTTTCTTCGTCGGTGGTGAGCCATGAGGTGGATCGAGTCAGAAGATTTCAGCAAAGTTCGATCTACAGGAGTATCCGATGCCACCTGCAGCGGTGAAGAATGTGGCGGTGGATGGCGGAGAGATGATGGGGCTAAGTACGAGGAGGGAGAGAGAGGGAGGTGTATGAATATTTATCTCAATAGATTTTTGTACAGAGTGAAAGATGGTTGAGCGGTATGGATTTTGTGTTGTTTATTTGGGGTATTTATATAATATTTACTGACCGATTTTGTAGTGTTTTTCACCGGTTCTTAGTTGTGAAAACCGAAGTTTTCAATAGATTAGTAAAATCTTCCATTTTACTATACTTACTCTTATATAGTCACGGGCAGACCGAGAAAAAAATCCTTGGCAAAATAATTTTTTTTTTTTTTTTGGTTATATATATAGCGAATGCAAAAGGGAAAACTTAAACGAGAGGCAAATTTAGTTGATTTTTTACATATATATTTTTTCTTAAATGCATATTTATAAATTGAATTAAAGATATTATGAATTAAAAAATTATATTAAAGAAATAATAAGAAAACGTATGACAATGATATACATCAAATCAAAGTTTATATGAAGAAAAAGATATCTAAGATGACAAGAAAATAAGGGAACGATATCATTTACAAGAGAATAAGAGAACGATATCTCATAAGTCTAGGAAAGGGCCTGCCTTTCCATTAGGAATAGGAAAGGCCGGTTGTTTATGTTTTTCGCGGTCAGCGGTCAGACTGAACTTTACCCCAATTATAAAAATTCACAAACATAACATTAATTCTCCAGTTATAAATACTCACAGACACAACATTAATTCCCCTAGTTATAAATACTCATAGACACAACATAAATTTCCAGTTTTAAAAACTCCCAGACACCAGATAAATCTCATAGATGCGCAAAAACTCACAGACATAAAATAAATCTCACATATGCAAAAACCATAGATAGATGCAAAAACTCACAAACATAAGATAAATCTTACAGATGCAAAAACTAATAGACATAAGATAAATCCATCAGTTTTAAAATCTCACAGACATATACGATATATATCACAGACATAAAATAAATATCCCAGATACAAGATAAATCTCACAGGTGCAAAAATCCCACAGACACATCAAAAATCTCACAGTTGCAAAATTCCACAGACACAACATAAATTAAATCCCCAGCCACAATATAAATCTCACAGAAAGAATAAAATACACAGAGTCATCCTCAAAACAAGTATGCAAGAATTTAGGATGCCTCTTTGACCGTGCTCCTCTACTGTTCCTTCTTTTTTCTCAACGACTCTTGTCAAATCGCACGTATGGGTAGAAAAGTCGTCCATAGACTTGAGGTGTAGCACAGCACAACGAGAAGATCTGGAAAATTATACAATGGCCGCTCAGCTCAGCTGCCGCACAAGCACACTCCTGAAACCCCTCTCCACCGCCCTCTCCGCCACCCGCACACTCTCCACCTCCTCAGCTCCGAAACTCTCGATTCCGACGCCGATCTCCTCAGCTCCGGCTTCTTCTCCGCTCAATTGAATTCGGACCGATTCGATCTCGAAACTCTCGATTCCGACGCCGATCTCCTCAGCTCCGAAACTCTCAATTCCGACGCCAATCTCCTCAGCTCCGGCTTCTTCTCCGCCTCAATCGAATTCGCACCGATTCGATGACTCCGGCAAGGCAACTCGTCTTCTTCTCCAAATGCGTCATCCAATCGCCGCTTCCGTTCACCGATCGGTCATTTTTTTACTTTAGCTGGTTTGGATATGATTTTAGGGGTTTTTATAGTGTGATCGAGATTTTTCCGAGCAGCTGGAGAAACTGACCGAACCGGCCTTTCAATATCCTAATGGAAAATCAGGGCCTATACTATACTTAATTTACAAGAAATAACAAATAAAATGCTAAATTCTTATATAAATCACAATTTTATTGCATATGAGAAAAGGCCATATCATTCATATATCGAATGAAAAGTAATACAGTAAGAGATAAAGAAAGTGAAAAAAAGAAGTAAAGAAGAACTTGGTAAATTCTTGTACATATTTTACTGAATATGATAAAAGACCGTATCCCTCGTATCAAATCGAAATTAAGGAAAAAAAAGAAAGAAAGTAAATTTTAAAAAAAATAAAGAAAGTGAATCAAAATTAAGAAATTAATATTAAAGAATGTGATAAATTAAGAAAAAATAAAGAGATTGATAAAATGGTAAAGGAGAAATATCTTAAAAAAAAAAAAAAAATGGTAAAGGAGAAATTGAACCCATTGGAGGGAATAGTTGTTCGCACCAAATATGCTGGTCAAGTGGGCCGTATGCGAGGAGGCCCAGATACGTCGCGCGGAATATCAGTATATATTTGTATGATCCTCATGATACACGGCCATATACATTTCATGCATTACATTGATTTATTTCAAATCCAAGAACGCTTGGTAACGATCGTTTACTTCATCTTTTGCGACAACTCCAGTTCCTCTCACTCGAGTTCGCTTTCTTGATCGATTTTCACTGAATTGATCAAGCAGCTAGCTAGTGATCATGGCGAAGGTTGGTTATAGGTTCGTCCCTAGTAACCAAGAGTTGATCATGTTTTTTCTCACAACAAAGCTTAATGGTCAAGCAATCCAGGATGGCTACCCGATCATAGATGATGGCAGACCGATTTTCGGCGAATATCTTCCATGGGAGGTTTTCAAAGATGATGATCCTTGCTGGCTATACGATCCTCATTCCACTGCCAACAAGAAGAGTATCTATGTTTTCACTAAGTTACTCCCTACCGGAAACGGTACCAGCAAGAAGTCTCCTCGCCGTCATGTTAAAAGAACGGCAGGTTGTGGTACATGGAGCGGCAAGTCCAAGAGCCAGCCCATCTATCATCAAAAGGTGCACATCGGGAATCATACAAGTCTCACTTTCAATCCCAAGGTCGAATCGGTCGCTAAAGGCAAGGGTAAATGGATCTTGCATGAGTTTTTCGTAGATCAAGAACCCGACTCATGGGTCTTATGCAGGATAGATCATACTCCTGATGCTCCAACTTTTGACGAGTTTGTTCGTGTTGACGAGGCTACCTATGATGATAATCTTGTTATTAGCGTTGATCAAGAAGTCACCAGAAAAAGGAAATTAACAGATTCTTGTGGTGGTATGGCCACCAAGAAGGCTCACGTTGAGGATGCAATCGCTACCAACGGTTTTCATAATGGAGTACAAACTCTTGTGCCGATTGAAGAGCAGCAAGTTAATCTTGATGGTTCTGGGAACATGATTCCACCCGCGTTCGATAACTATTGTACTTCGTCTCATGTTGGACAAACTATTACACCAGCTGCAGATGCGGATATGGAAGATCAGCTTCGAATCTTGGGTTTCTTGGACACAGCCAGTTTTGGAGGAGATCAGATGCTGCGGACATATCCTCCTACTGATCATCAACAAATTCATATGCAGATGGAAGTAGAGCATCGCCAGGCCTTTAATTGTGATGGTTCTTGGAACACGACTTCACCCACGGTTGAGTATAGAACTTCAAATGATGTTGGACATGAAACTATTACTCCAGCAGATGCGCAGATGCAAGATCTGCTTCGAATCTATAAGTTGGACACGACGGCCTCGTATGGAAGAGATCAGATGGCGATGACATATCCTCCAATTGATCATCATCAGAATGGAGAACAAAATCTGGTGCAAATGCCAATACATCCTCCTATTGATCAGATTCGAGGCATGCCCGAGTTTCCTGTCTATGATGGCCTGGACAACAGCGGAGCGACGACAACAAGCATTGGTATTGAGAGCACAAGAAGGCAGGCTGGAGAAGATGAGATAGCAACAGATGATCCATCATCTGAGGATGATTTTTTAGCTGATTTTGCACATGAATTAGATGAATTATTGGATGAGTGATGAGATTATATTGTATGTTCAAATCCTGGGTATGTATAAGATATATCATTCTTGATTCATTCGGATCATAATATATATATACTAACATTTAATGAATTATTCACAATAAGATTTGAATAATATAAATTGCTCTTCAATTGTTCTTGTATTAGTAGTTCTTTTGTTCTTGTATCAGTAGTCTAGTTAGCTACCTAGCTATGAATCGGTTCGTTCTTTGAATTAATTAATCTAGATGTTACACTTGTTCTGTTGAACTTTGTTGCAGTGGTCTCTTAGGCTTGTGTTCTTGGTCTTTACTCTTTTGTTGTTGTTGGAAGTGGTTGTGAACTCTGCTGTGTAAACTTTCTTCAAACTCAGATGCAGCATCACTTATGCTCTATTGTTTCTTTAATAATATTGATTTTAACTCTTCAAAAACATAATATTTTGTGCATGGTTGATCATTTTTTGTGAAGTGCTAGCTGCATATTTACTGATTCTGTTTCAGGTTTTACAAACCTGGTTTAATTTATCTCGTTCAGCATTGCTTTTCCGCTTTTTTTAAACATTTAAGTACTATTTAAGTACTATGTTGTTGACAAAATGTGTTTCAGTTTCTAGTAGTAATTTGTAGTGCAAAAAAGATGAGAATGAACCAATGGACAAGTTACCGTTTCCATGTCCTTTTATTAATCAAATAGAAAGGCGACACACGCTACGCGTGTGAGGGTATTTCGGATCTCCACTATATGTTTTGTTAAAATCTACAATACAATATGCATTCTTAAATACTTGGATGTTAGTGCTATATTTAAACAACCGAAAAAATATCAGAGTTTACAACAATGATAGATACCAAGAGCTTCACCCATTTTCAAAGTCCGAGCAAAACTAAACCATTCCGGCTAATTTTGGACTCTTTTCGAAGCTCTTTCAACAAGGAACTCGGCTGGCCCTTCAATTTCATCATTTTTCGGCTATTGTTCCCGTAATTGAAGGTATTAGTGTAAAACCCTAACTTTTCTAAATTTGGGATTTTTGCTAATTTCGATCAATTGTATGTTTTTAAACTGGTATAGCTTATATTAAGTAGTGGGTTAAGCTTGAGGTTGTGCAATTGATTGATTTATTGTGAAATTGATTTGTTAGTATGATGTTTGTAAGTATGTATGATATTTAGTTTGATGTTTTCGTATATGTATTAGGATTAGTGGTTGTAGTATATTGATGTTTGTAGGATTTGGTTAAGTGTTTGGAGACCATGTAGATTTAGTGATTTTAGTGGTTGCAGTATAATTGGCTTGTATAATTCGTATAAAAAATTAAATTGGTAATTCGTATAAAAAATTGGTAATTCGTAATTTATAATTTATAGTTTATAATTCGTATAATTGAAATGCTTTTAATTTATAATTTGGTAATTGTAATGGGAATATAAAAAAATTGCATGAAAAAAACTTTAAATGTAAAATGCATATAATTCATGAAATTTGGAACGTATTATAATTAACAATGCAATTATAGCCATGAATTGGAATTGAGTTGAAATTCAATACGATCTAATAAATTTAGATGTGTCAGGTTATATAATCATCCAATGAATCCCAATCGTTCATGGATGTACTGTCGTACTGTTAATGCCAGAGTTCAATGTCCGTTTTGTGGAAGGGGTTGAAGTCTTCATCGCATTTGCGATGACACATCCTGCTTGTCTAAAGGGGGGTTTGATAAACTGCCCTTGCAAATTGAAAAAATGCAGAAACAAGCAATATTTGACTCCTACAGAGGTAATCGAGCACTTGAAACGTAATGGATTCCTGCCTGAGTATGAAGTATGGAATCATCACGCTGAGGAAGCAATATCGTCCATGACATATGAGCAATTTAGGCAGCGTGGAAGGAAGAGAAAAAATGAGCAACTTGGGGGGTCAAAGTACATCTAAATCTCATGCTTTTCATGACCGAGTCGAAGAAATGGTGTTCAATGTTGTCGAGGCAGAATTTATGGACATTAGTACCACTGGAACCGAGGGTGATGTGGAGGAGCCACTGAAGCCCGAGGATCAGGCATTCTTCGACTTGTTGGAATTAGCGAAGAAGCCGATTTATCCGGGGTGTGAGAAAATGACCGAGTTGTCTTTGTTGTCTCGGCTAATGAGTTGTAAGGCCGAGGGTGGCCAATCTGATGTGAGCTTTAATAACACCGTACAACTATTGTCGGACTGTGTCCCTGAACCAAACCTAATACCCACCAACTTTTACCAAGTGAAGAAAGAAGATGCGGGGGTTGGGGTTGCCTATGGTAACCATAGTCTGTTGTCTGGATATGTGCACGATCTATTGGGGGGAAGCTGTAGATCTACTGAAGTGCAAGTTCTGTGGTAAGGACCGTTACAAGCGTTACAAGGAGGGGGCTTCAAAGAAACGCCAGAAGAAAAATCTCCCACATAAGAAAAATGTGGTACTTCCCTCTAGCACCTCGTTTGAAGAGGTTGTACGCTTCAAGTGCTTATGCCGATAAAATGCGGTGACACAAGGAGCGAGTAATCCCGGAAGATGCAGAGGGTAGAATGGAGCATTCATCAGACTCACCGGCATGGAAAGAGTTTGACAAGACATATCCGGAGTTTGCATCCGAGTCTAGAAATGTACGATTGGGGCTCTGAACGGATGGTTTTAACCCGTTTGGAAGTGAACGGGCGTTGTTGGTCCAGATAACGGCAAAGTAAAAGACTAGAGGGGGGGGGTGAATAGTCTTTTAAAACTTTTGTCGATAAAAACTATTTCTCAGATATCTGTGTAGATATCTGATACTTAGATTCAGAGCGCGGAAGACTTAAGATAGATAAGTGCAGAAACAGTTAAAGTGTGTGTGTGTGTTGCTGAAATGTAAATACAGAAAAGTAAATAACACAGCAAGTATAGTGGTATCTGGAGGTGGCGTAATCCTCCAACTAATCCACTTCGGTCTTCCAAAGACCTAGAATTCACTAGAATAGATAATTGAGATTACCTTACAAAAATCCTATTCTAAGATTCCTTAAACAAATGGTTCCCAACCAAATGTCCCCCCTGAGTTGTTCCCCGGCTTTCACAGCCAAGTACTTCCTGTACTCAGAAACCTTTTTGAGCTATTCCCTAGCTTTCCAAGCTAAGTACTTCATGTGCTCAATAACCTTGGAGTTATTCCTTAGTTTCTCAAACTAAGTACTTCCTGTAGTCCACACCAGTGATGGTGTTGGTTTTGGTTTGAGTTGTCAGATGAGCTTCTTTAATAACTTTTCAGTTAATCAGATAGCTCTGTGAATCAAGTATACTTAATACACTTTGCAATGTATGGTATCTTGTTCTTTTTACTGACCCAAGTCTTAGATAAATGTTCTAGAGAATGAATCTCAGATACTTGATCTTTCAATTCAACTCTTTCACAGATAGCTGTGCTTGTTTAGGATCAGGACACTTAGAACTTCAGTGCTATTTAAGATCAAGAGCTTTGGTCGCAACAGAAAGCTTTGAGGATAAGTAATTTGCTTGAGAGAAAGGTGTTCAGTAAGTTCTGTGTTGTGTGTCTTCTCAAGTTGTCTAAGTGTTGATATTTATAGATGAATTTGAATGCCGTTGAATAGTATCCGTTAGGCTTAAATCAAATTCAAACTATTGATATATGTGTATAGTACTGTAGCAGGTTTGTCTTCTTCTTCAGAAGCTACCGTTGCTTTTGTTCAGACATCTCTGTCCGCGCATTTAATTCATTGTACTATACTTTTGTCCGGTAGTGCCAACGGAACTGTGCTTTGTATTAGAGACAACCTTGATCATATTTCTCTGATTCTTTGCACGTTCTTATCTTTAACTTCAGATACCACTTTTATTGAAACAACTTTGTTTGCAATATATATATATATTTCTTTTTCAGAAATGTGGTTAAAGCTCAGGGTATCTGAGAATAGATATATGTGGACACTTTCCTTGTTTTCACTTGTTTTCAGATAGACCTTTTATTTCTCAGATATCTCTTGTGACACAGTTTGTTTAAAACTATTCGTGTCTTCAAGATATCTGGCCAAGGTATCTGTAAAACTGTTTCAGTAATCTTGTGCAGTCTCTTCAAATCTTCAATGTCGTTGAACTTGTTCTGCTCGGATGTCTTCTTCTTGGTCTTCTCTTCATAAAATAAAAATTACATTTTGAGACCTAACATCCTATACAAGATTAGCTAGACTATCATACTTAGTGGGTTTCCTCTTTTACAATGTTCAAGTGAACCAAGAGTACTAATCACCTTTCTGAGACTAAGATAAGTCATCATGTTGCTGATCAAAATCTAAACAGATATTTCTAACAAAATATCTAACAAATTTCCTAACAAATTTCCCCCTTTTGATCAGTCAACGATGACTATCTGGCCTATTACAAATCTGGATGAGTGAACAATCCAACACTTAATCATTTCTTAAGATTTTTCAATTCATTCAATTAAGTGCAGAAAGTAAACATCAACCAAATCACAAGGTGTGATCTTTGCTGACAAGTTATCTTTTATAGAATACTATCTGAGAGTAAGTTCTTCAGATAAGTTACAAAGAGAGATTACAGATAACTTCAATACATAAAACAAGTTTTAGCTCAGTCAGCAAAAATACAACAAAAACTACATAGTAAATTAGGACAACATGAGTAGCCAAGCTCCAAGTAAACATCCTAATAGACTAGTCTTCAAGTCTTCAACTCTTCAAGTCTTCAACAGTAGTTCTATGGATCAGTCTGCAAATTTCCTATCTCCAAACCTTTTGATGTCATCAGAATAATCACAGAAGTGTTCTGACGAGCATCTCAGTGTCTCTGGCAAATCCACAGACCTCTTTGTAGGTTTTGGTAGGATTTTTCTTGACAAAATGTTTGACCCACAGATACTTTCCCCACTTCCAGGCATGCTCTATTCTGATATCTGAAAGCTTGAAGTATTCGTAGATAATCCTCAGATATCTGATGTCACCCTTGTATTGATCTTCAGTTAGATAGAACGACTCATAGGGTTCCACAGCGAGTCTTGCTCTTGTGCCTGTTCCTGTGATATTCAGAATTATGTGCACATCATCTGGCTTTCCATATGGACATTCATCAGAGAGGTCCTTTCTCATGGATTCAGTTCTCTTGACAACTTCAAAATCCAACCACGCTTTTATGTGATTGGTGTTGATCAAGGTTGGCTTATCTTTTCTCCATGCCATAAGTTGTTTATGGATTGAGTCTGGAAATCTTGAATTTACCAGTAGATGCTTAAGTTCCAGAATCCAATAGTCATTTTTCTGATTGATGCACCTGTAGACAGAGGAATCATTGTCATTCTTCACATACTCTATTTTGGCTTCTTCTGGCCTGAGTGGAAGTTGACTTTGTCTTTGCTCAGCTCTCAGTCTGTTCCTTCTCTGTCTTGAATTCTCTTTGGGGTTGTTGCTTGAAGAACCACCCTGGATAGACTTGGTATTTCCAGAGGGTGTTTTAGCTGCTAGAGGCTTTGCAGCTATGGGCTCAGTTAGGCTTTCAATTTTCTTTTTTATGTGAAGAGGAGCTTCTTCTTCATCAGTTTCTTCATCATCATCAAGATTAAATCTTGAGTTTTACAGCCTTCTTCATTGCCCAGGGACTTGATTTGGCCTTCTTCTTTTTCTTCAGAAGATTCATCAATCCCTTTAACCTGTCTTCTCCTTGGAGCCTTGGTACTCCTTAGAGGTTTCTGTGCCATGGCCCTTGTTATTATTGTAGTTCCTTCAAGGGTTTACGGGAAGCGACTACTATTTGCAAAGACTTGGCTTGAGGAGGGTTCATTGATTACGAGTGGTGGTCGGAAGTTTTCATGTTTCTTCTTCCTCTCGAGCCTTTGACTCAGATTTCTTCTCCTTCTTCCCATTCCCCCTGACTTTGAGGTACAGATTTGTACACTCTTTCCCCCTTAGTCATTGTTGGCTGACTCAGTCTCATAAAAGAATCTGAGAGAGAGTTAAAATGCCCTTGCAAAGAATTGTAGGCAGTGACCAACTTCTGAAGGTCGGCTTTGAGCTCCTGATTTTGCTTGATAAGTCCATTGTCCTTATCAGTGAGCTCTGCCAATGGGCCTAGGATGGCAACTGCTTTTCCAGCAGTGTAACTTGCCTCTTGGAAAGCTTTTTCAGCTAAAGATGCATCATCGTCCCTTATCATTCCCAGATCTTTCTGAGCAATGACTATGCTAGTTGTTCTCTGAGTGACGAGCTCAGTGAACTTTTTCATTTCAGAGGGGACGGAGGCAATTACTTCCTTGTTCTGTGAAGACATCTCCTTTTTCATATTAGCCAGTACTTGGTATCTGTTCATGTATTCATGGGAGTGGACATTTGGCAGTTTGCTGAAAATTTCCTTTTCAAGTGTGAAACCACTAGATGTTCATTGCGGTGTTCTGCCAAAGTCTTGTCTTCTTCATCATCTGAGTAATCAGCCCAGTGATCTTCATCCTCTTGGACATTCGCATCGATTGTGTCGAGTCCAGCAACCATCTCAGAGATTGGTTTCTTCCCTTTTTGGGAGGAGGATGGTTCTTCTTTTGAAGATGATGCAGCCTTAGCATCATGCTTAATTTCAGATACTTCTTCAGTATCGAGTTCTTTGGTGATAGCATTTACAGCATCCTGTAGCTCTTTAACCTCA
The DNA here is from genome assembly GCA_026545765.1 of Plantago major. NCBI lineage: Eukaryota > Viridiplantae > Streptophyta > Magnoliopsida > Lamiales > Plantaginaceae > Plantago > Plantago major. Next base: position 38,458,674 of record CM048839.1, read on the forward strand.
GAGTAAGCAATCATCTCTTGTAGATATTGATCTTGTAGTTGGTCAAGCTTGTCTCTGGATTTAGCTATCTGGTCTTCGATTGAAGATGGAGCATTGTTCTTCTTCCAACGGTTGTCCGAGTTGAGCGATTCTGGATTGAGTATTCAACAATTTCGGCGATTTCCTCGAATCCTCAACTACTTGTTCAAGAATAACCTTTTGTTGGGAAGATGGATGAGTTCACTTTTGAGGAGATGGAGACGGAGATTTCGTGCTTTCCTCTCGGTTTGCTTTTCGGTTGAGGCATGATTTCTTTGTGAAATTCCTCCGGTCCACAGTGCGAGGCATCATCATCATCCTTTTTGTCTGTGTCATCCTTTTGGTGATGGTTAGTGGGAGGTTCGTCGAAGTCGTTTTCGTTTATCTCTTCCTCCTCATCGTCTTCAGATACAAGATTGATCACTTCAGGAATAGTGATCTTCTGCCCATTAACCTCTTCTTGTTCAGAAAGTATAAATTGCAGTCAGGGCGACGGCTTGAATGCCATCTGTAATCTTGTCGACCATCTGCTGCTCAAAGGCTTGTATCAAGCGGCGCCACTTCTCCGGAGAAATCCTTATGCAATAGAGTCGAATCGTATGCTTTGTTGTAGGGAACATTGCATGGATATACGTCTCCAAGTCAAGAGCTCGTGCTCGTCTGGTTGGTTGATCTGTGATTCTCAATATTTCAGGGAGATCAGAGCATCTTAGCCTTTGCCATTTCTTGAAGCATTGAATATGCTTTGGCAGGGTTTGAGCTTTGAAGAAGGGAAGTAGGTCCCTTTTCTCATCATTGGGAGCCTGCTTTGCACTCATTTGAGCCTGAAAGAAAGAGTTTTGAGTGAGCTTCAAAACTTTTGTAGATATCTGAGTAGAAGTGTAGTTTAGTTTCTGAGTTACCTGAGTAAGTACTTCAGGCTCAGAGACTTGTACTACTGAGACAATTGGTGTCTCAGATATCTTGTTGTGAGGTGGAGACTTGGAAGTCTGGTCCTCATCAACCTTTCTTTCTTGAACCTGAGAATTAAGATTATTACAATACTTAGGAAATTATTTGAAAGAATTTGTGCAAGAATGCTTTAATGAGTTCTGAGTTTTGGACTTACTTCCTCAATAGGAAGCTCAGAGTCATTTTTCTCAGAAACTTTCTCAGTTTCTGGTATTCTTTCATGCGATGTTGCCTTGGGAGCTTCATTAATTTCCATTGATGCAGGGGATGTCGCAACTTTTTCCCTTTGCATTTCTACTTCTGAATGAGCCTGTAAGTAGAAAGTATTGAATATTTTAGAAGAAGTTTAAGATAACACATGATGAAGAATTCTTATCACTGATTTTTCATGTACCTTCATGCTAGAAGGCTCAATGATGTGTTCTTCAGAAACCTTGTCGGTCTCTGGCATTTCTGCCTTATCTTCCTCTTTCTCGTTGGAGCTGTTAGAAACATTTACTTTAAATGATTAAGCACATAGACAAATGACTGAAAAGTGTTATCTTAAGAATCAATTATCACCTGTGGTACAGGCTCAGATTTCTTAAGAGGCGAGGTTGGGATAACCTCCTTCTCAGTTTCTGAGGCAAGCTTTCCGACTTCCTCTTGTTTCGTGTTTCTAACTCAGTCAGAACAAAGAATTTTATATAAGTAACAAGATATACAAGCATAAACTTTTTTTCACAAGGTAGGAGTTAAACCATTCACACCGAGCATTGTCGGTGATTGGTCTCTGGAACTTGACCCTTTTATACTTTGGCCTTCTTGTTCCAGTACAGCTTCTTTGTTTGAAGTTTTAGGTACTTCACACCTTTCCTGAGTGTGCAACTTAGTTGCCTCCCCTGGTTGATCATTCTGAGTAGATGTCTCAGTTTGATCCCTCTCATTGAGTTAGGGGAACTGCTCTTTTCAGGATTTTCTTGATATCTTGCATTCTTTGGTAAGTCGAAATGGAATTCATTTACCATTTCATCAACAACTTGTGGCTGTTGTGGTTGTTGTGGTTGTCTGGAAGCAGAAGATCGGTCAGTTGAGTGTTCTTCCAGACTTTTAGATGTGGCATTTTCATCAGCATCTGCCAGCACTAAATTACCACTCATCAGGGCTTCTTGAAGTTGTGCGTAAGAAACGTTCCCTGATGATGTGTTTGCACCAACAACCTTTGCTATAGGTGCTTGTTCAAGAACTTTGGTGTAGGTTCTTCTTCAGAAACCTTATCACCAGTTACTATTTCAGTAACCTTAGCCCGTTTTGATCTTTCTAGGACTTGAGAGATGACTAGTTCATCATCTTCATCGTCAGAGCTCTCATCGATTAGGGCCGATTGGTCCATAATTCCTGCGGTTTCTGCAGATAGGGCTTGGTGTTTTTCACCACTTTTGGCAGCATTTATGAGTTCATCAGCAAGGCTTTCTGTAATAGTCTTCACATTTCTGAAAGCACTTTCTCTTGCTGAGTCTACTTGTTCAGTAGTTGATAACTCTTTTGCAGCATTGATGAGTTCATCTGCCTTTATCAGTTCATCGGCAATGGTTGTAGGTATCTGGGAATCGACAACCTCTTTGGTGTGTCTTCTGATTTACCAGCAGACTTCTTTTTTGAAGTTCTGGGCTTCTTGGTCGCAACTTTTCCCTCAGATACCTCTTCAGTCTTTCGCTTCTTAGAACCTTTACGAGATCCAAAGAACCTTTTTCATCATGTTCAGATACTCATATTTGTAGAGTAGGTTCTTGTTGGCGATTTCAAATTAGTCTCTCGAGCTCAATGCCAAGCTTTTCCAAGTAGCATATTTTGGACCATAGCCTCGTGGCCTTTGGCTCAGCTAGTCCTTTGGAGATCTTAGGCTCGAAACCTTGAATCTTCTTCACAAACTTCATGAAGGCGTACTTTCCCCAGTTAAAAGGGTTTTCCAGCCTTTTGTCTTGTTGATTCAGCAAGAACATCATGATCCATCATTCTTGGCTTATCTAGTCGGACCTCCTTGTAGACCATCAAAGCATCATGAAGAATGCAAGCATACATCCCAGTGAACCATCGGATGTCCGGTTCGGATGTCGACAAGCTTGAACTCGTGGGTGTATCGATTTTCAAGATCACACACGTCATCGCATAATTGTTTAACACCTTCAAGGAGATCATCATCCTTGGTGTTTATTTCAAAATCCATTTCAAGATTTTGAAACTCAAACAACTTACAGAAAGTTGTTAAGTCCAGAAGGATTTCCTTTCCTTGGACTGAGGTTTTGATGAACACTATTGCGGTGCCTTGAAACACGAAATTATCACGAGTTGTTGTAGAATTCCAACACATCGAGTGATGAAATTCCACTTGGCGGATAGAAAACCCTTGATTTGTGCCTTTTCAAGCATGTCAAGAATCGACTTTACGTCGCTTGGTTCTCTATTGTAGTGAGGTATTCCTCAACCATGGCACCACCCCAAATCATTACGTGATTTGAAGTCCAATGGTCGAGATTAAAATCTCCTACCGATCGGTTGTTCACAATAACCAACTCTGGTGCTTGCTTTCCAGCAGTACCAGTGGAGGATTGAGATTTCTGTGTGGAAGAATTCTTTGGGGCCATCTCTTTATATAGTGTAGGGAATTTGGATTGATGTTTGAAAGAGATTTGATTCAGTAATTCTTTGCAGAAAAACTTAATCTCGATTTGCAGAGATTGTAGAAGGTTTGCAGAGAATCAAGAGAAGGTTTTGCTATTTTTGTGCAAGTCGGAATTTTGGATTAGGCGAAAGTGATTTCTTTTGCCAAAATCCTATATATATAGCAATAGAATCTCAACAGACAAATACATACAAATTGATTTTGTGTGTACGTATCTGTGATTTGCAAGCAGACGTGAGCAAAAGCTAGTTCGGCATTAAATGCAAAGTGGGCTTTATCAGAATTTTTACAGTCCACTATTTACTGTGAATTAATTTCCACCGTATAGATCAAACGCTTAATTTTATCAAGGGTCACCATTGCTTCTTCAGCAATGATCACAATCAACAAGTGTAATTGTGCCCATTTAATGAATTTTGGATATTAGCTATCTGAATCACGTTTTTGTATGACCAAGAACACTGTTTGCATCTGAATCTGTCTTATACTTAGGATTTTTCCAAGTTTTTTCATCAAGATAGAAATAATGCGAATTTCAAGAGAGTAGTTGACTGCAGATAGTTGTACTATTCTCCTTTGTGTTCCACGTTTATAGAGTGATTCAGATATCTGAGTTCCCGTCTCAGAGATCTTAAGCTGTCTTTTTGCTCTTTATCCTTTTTGACTTCTGTATACCCGTTCCAAATTTCTCTTTTCTCTTCTCTGGAAGCCTGTTCCAGATACCTCTTCTCTGGATGCCCGTTCCAGCTTCCTGAACTTTTTCAGTTCATTGGTAGTTGCATTAATCCAAGACTATGTCTTAAGGCTAAGAATCTACTTTCTTGTAGTGGCTTAGTGAAGATATCTGCAAGTTGGTCTTCAGTGCCAATCTTGAGTATCTCTATATTGCCTTTTTCAACATGGTCTCTGATGAAGTGATGTCTAACATCAATATGCTTTGTTCTGGCATGAAATTTAGGATTCTGTGTAATCGCAATAGCACTTGTGTTGTCACAGAAAATGGGAGTTTTCTTTTCATCGAGTCCATAGTCTTTAAGTTGTTGTTGTATCCACAGAATTTGTGTTGCACAACATCCAGGAGCAATATATTCAGCCTCTGTGGTAGAAGTTGCAATTGAGTTTTGCTTCTTGCTAAACCACGAGATAAGTCTAGTACCCAGAAACTGACAAGTTCCTGAGGTGCTTTTCCTATCAAGCAGTGATCCAGCATAATCAGCGTCTGAGTACCCAGCTAAACTCAATCCGCTTTCTTTAGGATACCACAATCCTACATCTACTGTACCTTTTACATACCTTAATATTTTCATAGCAATGTTGTAGTGTGTTTGCATCGGTTGTGCGAAATCTAGCACACACTCCAACGGCGTATTGAATATCAGGTCTACTTGCAGTGAGGTAAAGTAGTGAACCTATCAATTTCCTATACTTATGTTCTTCAACACTCTTATCTGATTCAGCATAGGTATCTTAGCATTCTTTTCAAAAGGCTTAAGTTTGAATTTTGTGAGCATATCTTTTGCATACTTTGTTTGACTAATGAATATTCCTTCATTGAGTTGCTTGACTTGCAATCCTAGAAAATAATTCATTTCTCCCATCATGCTCATCTCAAACTTACTTTTCATGAGATTTGCAAAGTCATTACAAAGTTACTTGTCCTTAGATCCAAATATGATGTCATCAACATATACTTGAACTAAGAGTAGTTTCCCATCATGATTTAAGGTAAATAAAGTTTTATCAACTTCACCTTTCTTGAAACCACTTTCCAGAAGGTATTTGGCCAAAGTGTCATACCATGCTCTTGGGGCTGTTTGATCCATCTGAGCTTTCTGTATTTTATAGACCATTCTACTTTCTGAGGAAACTTCAAAGCCAAGTGGTTGCTCAACATAAACTTCTTCTGCAAGTTCACCGTTCAAGAATGCACTTTTGACATCCATCTAATAAACTTTAAAATCTTTATGAGTCAGAAGGCTAGAAAGAGTCTTATTGCATCCAATCGCAAGGTGCATATGACTCATCAAAATCTAAGCCTTGATGCAGGTAAATCCCTTGGCAACCAATCTTGCTTTGTTTCTGGTTATTTCACCAGATTCATTCATTTTGTTTCTGAAAACCCATTTAGTTCAAATCACAGATATTCCTTCCACAAATGGAACTAGTTCCCAAACTTTGTTTCTCTCAAATTGATCCAACTCTTCTTGCATTGCAGAGATCCAGTCTTGGTCTCCTAATGCTTCTTCTATATTTTTAGGTTCAATATTTGAGATGAAACATCCAAAGAGAGAATTAGCATTTTCAGCTATTGCTCTCCTAGTCCTAACACCTTGATTAATTGGTCCAATCACATCTTTTGCAGGATGATCCTTGATCCATCTCATCATAGGTTTAGTGCTAGTAGGATCAATATCCAAATGATTTGAATGTGAATCACTAGGATTTTGATTTGATACTTTTTCAGTATCTAAGACATTTTGCTCCTCAGAAGGGCAATTAATGTCTGACACTTGTTCAGTGTTTGAGCTATCTGGAACATATCTTTCAGAGAGATTATTTCCAGAGATAGCTTCATGATGAATATCTTCAGTTTCCATTTCTGGAAATTTCATAGGAAATTCTTCATCATGTTTGTGAGTCATCTTGTTGTTACTAGGTATATCAAGCTTTTCTACGTCAGAGTCATCCTCACTTTCCATAATAATGTTTCTCCTTTCTGAAGATTCTTCTTCAGAATCCCTCAACATTAGTTCTTTGAACCTTTCTGAGAGTTCATCATTAGGAGGTGTTTTCTTACTTCCCTCATAGAATACAACATGAACTGATTCTTCAATTTTCTTTGTTCTTTTGTTGTAAATTCTGTAGGCTTTGCTATTCGTGGAATAACCAAGAAATACACCTTCATCTGCCTTTAGTTGAAATGTTCTCAGATAATATTTTCCATTGTTTAGAACAAAACATCTACAACCAAATACTCTCAGATGTTTGATATTAGGGGGACTACTAACCAAGATTTCATAAGGGGTCTTGTCATGGTGTTTGTTTATCAAACATACATTACGAGTGTAGCATCTTTGTGTTTCTGACTTCAACCCAATAAACTTCACTTATTTCGATTGTCATTAGCATCGTCCTTGCAGCTTCTTTAAGGGTTCTGTTTTCCTTTTCGCAACACCATTTTGTTGAGGTGTTCTTACAGAGGAAAGTTGGTGTTGTATACCTTTGCAGTCAAAACTCCTTTATGTCTTGGTTGACAAACTCGATTACCATGGTCATTCGATTGCAGATACCTTGTCATTTTCATGACTTCAAGCTTTTTCAAGTTTGGTATCTCCACCGGCATCATATTTGTGTTTGGAAGACAACCCAAGTGAATCTTGAGAAGTCATCTACAACAACGGACCATATTTCTTTCTGCATAACTAGTTACAGATGATTAAAAAAGATCCATGTGTAATAGTTGCAGTGGTCTAACACTAGAGTGTCTAGTTTTGGACTTGAAAGAGATATTGGAGTGTTTCCCCATCTCACATGCAGAACAGATACCAATAATTCTGAAATCTATTTTGGGAACGACAAGAACTAACTCTTTCAAGGCACGTATCTTCAGAGTTTTGAAGTTCAAGTGACTCATTCTTTTGTGCCATAACCAGTGCTCTTACAGGTGACCAGTTGACTCACCATGAGACATTCTTGATTGTGGCGGATGCCCAATCGGCAACATAAAGACTGCCTTTTCGCCGAGCAACCAAGACTGTCTGCTTTGACTCATTGTCAATTAGTTTGCAGTATTTTGCTTTGAATTTTATAGTAAAACCTTTGTCTACAAACTGGCTCATGCTAAATAGATTATATTCCAAATCCTTAACACGTAATACGTCAGTGATTGTTAATGTTTCCAATTTGACGTTGCCAAAACCCAGAGAGGGATTTAATTCTCCTCCAAAGAAATCTAATATCGGTCTGTGTTGCAAGCTTTGTATGTCGACGATTTGCTTTATCTCTGTCATGTGCTTTCGCATCCACTATTAAATAGCCATTGTGCTTTAGTCCGGAAGCATTACGCACTGGGGAGCAGGAGATTAGGTTCTCAATTCTGATTGGAACCATCAGACTAAACAATCTTCCAGAGGAATCCATTTTGAATGAATTTCCTTGGAACATTCTTTTGTCGATAGGAACATAAGGAGGAATTCTAATTGAATGATTATCATTATTAAGAATTATTTTCTTCCTTGGTGTGTTCCTAGGTGCTCCATTTGGTGCTTTCGGATACACGAGTTTTGAGTTTGCTTTTCACAAACTTATCTTTCCTGCCGATTTCTTCTAGCCCGGCATTGATTTTCTGGCTTGATTCAACTTCCACTTCGATAATTGCCTTTAGCCATCGTTCTTGCTCTGTTTGTATTCATGAGCAAGTTGTTTCCGATGCCTTTTATAGCCAATACCGTTTGAGCACTTGAAGCTAGCGAGATCTTTTCTCGTGACTTTGCTAGTCTCTGGTTGGTCCAATTTCTTTCCAGAAAAAGTGACATGGGAGAATTTTCCAGCTCCTGCAATTCTACCCTTCTGCGAGACAGCACTGTGGGTGTTTACACTTTTCAGTGTTGTGTTTCTTTTCAGAGACGTGCCCAACAGTTTTGTTTTTGACTTGTTTTTCCCACAAAGGTTTAGTCGCAACTGCCTTTCCTTTGTCAACAATCTTTGTCTTCTGATCGATACTATAGATTGCATGGGAACCATCTTCTTTGAGTACTTAAATGTTCTTCTTTCCTCACTCTTATTGAGTGATAGAACAATCTGTCTGTATTCATTGAGTCCTTTCTTTTACGAAGGATCACTTAAGTAAGATTGTACTTGATGAAGTGTCACTAGCTTTGGCATAAGATTGAAAAGATAATTCTTTCTTTTCGAGTTCCTTGTTCTCAGAAAGAAGATCTTCATATTTCTTTCGTAATTCAGCCATTGCTTCTCTGTGTGACTTTTCAGTCTCAGATATCTGAGCTTTGAGAAATGCATTTTCAGCATCCTTTTTCTCAGATATCTTAACTAATTGAGAATTTTCTTTTGCAAGAAAATTCTTTTCTTCTTCAAGATTTTCGGCTCTAGCTCGGATCATTAGAAGTTCTCTTTCATAGATGTCAAGTTCTTTCCTGAGATTTTCTAGATCTTTTATTTTTTCTTCATCACTTTCATAAGTATAACAAGAAGTATGTGTTACCTCATCAGCCATAAGACAGATTTCTATGTTAGAGATGTCTGGACCGTCAATTTCAGCAACTCCACACATTTCTTTCTTCTTGAGGCCGAAGTCGATTATATCATGAGTAACTCCACATAATTCTGGTGATGGTAAGGTTGAGTCATCTGAATTGTCATCTTGAATCATCTCAATGTCTAGAGCATCCAGTTGAGTTTGGATTTTCTTTCTTTCTTCAGTTAATAAAGCTTTCTGGCTTCTTCTGAAGATTCTTCTATCTTTCTTGTCACATGTCCTTAGTTTGTTGAAGGCAGGACAATCCTTCTTGAAGTGACCAGGTTTCTGACAATAGAAGCAGATATCGTTTCCAATTTCTACTTCCTCAGTACATGATGCTTTCTGAGCTGGCTTGTTCAGCGAGCTTTGCATATTTTTGTACTGGTGATAGTTTGAGCCTAGATGCTTTTTCAGCTTCTCTTTGGCTTTTCTTCTCTCAATTTCTCGACTGACATATTTGCTCATTTGCTTTGCAGCAAGAGCATCCTCAGTCTCTTCCTTACTTTTCTTCTTTTCAGAAGTTCCTTGAGCAACTAGAGCAATATTCTGCAACTTTTCAGTTGTTTGTTCTCTTTGTGTTGTCTCATAATCAACCGTAGCAAGATGTGAGAAGAGTTCCACTAGAGTGATATTTGGCATTCCTTGGTTAAAATAAAAGAATTTATTATGCTCCCAGTTGTGGTTAAGACTTCTGACAATAGTCTTAATCTTTTCTGACTGAGAGTATCTGTTGCTTTCCCCAAGTGCTGCCATATCACTCATGAGAGTGGTAAATCTAAAATCAAGTTCTTCCAGAGTTTCAGTGGGTCCTTGTTTGAAATTTTGAAATTTCAACTTTAGAACTTCGAACTTGTTTTCTTTGGTTTTTCGATTCCGCCTGATTTCTTCAATCAGTTGCCAGGCAACTTTCGCCGTTTTAGCACCCCACAGTTTACACTGTATGTGCTCAGGTGTCGATCTGATGATGATATTACGAGCTTGACCATCCAGACGATTTCTCTTGGCATTTTCCGATGTCCAGAGTTCTCTGGGCTTTGGTTCGTAAATAACTTGACTAGTAGATCTCCCACTTGTTGACGCATCAGTTTGTGAAGATCCTTCGCTTTGATCTCTGTCTCTACCATTAGAAACCTCCATGACTTGTTTAAGTTGTTGAATGACTATTGGGCCATTCTTTATCACTTCGATCATTTCGTCACTTATGGCTTCAAGGTGGAGCATCATGTTATTTTTCCATTTCTCGTAGTTCTCTGGTTTGAGAACGGGTGCATCACTCAGAGACATTCCTGCACACTTAACACACAAATTAAATAGTCCTCGAAAGTGGACAAAGTTCCTTCACCTATCTGGGGATCTAGGTTCAGTGCAGAAGGCTTGTGAACCTCCCGCTCTGATACCACATGTTGGTCCAGATAACGGCAAAGTAAAAGACTAGAGGGGGGGGGGTGAATAGTCTTTTAAAACTTTTGTCGATAAAAACTATTTCTCAGATATCTGTGTAGATATCTGATACTTAGATTCAGAGCGCGGAAGACTTAAGATAGATAAGTGCAGAAACAGTTAAAGAGTGTGTGTGTGTGTGTGTGTGTGTGTGTGTGTGTGTGTGTGTGTTGCTGAAATGTAAATACAGAAAAGTAAATAACACATCAAGTATAGTGGTATCTGGAGGTGGCGTAATCCTCCAACTAATCCACTTCGGTCTTCCAAAGACCTAGAATTCACTAGAATAGATAATTGAGGTTACCTTACAAAAATCCTATTCTAAGATTCCTTAAACAAATGGTTCACAACCAAATGTTCCCCCTGAGTTGTTCCCCGACTTTCACAGCCAAGTACTTCCTGTACTCAGAAACCTTTTTGAGCTATTCCCTAGCTTCCAAGCTAAATACTTCCTGTGCTCAATAACCTTGGAGTTATTCCTTAGTTTCTCAAAATAAGTACTTCTTGTACTCCATGCCAGTGATGGTGTTGGTTTTGGTTTGAGTTGTCAGATGAGCTTCTTTAATAACTTTTCAGTTAATCAGATAGCTCTGTGAATCAAGTATACTTAATACACTTTGCAATGTATGGTATCTTGTTCTTTTTACTGACCCAAGTCTTAGATAAATGTTCTAGAGAATGAATCTCAGATACTTGATCTTTCAATTCAACTCTTTCACAGATAGCTGTGCTTGTTTAGGATCAGGACACTTAGAACTTCAGTGCTACTTAAGATCAAGAGCTTTGGTCACAACAGAAAGCTTTGAGGACAAGTAATTTGCTTGAGAGAAAGGTGTTCAGTAAGTTCTGTGTTGTGTGTCTTCTCAAGCTGTCTAAGTGTTGATATTTATAAATGAATTTGAATGCCGTTGAATAGTATCCGTTAGGCTTAAATCAAATTCAAACTATTGATATCTGTATAATCTTGTGTGAGTTTGTCTTCTTCTTCAGAAGCTACCGTTGTTTTTGTTCAGACATCTCTGTCCGTACATTTAATGCATTGTACTATACTTTTGTCCTGTAGTGCCAACGGAACTATGCTTTGTATTAGAGACAATCTTGATCAGATTTCTCTGATTCTTTGCACGTTCTTATCTTTAACTTCAGATACCACTTTTATTGAAACAACTTTGTTTGCAATATATATATATATATATATATATATATATATATATATATATATATATGTATATATTTCTTTTTCAGAAATGTGGTTAAAGCTCAGGGTATCTGAGAATACATATCTGTGGACACTTTCCTTGTTTTCACTTGTTTTCAGATAGACCTTTTATTTCTCAGATATCTCTTGTGACACAGTTTGTTTAAAACTATTCGTGTCTTCAAGATATCTGGCAAAGGTATCTGTAAAACTGTTTCAGTAATCTTGTGCAGTCTCTTCAAATCTTCAATGTCGTTGAACTTGTTCTGCTTGGATGTCTTCTTCTTGGTCTTCTCTTCATAAAATAAAAATTACATTTTGAGACCTAACATCCTATACAAGATTAGATAGACTATCATACTTAGTGGGTTTCCTCTTTTACAATGTTCAAGTGAACCAAGAGTACTAATCACCTTTCTGAGACTAAGATAAGTCATCATGTTGCTGATCAAAATCTAAACAGATATTTCTAACAAATATCTAACAAATTTCCTAACAGGCGTACTCTTGCTGGCCAGTGATGCTCACACCGTACAACCTGCCCCCCGGTGAGTGCATGAAGGAACCATTCATGTTCTTGACTGTGTTGGTGCCTGGGCCAAAAGATCCAGGAATGAGGTTGGATGTCTTCTTGCAACCCCTAATCAAGGAGCTGAATGAGCTGTGGGAGAAGGGTATCCCTGCATATGATGTGTCGACCAAGAAGAACTTTACCTTGAGTGCAGCACTACTTTGGACCGTGAGTGACTTTCCTGCGTACTCTATGCTATCTGGAAGGAAAACCGCCGGGAAACATGCATGTCCACATTGTTTGGAGGACACTGATGCATTTAGACTGAAGGATAGCGGGAAGGTATGTTGGTTTGATTGTCATTGTAGGTTTCTACTAAGTAATCATCCGTTCAGGAAGAACAGGGATCAATTCTTGAAAACAAAGTAGAAAAGAAAGGAGCCCCGAGATGACTTAATGGTGCTCAAATTCTTGCGGAGATTGATAGGCTGGGTCTTATAAAAGTGACTGAACTTGGGTGGGAGAAGCATAACAAGAAAATTAGCAACAAATGTGGATGGAAGAAGAGAAGCATCTTACGGGACTTGCCTTATTGGGCGGTCTTCTTATCGTCACAACCTAGATTTCATGCACATTGAGAATAACGTGTCAGAAGCGCTTCAACACAATTTGCAACATTCCCGGAAAAAACAAAGGATAATGTCAAATCTAGAGCCGAGTTGGATACATGGTGTAAAAGGCCAGAGTTGACAAAGAGGAATGATGAAGGTAAGTGGCCCAAGGCATGTTACACAATTGACAATGAATCTAGGTCAATACTGTTTGATTGGGTGAAGGCATTGAAGTTCCCCGACAATTGGAGCGGTGTGTGGATTTGAAGAAGACAAAGATGTTTGGGATGAAGAGCCACAACTGTCATGTGTTCATGGAGAGGCTTATCCCGGTTGCATTTCGAGAACTGCTACCTAAACCTGTCTGGATCGCTATCACCGAGCTGAGTTTATTTTTCAAGAATTTATGCACATGGGTGGTTCACAATCAAGTGTTAGCAAATCTTGAAAGCAACATACCATTGATTCTATGCAAGCTCGAGCGTATCTTTCCACCGAGCTTCTTTGATTCTATGGAGCACTTGCCGCTTCACCTTCCACATGAAGCGAGACTTGCTGGACCGGTTCAGTATCGATGGATGTATCCATTCGAGAGGTGTGAAATAATTGCAATCATGTACTTAAAATGTCTGAATTTTCCCTAGTTACACTGTCTCACTTGAATATGTATTACAGGTACTTGGGGAAATTAAAGAAATATGTCAAGAACAAAGGTAGACCTGAAGGATCGATTGTCAATAAATGACGTTCGAGAGGAAGCAATACGCTCCTATTACTTTGAGGACCACGTCCCGACAAAGGCATCTAGGCCATCTCGAAACGCAGACACATTCGAAATTCTAGAGGATGATGATGTTTCCCTATCTGTTTTTAGGGTCTCAGGGAGACCTATGGGACAGAGTAAGAAAGAATATCTGACGGGTAAAGAGCTGAAGGCAACTCAATATTATGTCCTCACGAATTGTCTTTGAGGTTGACAAGTATATGGTGATATTTGTTGGGTGAGTACCTTTCTTATTAAAAGCAGCTAAAATTGAACTTTTAACTACAATCCTCCTAGCTAGTATGTAGACTTATAATCATGTCAATGTCCACAGCGTTTTCAAAGAGCGTTGTTTGTAGAAGAATCATCAGCTGGCAGAGGATACGCTTGAAGAACTCCTTGACTCAAAGATGGAATCAGAATTTCCAGATTTGTTCAAGGAGTATATCCGAGATCCTGTCAACAACGTCACATGTCCTTACTTGAGTGCTCTAGTAGAGGGACCATTCAAAAAGGTCTACACATTCCCATCTTACATAGTCAATGGCCTTAGGTTCCACACGATTGACTCTAACACGACCATGGCTACAAGCAATTCTGGGGTGTGTGTCAGAGGGCAAGATTTAGGACCGGCTGATTTGTATGATTTCCATGGGAAGCTGAAACGAATAGTGCACCTTGAATATCCCGGTTTGCCATTGAAAAGAACCTTTATGTTAGATGTTGACTGGTATGATCCTAATCCACTTGGTACGAAGAAGAATGAGCAGTATGAAATGGTTGACATAAACCATAGAAAGAGGTACAAAACTAAGTACGAACCATTTATCTTGGCGACTCAAGCACGACAAGTGGTGTTTCTTGAATATCCAAGCGAGGAAAGCAGCGAATTTGGTTAGCTGCGATACCTATAGGTGCCCGCTCCAAAGTGGAGTAGTTGAGAAAGACGACTCAATAACCAACTCGTACCAAGAAGAGGTTGTCGATGAACAAGCAAAAACTCCTGTACAGGCTCGTGATGAGTTGATAGATCTGCACGAGGATCAGTATGTAGACTTAGACGAGGACGCCCAGGGTATGTGAGAAGGGTAGATTATGTATATAACTAGTTAGTTGTTGATAATAACAAGTATTTGTGATTTACATGCTTTTCAAAATGTATTTCAAAATGTATGTAGTTATATACTAACACATAATTTTTCCTATATTTGTTGCATGTTTTTGCAGATACCGCGACATAGGCGACCCACATACCATCCTCCCCCATGCGGCCAGACAGGGGGTAGTTGAGGAGGGGGGTCAGACTCAGAGGATCCGGGTAGTCAGAGCAGCCGCTCTACGGTTCCTGAGACCCCACCTGGTTCGAGCAGGGGCTCGAATCCGATCTTCGAGAACTTACAGGACGACGATTGTCCCTACACCGAGCTTGAGGTCGGGGCTCATTGGAAAGGGAAGCCTGTGTTGTTCCCACTGGGTAGAGACAAGTAAGTATTATGCATTCCTTTTATTATGTATAGAACATACCTTAAGATAATTTATGACACATCATTGTTGTACTATACTAATTAATATTTGTTTCTTGTATCTTATACATTGATAACAGGTTATGGCCTTCAGATGCAGCCGCTAAACTCGGTGATATCTTTGAGAAGAGGAGCCCGGGAGGGGCGAAGTGGTCGTGCATCTCGGACGGATGAGATCGGTAGTACTTTGATGAGTTGCGGGTAAGTTTAAATCGACATTCCTTTATTTGTTGTTATAATCGTTGTTTTAATGTGAGTGGTATGTTAGCCTTGTATGTATTTGGTATGTTAGTCATTTGAACTTGGGTGATATGTTAGTCACAATTTTGTTAGTAAATTTTAGGACAATGTGAGTGGTATGTTAGCCACAATATGTGAGTGGTATGTTAACTTGGGTAATATGTTAGTCACCACTGTGTTAGTATATTTTAGGACAATGTGAGTGGTATGTTAGCCACTATATGTGAGTGGTATGTTAGCTGCTAAACTTGGGTGATATGTTAGTCACCATTAAATATGTTATGTTGTGTTATCTTATTAAATTGATGTCTCCGTTTACGTTATGTAATTTGGATGTTGTCTGGAATTGGGAATGTAGAAAAAGTACTTCATTTCCAATAGGTTGCTCCACCTGATACGGCCTTGTTTCGAGTCACTGGGGTCAGCCCGATACAAGGATATGGTTTGCACTATGAAAAAGATGTGGCGACAAAACAAAAGGCCTGCATGGTGTGATGAGGAGGAGTGGGCGCTTTGGGTGGCCTACTGGACTCGAGCTGATGTCCATCAGATTGCGGACCAGAACAGAGAGAACCGACTAACAGATCCGTCTGAGGGTAAAGGGTGGCCATTCACCATTATGGGTCGCAAGATGTTCTTACGCATCACGTGAAATCTGTAAGTGTACATCTAATTTGGTCAGTTTATTCGTACATGTGTTTTGTGTTTCATTTCTACACCTTTAATGAGTTCCTAGCTAAATGTTTGCATATATATGTTCTTTAGGTGTCTTCAGGGGAGAAGAATACCGCCTTCAAGTACCTTTAAAAGAGCCAAGCTAAAGAACGGCAGATGGGTTGACAGCAAGTCCGATGCTATTGCGGTACGTTAATTTTGGTTAAAGTTCATATTTGTGTAGTACAAGTTATTATGAAAAAAACTGTAACTCATGATATCTGCATTTTTACGGTTTCAGGCTGAGATGGAGGCTCAGATCGAGAGGCAGTAGGCCGAAGCGAGTGAGGAGCTGACAATTGAACAACAAAACAACATCTTCTTAGCCGTCAACCCAATGGACAACAAAGGCCGAGTATATGGATTGGGGAGTTTCGGCCCTGTGGTGACTACTCCTACCTACTCAGCATCCCAGCAATCTAGACATCAGGTTTTCACACAGGAGCAGGTCTCGGAGTTGGTGCAGTCACAGGTTTCAGAACATGTTGCACGGCTAACAGAGGAAATGGAGCGGCGAGATAGAGCACTACGGGAGGAAAACGAGCGTCTTCGGTTACAGATGCAGGCTTTCATGTCCAAGTTCGAGCAGCAGCCACCCCCATCCGGTAGTTAGATTTCGACTTGTGTTTTTCTAACTTCTTACTTTAGACTATGTACGGATATTTCATTTCATTACAAATGGTTTGTTAACTTTTGTAGAATGATTTCTGTTTAATTAAAACAATTTCATTATTCTAGATTTACTATCGGACAGTATATTTGTGAAACAGGTGAAATATGAAAACAGGCTGCAAAATATTTTTTTTTTAAAAATTTAAATCTGCTTTTTTAGCAACGGATGTTTTATCCGTCGCTAAAAAGCAGATTTAAAATAAAAACAAAAATCTGTTTTTTAGCGACGGATGTTTTGTCCGTCACTAAAAAGCAGATTATAAAAAAATAAAAATCTGCTTTTTAGCGATGGGTAAAAGTCAATGGTTTATCCATCGCGATTTAGCGACAGATAAACTATCCGTCGTCCCACTTCCCGTGGGACGACGGTTTTTTTATCCGTCGCTAAGGACTTAGCGACGGATCGACACAGTTTTAGCGACGGATAAAACTGCAGATTCTTGTAGTGGTCTTATACATGTGTTTGTTAATAAATCTAATTAGTATGGGTCTGTAATTAATATTTACGAAGTTGAACAATCACAACAAATAGTAAAAAGATTATACTGCATATAATCAAACTACAACGTAACTAATAAATAAATTGTCTAAAATGAACTTATATTGAATTATAAAAGAAAAAATTCTAAAATACAAGATCTACCATATTAATTCATGATGGTTCAAATGTTAGAATTTAAAACATGTAAAGTTGTAACTTGTAAAATGACAAATGAATGTTAAAAATATCAAGTGAGTGTTCTTTTACTTAGTAGAGGATTGATATACTTGAAAAATGTTAAACTATATCCAAGTTTGGGTTATTACTATAATAAAACAAGAATTTTACACAAATTCCAAGTGGTAAGTAACTGGTCTATTATATTATTGACCCAAGTTCAATTCCCACTACTTACATTTTATTCAATATTTATCAAATAAAACACAAAACCAGTTCTCAATCGGTTGGCGGTTTACCCGTCAAACAAATGAACCGGCCTGTTCTCAGCGGTTGGATATCCAGACCGGTTACATGCCCTAATCGGACCGCTATTCCCACGAATTTCGGTTCGCCTGGTCTGACCGGCCGGACAGATCCGGTTTTTCAAACACTGGAAAGAAGTGTTGGTACAGTAGGGTCAGCATATCACCCAGAAAGTTGCCCATGAAGCTTCGCAAGCCCGAAGGGTGAGGCTACCGATAGTGATCCGGGTCGTTACAGTTTGTGTATTAAATAAGAAAAAAAATAAATGATTATCCGATAGTCTTGATCCAATCTTTTACAGAAATCTGATCGGGGGTACCCGCTAAATATAAGGTCGGGATTGTGATGCGTAATATCGCACCCGAATTATCGGGTATCCGAAGTTTTATCTTGATTCCGTCTCTCGCCCACCCATAATTACAACTAAAGTCGTTGTCCGTCTATTTGAACGTTAAATGTACATCTAGTATAAATATTAAGGTGCCTAAACTTAACGATGCCACATAAGGTACCTCAATTATTCAAGGATAAACATAGGATATCCAAATTGGATGTTTCCACTTCAGGTACAAATGTAAACAATAAGGTGCACACAAGGTACTTACTTAAAATGGAATTTGTTGGAATACTATTTTTTTCTAGTACCTTCCCGTTCTATGATACGCTTCTCGTTTCACTGTTTTAGTCGACCCACACAAATCTTTTCATTTATTTAACTAATCCACTTAACTAATACGAACAAAATATTTACTTTTACAATTTTATCAACCCGCTATCTACTTATTCATTTTTTATTATTTATCTATTTAAATAAAAAAATTTAAATGCTCCCCACTTGAACAACTCACTATCAATTTTTATTCATCCTTCATTATTTTTCAATTTAAATATTTCAATTTTCTTATTTTATTGACCAATAAAGGGAAAAAAAAAAACAGATTGATATTCCGGGATAGAGAAAGTATAGAGCAAAACTTTTGAAATTGCAATTTAATCCCTGAACTTCTTATTCTCCTAAGCCGTTTTTATTTAGGGTGAATTTCTTCTAATCCCCCTAATAAAGTTCGTAATAACAGATTAGTCCCTCACATTTGAACAATAACATTTTTGGTCCAAAATGTATTTTCTGCATTGACCGAAAATCTTTTAATTTCCACGTGGATAATTAAATAACAAATTGCACATCAACCCCTGTAAAGTTTAAAATAATTTCACAATTGACCCAAAACAATTTACACTTTCATTTTCATCTTCTTCTTCATCATACCTCCATGTTTCACCATTTTTCTTCATCATCAAACTCAATTTCATTTCAAATTACAAGTATCTTCATCATCATCAACACATAATTTGCATTCAACTAACACTAAACCCTAATCCCCAATTTAAAGAAGAAAAAAAAATTCCACCATTAATGGAGCTTGAAGCTCCATTGATCAAGCTGTTTAAGCTCCAATAATGGAGCTTCAACAGCTCCAATAATGGTTTTTCATGAAGCTCCTTTATTGGAGCTGTTGAAGCTCCATTAGCTTCAACATCTCCAATAAAGGAGCTTGAACAGCTCCATTTTCGGAGCCATTTTCGGAGCTTTAACCATTAATGGAGCTTTGAAGCTCCGAAAATGGAGAAATTAAAAGAAAAATAAAAAATTGAAGGGTTTGTGAAAGAAAATGATTAAAAGAGACCTAATTGCAATTTATTTTGGATTGAAATTGAATTTAGTAAAATAAATATGGGTTGGTTTGAATTTATAATAAACTTTAGGGTTATGAATTGAAGGTTAAATAATTAAGAGGGGTTAATTGTAATTCATAAAATAAAGAAAATCAATTCCAGAAAAATCCATGTCACTAATTATCCGCCACGTAAGACAGAAGGGTTGACTTTTGGACTAATTCATTATTGATTTATGAAACTTGTCCTGTGACGTTGTTGTTCAAATGCGGGGGACGTTCTCGTTAATAGGGTCTTTAGTGGGGAGACCTGGTGTAATTATCCATTTTATTTATTCTGAAGTGAGTGCTCAAAAACACCAATTTCGTTCTTTATCTATGGCGGACCGAATTATTCTGGGGAATAATGATATCGACGATACTCGATGGCTATGCTCCTTGACCGATTCTGAGCTCGTATGTTCAATTTCCCTTTTTTTCTTTCTTTTTCCCTTAAAGATGCTATTTTTAATGTCTTGTTTGGTTTTGTTATTCAGGATCTGTTGATGGGACTGAAGCAATTGGTCCTCATTCGCGCCAAGAAGATAGGCCAAGAAATTCTTGCTAACAAGTTCAATTTGAAAATGCTTCGAACCCTCAGTAGGTTCATTCTCTTTTTCTTCAATTCAATTCCATTTTCTTATGTTTATATTGTTCAAGCTTCCTGTCATTGCTACTTCAAAAATATTATGTTTTGAGCAACTATAAGTTTAGACTTGGGTTATTGTTTCTTTCACTTGTATTTTTTGAGATTATTGATGCTTCTTGCTGGTGGAATTAGGGATATTCTTTCATGTACAAAACAAAAGGTGGAATGGAAACATAAGTAGCAAAGTAGAGTAGAACAAATTACATGCTTGTTTGATTAATTACTTTGATTATCATGAAACATGCCGTCTTGGTCTGATTATTTTGGAATCTGTATTTAAAGGTTTCATCTTTATGAAAGATTTAAAAGAGCGGCTCCCAGATTTGCCACTGGCTTCAGGAGTGCAGTGTAATTTATTGAATCAGAAGCCAACTTGTGATTTTGCAAATATGGATGTTGAAGATTTATATAGATACATATGTCCTACTCAGAGAAAGAGAATATTAGACAAGTAAGTTAATTCTTCAACCGTGCTTCTGCATTGTTGATTAGAATTGTTTGTTCGGCCCAAGGCAATTAGTCTGTGAGTGTTCATAAGTTAATCTTTCAGATTCTGTTCTTGTTTTGTGTTTGCTCCGGAACTTAGAGCTATATGTTTGTATTCGATGATATAGTCAACATTTGATTTTTTTTTTTTTTTCGTTGGAAGCATGAATGCAGTAGGTTTGCTAATAACTTCGGAAAGATAAAATTATTTGCTATGTTCCATTGAGGTTACATGATTGTATCTTAGGCATGTTGGTCACTCTTTTGTTTCGTTTGACTCTCTTGGTTCGTTGGTACGTATCATACTAAGAATAATGTAGATAGAAGTGATTTACCTGTTGGTTCGTGTTTTTTTTTTTTTTTTTTTTTGAAACGGCAAAAATATATATATATAAATTTTCAAGAGTCACAAGAGCATAAGAAATGCTCGGATGATAATACATTACAACTCAAAACCAAATCACTCAGATCTCAAAGTATATTCCAAACTCTCTAAACCATCAAACAAGTTTAAAAGCATCAAGTGTGGCCATCAACGGGAACCATTAGCATCCCGGCTTTCAAACCTTGAATATCAAGCAAGTACCAAATGTCCACAGGAACCATTAATATCCCGGACTTCAACACCGTCAATTCCATGGTTGTGTCACTAGAAACCACCCCGTCAATTCCTTAAAACCGTCAATTTCTTAACCAAAGCATTCAATCTCCCCACATCAAAGGCCTCAAGGTGCTTAAGGATTTCAAGAGAACAAGAGCAAGAAATTTAAGAGACGGCCATGAGATACGAAACAAAGAGCACTAGCTAGCCACGCCCCTCCACCATATGCTTGTCTTTCAAAGCAGTGAAGAATTGGCGTGGTCATGACTCGATGAGCATAAACCATATTGTCCGACTCCTACCAACAATGTTCTCAAGAAATCCAAAAGCAAGGAAAACACATCCCTACACCCAAAGTTCCCACGAAAACAAGAAGTTTAAGAGGCGGTCGAATCTGAAACATTGAGCACTACTAGCCACCCCTCCACCCTATGCTTTTCTTTCAAAACAAGTGGCAAACAATTTAAGGCAGTCGACTCAATGACGCAAACCATATTATCCATCCTACACCCAATGTTTGCAGAAATGATAATTGGCAAGAAATTTAAGATGTATCTCCGGAACCTTTAATTCATGTAACCCAAGTAACCGAGGTCAAAACCCCACACTCAACCAAAAACTCCTCCACCTAATACTCGAGAGGAAGAGGTAAGAAATTTAAAGTGTCATCACGTGGTTAAAAATCAAGTAGGTCATAAAAGTTCAACAACCCTTTTCACTACCGATTCTACTCACACAGCAAGAATTTCAGATTTCATGCCCATCTCTCATCTCTCAGTCCATCAGTCACAGAACCGATCAGTCCAAACATAATGTGTCCACCTGTTCACAATCAACAACTTTTTCTCCCATTTCATTAGTCAACAGAGACATCATCATCAAAGCTATGTTACCCGGTCCCATCATGTCATTATTACCAATCATCAACAAACGTCATCATTTCTATCATTCCAACACAAAAAGTAGTTAATCATTATGTCTTACCAAAGATTCCCTACAACACTCAAAAACACATCAATGCTCTCTGTCCGAATCTGATTGTCTCTGTTCAGAGTCAATTTGCTTCTGTTCCTGTCTCCATATCGCCTGCGGATCTCCGTTTCTCGCCATTCATCATCAGCAATACAATAACCTGCACATGATTAAAAACACAACGCCGGCTCCAAAAGCCATAAATCGATATGATTATCATCTTTGAGCTTGCCTTTCCTTTCAACCAAGTCCAACAATTGTTTTTATTTTTCCACAAGATTCCATAATGTTTCTTTGCACTCATTATAAATGCCTTGATTTCGTCTTACCCAAATCATCCATACACATGCATGCCAAATCATTTGCCAAATTTCTTTTCCATTTCTTACTCTCAAATTCCTATGATTTTCCAACAATTGATCCAAATCTTCCCCTAGGACTCTATCACAACCTAGCCAATTATAAATCAAATCCCACACTTTTTACAAAAGGACACTCCCCAAATATATGCCACACGGTTTCAATCTCATTACCTACACAATTTTTACATTGACGATTCTCTACACTTAAGAACACACCTCTTTTTTCCAAATTATCCTTAGAGGCAATTTTATTTTGAAGCAATTTCCACACAAAAGCGTTAACCTTAGGAGGAGACAATTTGTTCCACATAACCGGTGCCCACTTTTTCATTGGGTTCTCAAGATCAACCATATGAACTTGTCTATAACCATCCTTGGTCGAGTAGACTCCATCTACTTCACCTTTCCAACACCACTTATCCCGCTCTCCTACTTTCAACCTCAACACCGCAGCCCGCATCTCAATTTCTCTCACCACACTCGACTCTCTACGACAACTCTGCCCCATTCCCAATTGAATTCAACCTCTCCAAGATTCCACATCACTCTATCACTAAGCAAACACTCTTTATTTACCTCTAGTCTATACAATCTTGGGTATAATTCTAGAAGACTCTTGTCGAAAGGCCCCCACTTGTCCTCCAAAAAACTCGTATTACTTCCATCCCCAAGTGTCTTTGTACAATTATTTTCAAACCAATCGGAAGAAACAACAATATTCACAAGATCCCTCCACCACTCCAACCAATGATTGTTACATGTCCCTCTTCTTTTCTTTTCCTTCACATTTTTACTAAAGTCCCCATACTTCGAATCAAGCACTCTCAACCACAACTCATCACCCCCCCCCCCCCCACTAATAGTTTCCACGCCCACTTCCCAAGCAAAGCTACATTAAAATGTTTCATGTTTTTTATTCCAAGACCTCCCTTATTTACATCCTCACACACCGAGTCCCACTTTACCCAAGCAATTTTTCTACCTTTTTCTATGCTACCTCCCCACAAAAAAGTTCTTTGAAGATTCATTAGTTCATCAAGTACTACTTTAGGTGCTTTGAAGAAGGATAAGTAGTACGTTGGTAGTGCATTCAACACCGCCTTTGTCAATACTATCCTTCCTCCAAGTGACAAAAATTTATTCTCCCAAACCCCAAGTCTTTTTTCAAATTTTTCTTTAACTTTTTCCCACAACTTTTTCTCTTTTGCTCTCCCGCCCACCGGCAACCCCAAATAATGAAACGGACAAGAGCCCACTTTACAATTCAAGAGACTAGCATACTCCTCAAGCACGCCCTCATTATCTCCAAACCCCATGAGACTATTCTTACCAAAATTAATCTTGAGACCGGATACCAATTCAAAACACCTTAACACACTTTTAATTGCTTTAAAATTTTCTCTACACAACTCTACCATAATGAGAGAGTCATCGGCAAATTGCAAGTGTGAAATAGGTACTTTCTTTTTTCCTACCAAAACCGGTTTAAAGTGTCCCAATTCACAAGCTTTATTAATCATTCTACTTAGCCCTTCCGCTACAATCAAATATAAAAATGGGGAAAGCGGATCCCCTTGCCTCAATCCTCGATACACTTTGAATTCTTTTGTTGGACTCCCATTAATCAAAACCGAACTTGTTACACTAGACACATTCTCTAATCCATTTACACCATTTATCCCCAAAACCCATCACTTTAAGCATATCAAGTAGGAAATTCCAGTTTACCGAATCATAAGCTTTTTCAAAATCAATTTTAAGCATAAATATGCTCTTTTTCCTTTTTGCTTCATCGATAATCTCATTTGCTATAAGTACACCATCCAAAATATTTCTATCTCCTATAAAAGCCGATTGGTTTTCTGCCACAACCTTTTCAAGAACTTTACCTAGTCTATTTGAAAGAATTTTTGACAAAATTTTATATACACTACTTACAAGGGAAATTGGTCTATACTCACTTATATTCACCGGATTTTTAACTTTAAGAATGAGGGTGATAAAAGTAGTATTAGTACCTTTGCAAAGCTTCCCATGACCATGGAACTCATCAAGCATCCTGAATAGATCATCCTTCACCACATCCAAACAAGTCCGAAAAAATTGGCCCCCAAAGCCATCCGGACCCGGGCTCTTTTCTATCCCACAATCCCAAATTGCACTGTTTATTTCATCCTCCTCAAATTTCTTCTCCAAAGTCTCTTTGTCACTAATATCAATTGTGTTACCTCGAAGTTCCGTTGATTTAAACTCTCCCAACTCCCGAGCTTTAAAGTCATTCTCAAAAAATTCCCGAACTCCTTCCTTTACCTTATTGACCTCCTCCACCCACTTCCCTCCAATTCGCAGCCCCTAAATTTTGTTAGATCTCCCTCTTCGCTCTATAGCCCCGTGAAAGAACATGGTATTGGCATCTCCTTCCTTCATCCATTTGGACTTTGCTTGCTGCATTCTTAAATTCTCCTTAATTTTCAATAATCGATGCAGCTCAACCATATCCTGTTGTCTCCTTGTTGCCCAAACAGATCGAATCCCATTCCTTTGCACACTGGAATATGATCCAGCATCACTTTCAGTCAAAGCTCTCATACCTCGGTCTCTGTCCTCTCTGTCCAAGGTCACATGCATCATTGATGGAATCGATGATGCAGGCTGCAATGATGGTTCAGTGGGCACCACCACTCCACGTTCTCTGCCCTCAGTCCACACAGGCCGCTCAACATACTGACTTTTCATTCCATTGGGCCAGCCGCCACTAGCTGATCGATTAGGCCCATTAATCAGTCCACCCGCCCTCTCAACATTTCCACTTCCACTTGTACTGTCTGCTTCACAATTCTCCAGCAATATATCAGCTTGCTCCACACTAAAAGTCAACTTCTCAATTTTCTCATCAATTCCTCCCATTGTTCTTCCATTCCAAGCTTTTAATCTCAGTTTCAAATTCTTCAACTTTTCTTTTAGGACATAACCACCCCAGCCTTGAATCTCATTGGTATTCCATTGTTTTTTCACCACATTCAAAAATTCTTTCTCTCTTATCCAAGCATTCATGAATCGAAAGGGTGTCGGTCCCCAATCTTGCTCACCCATCTTGATTATAATTGCAACATGATCCGAGATTCTTCGTTTCAACCCCACTTGTACAATCTCCGGCCACTTTCTCATCCAACTTTCGGAAAAAATGAACCTATCTAATCTACTACAACTAGTTCCATTGTCCCGGTACCAAGTGAATTTTCTACGAGCCATAGGTAAGTCAACTATCTCCGCTTGTCTAATGAACTCATTGAAAGCTTTCGTCCTTTTCTTTTCACCTCCACTCACTTTTCCCCTTCGCTCTTCCAAATTTCTTATTGCGTTGAAATCACCACAAACGCAACAAATTTTCTCCTCATTTGTCTTAATTCTTCCTAGCAATAAATCCCACAATTCTTGCCTCTTTGTCTCAACACACGGAGCATTGACATTCAAGATCTCAATCTCAACCTCATTCCATTTACCTTTCACTCCTAAAACACCCTCCTCCCCCCACAAATTTTCTTTCACAAACACCTCATTATTCCACATGCTTAGCAAACCACCGGACATACCATTAGCTTCTGAGAACACAAAATCCACCTTATCTCCTCCCACAAAACTCCACTAATTTTCTATCCACCACCTCCATCTTTGTCTCTTAGATACAAGAAAATTCAATTTTTTCTCTCCTAATTATCTCCTTCACCTCTCTTTTCTTCAATCTGCCCTCCAACCCCCTAATGTTGAAACTCATCATCCTCATTATCCACTTCTTTGTTGACCATTACATTCCATTGCTTCCTTTTCCTCAAGAACCCTTCGGTCCCTCACTTCCCACTGCTTAAAATTTTCCACACTTGCTCGTTGATTAATCCCATCACAATGCCTGTGTCCGTAATCTCTTTGCTTCCACCTCTGTCCGTAATCTCTTTTGCTCGTTGGTTCGTGTTGATATTCATTAATCACTGAATCCACATAGGGAATATTGAGATTTTAGTTCAACTAATGGGGGCATGATAGTCATGAAATAGGAGCCTTTAATCCTTCACAGAGAGCTCTAGTACTAAAGATTTTGAATGTAAGTAGATGTGACATTCCCGATTCTTTTCATGTGCAGTATAGTTTTGTTCTCGTGATGAGTATCTTGTGAAAAACTTAAAAAAGGGCCTGCACTTTATCATGAACTTGCTCAGTTTCTAAATGAAAACAGGTGTTGGCTTAACTTAGTAAGTGCCTATTGTTGGACTGATGTGCCACGTTGAAAAGTTAGTGTTTAGGGTTTCCTATATTTATCCATATTAGTCAGAAACTTTGTTTATTCTTGCGCCTGTCTTTTCATTGAAATTCTTGGCTGAATTGTAGTATAAAATATAAGCCAGGCCCGAATGGGCTGAATCGGAATGCCGAATGAGTTTTCAGTTGAAGAGAACAGAGCCTTAATCATAAAAAATTAATATTAATCTGATTCCGCTCTGGGTATAAAATATGTATTTTGTAATAGGTTTTTTGAAGGTAGCTCACCGAAACAAAAGCAGAGGACTGGCAACTGAGGTTTCAGTCGACTAACATCAACCATCATGCTGCAGTTACCCCTTGAAGCCGTAGCACGACTCAGCATGAAGTTTCATCTTCTCGTGTTCTAGAAAAGGCTTGGCGCACATTGTTGGGACTAGAGACCTAGTACAGAAAGTGTTCATGTTATGTTTCTGATAGCCATTTATTGGTTTTAACTTTTCATGTAATTAGAGGATAATGTTGTAGAAATTTTTTGGTGGCGACGATTTGATGGTATCAAGTTTGAATGTGAAGTTGTTGATGGTCCAAGTTTCCTTTGTGTTTCAAAATCTTAATGTTGATTTATTGGGCTTGTATTGCTCTCCCTTGAAATTGAATACAAAGGAATGTTAGATTTATTTTGGCATTAGGCTTTTGCCCAAAGCACACTAATAGCTACATGTATGACAAGAAATGTTAGGGCAAAAGATGCACTGGAATTTTCTCTTGGTAATTTATTAATGATAATTTTACAAAAATAGATCACATCTCAACAAAAAAACAAGAAGGGACAAATGTATGATTTTGCCACCGTCCCATTTACAACGATTCTGATCGGGGAATGTTGTAGGAAGTGCTTGTAAATGAATATTGATTGAGGGACAATTCAAACAAATTTTGATGTTTCTAATACAAATTCACACTTGATGTTCCATCTTTATCCTTAAAGTTTATTTTGTAGTCAAACTTACCAAAAAAAAGAGTAATTTAAATTTAAAATATCATTTATTACATTAACATACCATTTTAATATGCATTTACATTCAATTGATTATCTCAATTAAATGCAAAAATTGTAGAATTGATATAGATTTTATCAATTTTATTATTTTACATATATTGCACATTGTTTTGATGTAAATTTTCTGACCTCACTTAAAAAGAATGTAAATGTCTAATTGTATTGATATATGTCTGCTTTTATATCAACATACGTCAGCTACGGAAAAGATCTATGTAGTTTAGTATTTAACGTAGACATATGTTAGTATCGGAACTGACATATGTCTGAAATGGTGCTGATATGTGTCTACAAATCTCAGATTTTGAACATGTCCGTTAATAATACATACATATGTTTATATTGACACTAACATATGTATGAAGTAATATCGATATGTGTCGACAGTTACATTTTACATTTACTCCAGCTTAATTAATGTCTTCATAATAAATTTCGTAACTGACATTGAGTAAGGGAGGGTATGATTGTCTCTTCATATTTATCAATATTAAATCCTAACCACACATTTAACAATGTTGTACCAGGATCAACAACAAAAAAGTGTGTCGTCTCTTAATCAATTCTTTTCTCCAAAGTTGTACTACTTTCTAATTTGGCCCTGATCTTCGTTCGACAACATTATCTCACAAAACTTGTGGTAAGGTCATGAGTTTTTCAAATCTGACAAAGCTTCTCTGGTTGTTGCTGAGATAACTGCATCTGAAGCATTAGGCAGGTAGTAGTATTTTCCTGGACATACAACATAACTTGTCATTCAGTGTGCTAATTTTAAATGGAGCAGAAAATACTGAAGATAACATAGATTCAGACTGTACCTTGGGCAACTCTTGCGATCTCTTTAGCGAATCCAGTTGAAACAAACTTATTTTCGGTGTCAATGACTAGAAGCGACATCCCTGCTTTGTATATTTTCCCAGCAACCTCGAGAATCTCATCCTGAAACATAAAAATAAAATTAATCTCATGAAACTAATCTTTGAATTCTGCATTCAAAATAGCTAGTCTTGTTAACAGGCCAAGAACCATCATCAGAAATTGCTGTTTAGGAATTTACTATAACCAGCTGACAATTCGGTTAACAATTTGATACAGTTAGTTTGAAAAATGGCGGAGCAAAATGTTTTAGATCTTGTACCTTTAGTTCCTGAGCAGATGGTTTAGGCAAATCAGCAGCAGCTTCAAGATCAGTGGATCTTTTCAGTGATATGTTTGCTCTCCCATCGGTTAAGACCACAATCATTATACGGCCAACATCACCGCTCTTCTCTGCGTTCATTCCAACTCTAACAGCCTAAAGGAGAAGAAAGAGGAAAATGAATCAACTGATATAAAGGAAGTGACCAATTATTTCAGGATAATTATTAGCTGTAGAGATCACACCAATAATTGTACTATATCTCAATTCTAAAGATATCAGATGGCAGGCAAACTTGGATTTGCCACAAGATTCTAGAAACACTAATTTAAGAGAATATCAAGTAGCCTCAACAAGGTGTTTGATATCTTCTCGAACTTGTGGATTTACCTGTCAGATATTCCGTCAAAACAATTTGAATATATGGTGAAATAACTGATTTTTCTCAAAAGAAAATGCAGCTTTTGTGGAGAGACTCTCTCCGTATTTCGGGAGTAACAGTACATTTTTAAATCAAACTGTTACATATTTAGTAATGAAGGGGTAATGCAGGTATATTAAACACATTGTGTGAAACTAAACATGTGATGTTGATCTCGAGAGATGGTCTCTCGTGAAAGTTTGTAAAAAAGGCGGTATTGGTCAGCTTTTCTACAGAGACAGACAGGTTAGGAGAATGTGAAATTCTGGCCCAATTAAACATAAGCTTTATATACTGACAACTCGAACAACTGATAAACTGAAGAAGGAAATTCATACAGTGGTAAGTCCATGGGCAAGTGGAGAACCCCCACCACAGGGAAGTCTCTCGAGACGCTTTCTTGCCATGGCAATTGATCTCGAAGGGGGCAAGAGGATTTCTGCAGAATCTCCACGGAATGGAATGATTGATACCTGCACAAAACATTTTCCTGAGAAGGGCCAAAACTATCACAATAGCTACTCTAAAAGGAATGCATGCACCGCATTTTCAGAGTCCCATAACTGCTAAGATAGACATAGTTACCACCTGAAAATTCTATATAAATGCATCACGAGCTATAGAGACTCATATGTCATTCCGCGCACTTACCACATGCATGTTGATTATCTGGTCAAGGATAATAACAGAAAGGACCACAGATCAGACAATTAGAAAAGGTACCTGATCTCTGCTAGTATAACTCTCAGCAAGTAGCTTAAGTGCTGCACCCTTGGCATTTTGCATTCTGTTTAATGCCATACTTCCACTGGCATCAACAACAAATATCACCTGTCATTTTGTTGAAGAGGAATAAGACGGAAGGAACAACAAATATATCATGAAATAAAAAATAGTATATTGACAGCTCAAACTCATCCTCTGGCAACATAAAAAATAATAAAAACTTGTAATTGTAACATATGCATTCATATCCATATCCTGGCAATTATTTCTTCATATATAGATTTTTTTTTTTTTTAAATTATGTGCGGCACAAGGAGTCTAAGTATGTGATGGTTGGAATTTGGCAACATTAGATGTTGTTAGATATCCCAGATCGACTGCCATATCATGCTAGTCTTTGGTTCCAATACAAGATAATATGACATGGAAACAAAATGCATACATGGTTTCCTACTTCAAGAAGAAGAGAGTACATAATCAAGCTTAAATGATTAACGTATGTAGTAGTTCTGAGTACAAAGTTTACCAGAGCTCCTGCTTTTCTAGCCATACGTTTAGCCCGCATGTCTGTCTTTTCAACAAATACTTTTCTAATTTTAAGAGTATCTTTCTCCCTTCGCAATTTCTGGTATGGTGCGGCTGCTCTAAGAGTTGCATCAACAGCCAACCTCTTCACAGGACCCTGCTTGATCAGAGAACTTTGTCCATGAAGTAGATATTTAAATGGAAAAGAAAATTCGAAGCATCATTAGCCAAATACTGGAGATTCCATTAAATAGACAACCAAAACTCACAAAAGAGCAATCATTCCTGAGTCACAGGATGAATATGCTCCTTGGCTTCAATAAGAAAAAGGAAAATGGATCTGACCTTTGGAAGCATCGGTTTAATATAACGCCCCCTATCCTCAGAAAATATAACATTCTTTGCTCTTCCAGCTTTTCCTTTACGCCGTTGTGCTTGTTGTGCAAAGAATAAAAGTTTCTCATCCACCAGACCACCTTCAGCATCGAAGATGAACTCTTCAGGCACTTGATCGTCTTGTTGCTCATTCTCTTCATCCTTGTCATCATCAGCATCATCATCCTGTTATCGGAAGCATATATTTGTCTAAAAGAATGTCTTAGAACTACTACACCTGAATGTCCTTTATTCTTTCAGTGGGTCACATAATTTTTCATCACGATACAATTGGGTGCTTAAAACTAGTTACACGAGTAACAAACCTCTTGATCTTCCTCCGCTTCCTTCTGATCTTCTTCTGAAGACTCTTGGTTTTGTGGAGGAGGAGGTGGAGGGGGTTGCTGGTTTTGTGGAGGGGGAGGGTTTTCATTAAACACTGAACGTGGTAGGATGACCAGCTCGACCTGCATTTGAACAATGACCCCATAAATAAGTTGAGGCATGATAGTCCGTAAGACATGGGATTCGACGTAGCTGTAAAAGTTAACGGCAACTTGAATTAGTAGCCACCAGAATCGTTAGGTAAGTTCAAACAATCAGCTACTTGAAATCATGTACAAGAACTCTATCATATTAATAAAAGTTTAATATTTGGTAACACAATGCAAACTCTGACCAGTCAGAAAGACAAGAGTATAGTACTTACAGCTTTCTTCAGGTCATCCACGCCGACTTTCTCACGCCCTTCAAATGCAGCCAAACACCGAGCTACTCGTGCAGCATATAATTCAGCTCTGTGCCCCTACATGGACAGTTTGGAACCGTAAAAGCTCATTCAGAGAGCAGGTCCACAAACATATTTGCTCATTGACAAAAATCAAACTCTTATAAAATGACCACAGATTGTCTAATAAATATGTGCATTGAGAATATCACTTTTTTATTACACTGAAGTAATGCAATTTGTTTCAATTATCAAATTTTCAGAGTGCTAGCGCACGCACACATAGGTTTATATACATGCATGCATGGATATGGGACTTCATGATACAAGAAGTTGAACCAAATAAATGAAGATGAGTTTCATTTGGAAAACCTGACAACCACCTCTCATGGCTTCCATAACAATGTACTTCAGTTGCTCCCTGCTTATACTAACATCCTTCAAATACTCCCGTGCTAGAATTATCTACAGGGGATAAGCATCACAAGCATTATCAGCTAATTAATAGACATTGTAGGAGCAGATGGTAAATTCATCATTGTTAAGGACGCCAGCAAAGATACGACGCCTACAAATAGGAGTGGCAATATTGTCCCAGTTTTATGCATTTACCCATACTTAGCGTGTTTAAATGGTTATGGGACCCATCTATATCTGTTTACAAGAGTGGAGTTTAAACCGGTATCCACCCATTTGAAATGGGCCAAATATGGGAAAAGGGTGTTAAAGATTTCACTAAAAGCTTAGATCCCATTCTATTTTCATTATTCCCTACTTATTTGTGTAAATGGATTTAAAAAATAGGTTAAAGTTCAACCCATATCCATTCAATACCCACCCATTACATAAATGGTAAAACTTTACCCGTTTTCCATATTGTTTTACCCTAATCTGCCCGTCAGCCAGCCCTACTTACAAATATGGCAGCATGAAAAGATGTTTGTTTTGCTAAATGTTAAACTGGAGATCGAGTCATTCCTTCATGCTGGAACTTTGAAATTGGAATATCATACTCCCTCCGTTCTTTTTAAAGGTTTACATTTTGTCATTTTGGGGATTTTTTTCTAAAGTTTAGCGTTTCCTTTTTTGGAAACCCACTATCTTCACTTATTAATTTTTTAAACACTCTCTTTCATACTTTATCCATTATCTCTCTTACTTTTTACCATCTACTTACTATTTTATTCAATTTTCTTAAAATTCACACAAAACCAAAATGTAAACCTTCTAAAAGACCGGAGAGAGTAGTTATCATTCATGTTTTAAGAACCAAAAGTACCTGAGTCTTTGCAACATCCATGTCTTCCTCAACCATCTTTATGACTTCACGACTTTGTTCTTGGAACTGTGTTGCAATATCAACAGCAGCGACACGGTCGTCAAAACTCATTGGAAGATCTGCACTGCAGAAGAATGGTGTCATTATAGAGGGAAAAGCAACATAAGCTTCTTGTTTTTTACCTTGTTTTATTTTTCATGAAGTGCAGAAACTATTTTAGCATAATGAATGGACTGTAATTTTGCTGAAATGTAAGCTTTTTGAATAAGGAAAAAATGTTCATGACAACTACTGGGAAGAGAGATCCGACACCCAGACAGGAATTTTAAGTTACAGTTTTATTTCTTAAAACAGAACAACTGTTACTATATTACTGCATCTTCTTGTACGCAAAGATTTCGGGTATAAGCATGTACTGAGTAAACAGAGAAAATTTGATGTTTCAGACCAATGCAAACCCAAACCCACTAAAGTTGATGAATTAATGACGTGCAATAGTTTGCAGGATAGGATAGATTCAGATGAGGCATGTAGGCCAAAGATGCTCACTAAAGAGGAACAAAATTACTGAGCACTTGGTGCATAAAATTTGAAGGTGAAAAGAACCAGATTTATATTAAGCTTATGACGAATTGGAAAAGTTGTTAATCATCTATTACTAGGTTAAAAATTGGACCACTTTTTTATTCGATTTAACAAGTGGAAACAAATTGGATGACGTTTATATATACAAATACATCGAAATTTATGTGCTTTAGTAAGCATTTACCAAAGATTATATGAAGGGGAAAAAGAGATGAAGGGTAAGTAAACAGGATGGATAAACCCATGAAAGAAGTAAACAAACCACAATTAAATCTTCCTGAATCAACAACGATATGGTTAGCCAGAGTAACCAATCAGCGAGTGTCCCTAGAAGTTCGAGGCATGTCACGAGAAAACCCATCATTGTGATCAACATGTAAACATGCCTTTGAAAGAAGTAATAAACCTTAGGTAGTAACTAAACTAACTATTAAGCCCCCCACTGGATGAAATACTAAAAAAAAAAAAAAAAAAAAAAAAAAAAATCAACAATAAAAAAGTTACCAGTCATACCTCAAATTTATCGCTATTCGGTCGAGAAGATGCTCCCTAACAGATCCCTCTTCAGGATTGAAAGTAGCAATTAGAAGTGGTTTGCATGGGTGTCGAAAGCTGATACCTTCTCTCTCCACAATGTTGACTCCCTCCGTCAAGACATTAAGAAGCAAATTACTGATTCCTTCATCCAAAAGATTAATCTCATCAACATACAAAACTCCTCTATGAGCTTCAGCAAGAAGGCCTGGCTGAAAAACTGTCGTTCCAGATTTCACCGACTCCTCCACATCAACAGATCCTATCAATCTATCCTCTGTGACACCAAGAGGAATCTGCCAAAAAGGTGCTAAAACGGTCTTACAAATGAAATAGATCCTTTTCTTTTTAAGATTTGACAGTAGAAATTTCTTCAGATCAAGTAAACGATGATTTTCACTGCCTAATACTTTCTTTTAAGACTACCTGAACAAAAGGTGACCTGACTATCTGAGTCTTTATATTACCATCAGAGTCATACTCTATTCTATCAGCGAGGTCATCTTCCCACCTTCAAACAAATATGCATTCGTTAGCTATTGAAAAAACTGGTAAGTTTATGTTTTTCAAATAATGATGCAACAATGAAGTAAGACAAGCTAAGCAGTTGAGATAATGGAAATCAATTGCATCTAGATGGATCCCATTATGCAGCTGAGCACTTGATTTAGGTTAGTTTCTGCCACTACAAATCACAGGTCTGAAGATGTTTTGGCCAAATATCGTCAAGATGCAGTCAGTAAGACATAACCATAGAATTATTGCCTTTCTAATTGCTAATATAAAGAATGAAAAAGACCAGAGCTTTTACTTGATCCAATGTGTTGTTCCTTGTTAGTGTATTGGACAGCCAGACATTGATTCTTTCAACACATGACAGGTTTTTATTATCATAATTGGTTGACTTGATCCAGTGTGACTTCCATTTAAGCTGCTAATGAGTAAGAAAACAAATGAGCCTTTACTAAGTAAAGTATCAAAATAGTGTTCGCATCCTTTTGTGTTTTCCACTGCTTCAAGTGATTGTTCATAATTGCAATTCAATATTAATGATTTTCAAAAGCTACAAAGAAAACTTCATTTCCATCTTACTTTGACTCATATGCTCATTGAACAATGCACCAAACTTGTCATAGGCCACCACATTTAAGTACTATACTTTTCTAAAATCTTGTTTATTTAATACTTTCATCTCCAGATAAACTACAAAAAAAAAAAAAAAAATTGAATCTCAAAACATCCTAAGGAGTAAGGGCCCTTCTTCAACAATTTCTACTGGCTTTCAAAATCCCTTTCCTCAAACTGTTAATGTAAGGTTCACAAATGACATATTCACAGAGACTAACATACAACATAACAAATATCGAAATTCATTGGAGAGTAACATCCAGGTACACCATAACCAGTGTAGCTATCCATCAGAGTCTAACATGCAACAAGAAAAGTATACCTAAACCACCGGAAAAAACCATAAATCCTATGGCATAAATTGAACAAAAAAAACCAAAAAAAAAAAAAAAAAAAAAAAAAATTGGCAACTTCCGCACACTAAGATCATTTAACCCAAGTTAGCATAAAAAAAATAATATCAAGTTTATCATTTTAATAAATCCATAGCATCTAGTACAGGTTAAATTCTCGAGCTTTACTCATCAGGATTTGAAGGGTCGGCATTCGAAATTGATCCAGCAACAACTTCAATAGGTGGAAGAATGGCATGCAAGCCACGTGCCATTACTGTTTTGGCTGTTCCTCGCTTTCCGGATATGGCAATTCCTCCTATCTCTCGATCTATAGCTCCAAGTAAGAGAGCGGTCTTTATAGCATCCTGTGTGGGAAAACAGTGTTTCTTTTAAGCTAAAACGTAAGAGTTTCAGAATCAATATGTTGAGCTCTTATTTGCCAAGTGCAATAAAACAGTATCATTTAATAGCAAACTCTAGAATTGAAAGCATCTAATCATATCATAATTGATAATTCTTTGAATAAAAATTGAACTTGTACAGGCAGACACAGTGATTCAGAATCTTTCAGATGATTCTTCTACTTAAGAAGTTCCTGTCAAGCAAAGTTAGAGTGCACCCAAATAGGCCATCTTTGCATGAGTTCCCATCACATTATTTATGTAAACTTACATACAAAACATGAGCAGTGAATAGCACCCCCCAGCATCCGGGGTAATATTAAATCAAGAGCATATGTTTTAAACATGCGGCAGTGAGCAGTCCTAGTTATATTGAGAAAGATTAAACAAACCAACAATTTAAAATAACTGATCTGACATTTGCGATTCCACGCAAACCTGGAGCAATTTCGCAAGTCTACTTGACCAAGTTGTCTATTACAAAGAGACCCAATAAAAAGTTCTCCCAAATATACATGAGTCCAATATCAAAGAGGGAACCTTCGGTATAATCATCACAAGAGGTTTCTAAATCCTCCACATTTCTTTATTCATCTCTATTCGAATGCACTAGTCCAAAAAAGGCAATGCGAAATTTTGGCATTATTATTATTACTATATCTTCATCAAAATTGTATAATGTATAGCATGTTTTAGATCAATGTCAGTTAGTTACTTCATGATATCATCAGACTATCAATAATTAGATAAGGAGAGATAGAGATAAGGGGAACCTGGCCAACAACAGCAGCAAGAGGAAAGAATTGCCTTCCATAAGGAGTGGAGGAAGTGCTTTCTTGTTCCTCCTGCTTGACTCCAACAGCTCCATTGCTGGATTCGAGAGTTGCTGCAGCATTAGCTACCACTCTGAGCCTAGTCTTTCTGGTCCAGTTTGTTCTTGTGTGGAAAGAATGTGATAATTTTGGCCTCAAAGCATGTGAGAAGAGAAGAATTGGGTTCAATGGCTTGAGGGATTTCAAGCTCGGAAGTATGGGATTTAACTGTGATGGTGTAATCGGAGAAGAAAGCGCCATGAATGAAAAAAGAATGACAATCAAGAAATGGTTTGTTTTCTTATCGTTTGCTTTGCTCAATAAAAAAAAGTGAGTGATGATATATATACACTCTCACCATCTTATCTTTCAGCAGATGATCAACGCTCTTCATTGGTTCTCTGACTGACGACACTTTTAATACGGATTTGGACGATTTGGCTGAATTAGACTCCTTTGACATACTAGTAAATTCCAAAATCCCACCGTAATTTTTGGAAAACTTAAATTATCTTTTCGAATTTAACTTGTACATTATTGACCAACTACTTGCTAATTTAAGCTAGAAATCTAAAATTCGGAGTCATTGTTTATTTGTGCGATTAGTAACAAGCATTTCTTGGGAAGTAGGTCATTCGCACTGTGTTGTTGAACCCGCTTGTTTGGCTTCAAACTCGAGTTAAGTTTTCTCAACTTGAGTTTAGTTTTACACAAATTTTATGTGTTTCTCCACTCACACTATGATAATCGAGTTGAATTACTATTTATCAACTTAAAAACTCAAATATCCTATTAGACCCGATCAATATAAAATTTTAATGCTATCGATTACAAGTGTTCAAAACTAACTCCAGTTTAATTACTATTAATCAACTTCAAACGTAACTCTACTTGAATTTGTAATTTAATACCACAAACATGGATGTTTTTCACTTCACTATATGGCCATACCTTTCATGAGCTCATTAAAATTCGTTCACCCTTTTTATTCAAAGAAGAAAGAGATAAAAGTACATAACTTCAACAAGAAGCTCTGGCCAGATGTGGGACGTGGAGGCAACATTATGGTTAAAACTGCATCACAGTCAACTGTTTGTGCCAATATCACTGCAATTTACACATTCTCCAACCTCGACACCACGACAGCCAGAGATCGGTCCACGTTCCAACTACATGCTTTGGTCAGGTTTCCAGCTTTGTTACCAGAAGCCATGCTATGCATTCACGTTTCTATATCGGCCTCATATAAATAACAAGTGTTACATGTGCGTATACTCATCCGCTTTCATACAAGTTCATTGCAAACAGAGGTTAAAATTTGCATATACACAAGACAAAATCCCAATTGCAGTAAAAGAAGGGAAAATTGTACTCTCCCAATTCTGCTTTTTTAGAAGAGGTAACAAAATCCCTTTTTCAGGAAGGGCTGCTTCCTTGTTTCTGAGCTCACAGGGTTCTACAGAAGTTGTGCTACTGGATATAAGCAATTCATTCTCTTCAAGCGATGTAATGGGAAGAAAACATGATCTTCATGCAGCCAATATTTCTTCATGTTGCTCATCCAAACATCAAGCACAATTCCATAAATTATAGCATTTCTGAACAATTTAACCGAGTTCTTATGAATCCTTGTCCGCCTTTAGCAAATGATTTGTATTCCAAATTCCATCCCCTTTTATACTTCCATGATTCCATAAAGCTCAATCTGCAAACATGAAAAAGCATCACCAATTTATGTTTTCATTATGCGACACTAAAAATTGATAACATCTCATTACTGCCTTGGCAGTAAACATAGATATGCTCTCATCTCTACTCGCTCTCCACTTCTAATTAAAGGGAAATTATGGAAATAGTTCATCAGGGAGAGTCTAGCAGAATATACCTCCCTTAAGCAGAAAAAATTCTAAACCCAGAACCACTGATTAAACCAGATACGCCAAACTAACTTGCATGATAATTGGAGACCATTGTTCTGGTAGTGTATACCATATCTCCTTAGACAAGATAACTGACCATATTGTGTAATAAATAAATAGAGGCATAATGGTTAACAAACTTGCCTGAAAAGAGAACTTATGCCCAATTCTTAATGACTCGACAGTTGCTCTCGAGACATGATGTTCTGTCTTCTTCGCATACTCTCAGTTTTCAGGGTATACATGCTTGGGTATCTTCCTATCATCTTATATCCACCTATGACAAACAATAACAAAACCATAGTTCAGATATATCACTTAGTAGGTTAACTAAGTTTTCACAATTTTGATTTTTCAAAAGCAATCACACAGCTTGTCCCTTCATCTCTTCCAGTTACCCTCCACCACCAAGTGCCGGGACCATGTGAATGTAAAATGGGGCAGAAATCTTCCAAATCTAAAGGAACAGAAAACTGACATTGAGTTCGAGTAAGATAATACCTTTACCTTAGTTTGAGTTGATCGCCGAACCTAAAATCGAAGCACTATTCCTTGAGTTATTCGCTGATTTTGACACTTGGGTAAGTGTGATCCAAAACGTGAACATTATAACTCATTTCGAACTTAATGTTGTAACTATTAAATTTCATTCCAGCACTAAATTCTAAACTTGCTGACCAAATAAAAGATTAAATGTCAAATATAACATTTCATTACTGCCAACCTAATTATTCGCTTATTGTAACTATTAGATGTCAACCTAATTCAGACACCAATTACAGCACACTATAAATCCAACTGAATATAACTTGCCAGGTACTGGAACAGATTATATGTCAACCTAATTATGAAACATCCGAGGATCATTTGCTAGTGCAAAGCTTTTACAGGGAATCTTTTCTAGTGACTAATACTACCCTCTTTGATTGTGTTCAATTCTGTTTAAAGCTCCCTCCTAAAAACATAATATAAAAAGGGTAACCAGGCTAGCTGGGGAAGAAAACGTACCTCTCCTACAAAGCATGGGTTGGACATATGACTAGGTTTTTATCAAGAGCAAATTGTGCCCCAGTTTCCATTTTTTCTTCATTAAACTTGTAACAATCATAGAATCATACCAACTGTACGGCAGAACCGTGGAAATATTTTAACACGCACACTGGAGTCATCAAAATACATATATTAACCAGACAAACCAAAAGATGAAGTTGAGATGATGGCTCTGTTTAGAACTAGCTTATCAGCCTAGCTATAAGCTCGGCGAGCTTTTTTTTAAAACAAGTCCGTTACATGAACCCTAGTTGCTAGCTTATAAGCTAGTTGATTTGATAAGCTATTCCAACTAGCTTATTACAAAAACAAACCAGCTTATTAGTTTTATATTCAATATATTTAGCAAATCAGCTAGCCCATCAACTAATTAATTTACTAAACACCTCCATAAAAAGTGACTAGCTTACCAACTATCTATTCATCTACCAACTTAATTTGCTAAACAGAGCCCACATGTCAAATACTACAAAATATGAAAGAGCTAATATGACACGTGATGTTTCCATTCATGGCTAATTACGAACTTACCATAGTAACTACTAAATTTAATTCCAGAATTAATTTCCCAGTAAGCTAACCTAACAAGAGATTACATGTCAAATACACATTTCATCAAAATATAAATATGGTAACTATTAAATGTCAACTTACAGGCCGCCTAATTAGACAGCAATTAAAGTAATAATTACAATTCAACCAAATATAACGGTTTCATGTTTTATTCAATGCTACAACATGCTCTAGTGCCTCATGGTGCTTTAAATGGTGTATGTATTATATATTGCACTGTACAACACATTCAAGCACCGTGAGGCATACGACATGTTGTAGCATAGAGAAAACCTACTCCCTCGGGTTACTAAGTAGTTCACCTATGTACTACCCCTTTGTTGACTGTAGTATCCCTACCTAGCTCTTTGTTGGACTTGGGCCAATAGGGGGATCGCTATCTTCTCTAGACATTGGTAAGAGAACCAGTTTGCCAACCAAAGTATGAAATATCAGTGAAAAGAACATTGCAGGGGATGTTTTCTAGTACTAGTACCACCCTCTTGGATTATTTAACATGCTGTTTATAACTCACCCTTTAATGCATAACAAAAATAAAAGCAAGCAAGCTAGCTGGAGAAGAAAAACATACCTCTCTCTGACAAAACAAGGCCCAAACATATGATTCAGTTTGACATGTGGTGTTCCAGTGTCCTCTATTTCAATCTTTGCACTTGTAGCAATCATACACCACAATTAGGAAAAACCACAGAACTGCAGAAATGTTCTAAAATGCACACTGGAGTCATCAAAATAAACTCAATCAACCAGGAACAACAATAGCTAAAGTTGAGATGGCAAGCCAAATACAAAATGTAAGAGAGCTAGTCGGTTCACTTAAAATGCTGCACAACTCTATATAATCATAGTTTTCTATCCACTATGGGTAAAGTTAATCATTACATTAATCTAATGGCTGTGCATTATGTTAATAATTAACAAACCATGATGATATTACATAGTAATCGCCAACAAATCAGCATGAGTTTATATGTGCGTGCAATAACAGTAGATTATTTGATATTGATGAAATCCAATTAGAAGCATTTCACAAATGGTTACAGCATTCATGGAATCTAGAGAGTATATTTGAACATAAAGGAAAGTAAATGAGATTTATGAGCAGGATTAATGACAGCGTACCTAAAGGTTGCACATAATCCTAGGCATATCCATAATCAAGATCAAAGATTCAGGGCGTAGCATAGCATTAAAATAAATTTCTAAACAGTTATTTTACACATTATTCTTAATATGAGAAATAGTAAAAGGGGATACTTTACAGTTCATGAACTACTGTATAATAAACTCCTTGCTATAATATTTCAGTTTATGGAAGGGCAAAAGAAATACATTAAGTAACTATAGACAACCATGCCAAGTGCTGTTTTCCATTCATGACATGCAAT
Source organism: Plantago major (assembly GCA_026545765.1). NCBI lineage: Eukaryota > Viridiplantae > Streptophyta > Magnoliopsida > Lamiales > Plantaginaceae > Plantago > Plantago major. The sequence goes on from CM048839.1 coordinate 38,500,213, forward strand.
ATCTAATTACGATTTTATTCTACTAACTATTAAATTTAATTCCAGTATTAGTTTCTTTATCTGAAAACCTAAAGAAAGATTGCATGTCAAATATCACATTTCATTATTGTCAATCTAACTAAGAATATATTTTTAGTAACTATTAAATGCCAGACTACATATTGACCTAATTAAGACACTAATTAAGTAGCATTATTACAATTCAGCCCAATACAGCAGTTTCATTAATATGTTTCAATCGAATTATGAAACGTCATGTGAACATTGCAAGTCCAAATCCCCCACAGGGAATGCTTCCAGTTACTCGTCCTCTTAGAGGAATTCATGATGTTTCTCCCAACTTAAACAGCCACAATAGATCTAGCCCATCTACGATTGGATATGGTTATATAAAATAAAAAATTGATTTGACACTCGAAACCTACTTTCCTCCCTATGGCATCAATCATATTGAAAAACATGCTAAAGCAACTTTTCACATGTAGAATAAGACAAGTAAAGCAACAATGATTTAACTTGTTAAACCAGGAAGGCTAAGATCATTTAACGAAGAAAAAAGGAATGAAAGAGAACAAAAGGTCACAATTAAGTTTCAATTCATTCTATTCCAAATCCAGTTCATTTAAACAAACCTGTAAAAGTCCAGGTAATGTTTCCCTTGGTTAACATTTCAAATTTCATATAAGGTTTTAACAACTATAGTAAAAATGTCTTATAAAGGGACATGTATGAGCTACAAATCTAATCTACATTCCTCTCTCACCATCACCATACAGAAGATCACCTCAAATCCCAAAGTGCAGACCATTACAACTCGGATGAGTCAGAAACAGCTCTATCAGCTGCACATAATGGAAAAGGCCCTATTACTCTAATACTCTTTGCCTTGATAAGGTTAAATCATTAACGAAAATGCAGTTTCTAGCTAACACCCAATTCTTTTCTTCTACCAGTTATAAATAATCCATGTAAAATATCATCCAATTCTAAGTCTAGGGCTTTCTGATCAGACACAAAGTTTGATACCAATGACTGGTTCTGCACACTGCAAAGGGAAAGATATGCTGGGGTCCATCATTTAACTGAATAATAGACTGGTTGAGCTGTATGCAAAGCAAGCCACTAGAGATCTTCTTCACTGCATTCAGTTTCAAGGGTACAGTCCGCAACAAGTTTACTCTTGCTGCTCCCAGCAGGATAACTATGGGGGCAAACAGGTATCCTCTTATCAAGACACTTGTAGCACTTAAAGCCAATGAGGTTTTCAATATTATCAGCACTGAGATCCAAAGCATCTCCATGAAACCAGACTGCAAGTTGGAAGCATAAAGCACAACATTCAGCTATCAAGCTATTGACAAGTTATATAAAACAGAAGCGAACTCCATTAAATGCAAGCATTTCTATTGCTTTGTCAAGGGCTAGTTTTTGAATTCCAAGTTCCAACTTGAACATTCTTCTATAAGCAAGGCATACAAGTCTCATGTACAAAAGGCAGGATTCTATTAAATTTAGAATCACAAATTTAAAAGCTCATAGTGCATTATGGAAAAAGGTGTTCAGAACCCCTGATTCTGTAGTGCACACCAATTGTGTAGGACATGCTATTTGGAAAAAAGGCGCACATGGATGTATAAACTTGACTTATCATAAATATCTATAGAAAGTAATAGTCATAAATCACAAGCACGTAAAAATAAACTTAATCTGTCACCAAATTTTAAGAAAAGGTAGATTATCAAAACTAGATTGGATTGTATCATATAATGAAGTTACGAACTATCAATACTGAAAGAACAGAATTAATCAAATCATAATCCACGTCTAAGTAAAGCTCAAAAACATCTTTCCATTGTTATGATTAATAGGTTCATTACTCTCTTCCTCATATCCATTCACTTCATTAACCTAGGTTAAAGGCCTAATTCACTTGGTATACCCGGTCTGGTCCATTTAATAAAACCCAGCTATGCCCTCTACCTGAGGAGTACCCATAGCCCCTATAGGGTGCAGGGGATGTCAATGCACAGTTGCGCATTATTTGCGCTACTATTCGTTACTATGTTTTGGACAATGCACAATTGCGCATTATTTGCGCTACTATTCGTTACTATGTTTTGGACAATGCACACACAATTGCACATTATTTGCGCTACTATTCGTTACTATGTTTTGGACATCATCTTTCCTTTAACTGAATGGATTCACAAACCATAAGCTAATCCAAGGGTTTAACCATGTAAGATCTTTTAACAGTATGTCAGCATATATTATGGACGGAATGAATTTTGTTAAGTCTAAATTGTTACCTCCACAAGCCTCACAGGCCAGATAATTCAGCTCAGGTGCGTATTCCAATTCACCGCACAAGCTGCACACTGGTTTCTTCCTTCGAGAAGACGCCTCTCCAGAAAGCACAAGAAGCTTTTTCCTCTTGAAATGCAGCAATCTTTCGTCATCTCGCCTTCCCGAAAACTGAAGACCTTTTAACCAGTAACTGCTACACGTGGTTGCCCTTGTATTCTTCCCCTTCCATCCACCAACGTCAAGCTTTCTCGACTTTCCTTTTGCTGCTTTGGCCTTCTTCACTATCTTCTTATTTTTCACCTTTGTGTTCTGCAAAGCTACTTTTACTATGCGTTCAGCATACCTAGCAGAACGACGCAGAGGTACAACAAAAGGATCTGGTTTTTTGTTTTCCAACCGCACAAAGTGCTTTCCCTTTTGTTTCTTTTTCCCCTTCCCTGAGCGCAGTCGCTTCAATCCTTTTGATGCATTGTTAGACTTGCGCACTCCACAATTCCCCTTCCCTTCAACAACAGCGTGGCATTTACGGCAAGTGTATACACAATCACCAGCAGCAGAACCAGATGCTTTACAGACATGCTTCTTATGAAAATATCCTGAAAAATATAGTGAACAGTTATATAGTTTTATGTTCGAGTATTTAACACTTAACACCCCAAAGAAAAGTTATTAACCCCAGCACACAGTAATTACGAGATGAAATGGATGCCAATAACAGTATGGCTATTTTTCATTTTTTGATAGGTAAACTCAGCATCTATTTAGAAGTAAAATTAATGCACAGGAAATGAACTTCAATTGCGAATTTACAGAAAAAAAGGTCTTAAAATTAAATAAGAAAAAGAATCGTGATCAAAAGGTTTTAAATTTCACGGCGCTTATTTTGCTCAGAAATCATGCTATGCCAATAATCAGCAACTACCTCAAGTGCCATGGTTCTTTCTCATAACAATAACAATCTAGTAGTAATTAAAGATCCATCTGTTGACTAAAACAACACTTGCCAATTCATTGCGCTTATCACCCAGACTTCATGTCATGTCAATACCACTAACCCTATAATCATTATTGTTTACGGTCAGTCAATGTCCATTGGACCATCCATTATCTTGTGTCAACATTAAACAGTATTTATGTTCAAAAGTTATAACCGTAAGTATCATCCTTCCCTATGGAGGCTTGATTATAACAGCAATTGATTGTTAATGACTTAAGGTGATACAAAAGCATGCCTGCTACAGTCTACAATAAGCCATTCAACGGAGCCAAAACAACATGTCACACGATCACTGACTATAATGGATTTTGTAAAAGAAGCTTCATCTTGCCATAATTGATTTCATATATATAAAATTGTGGACACGAGCAGAAGCAAATATTAGGTGGATAGGTGGTGTACTTGCTCAAAATTATAGCAGGTTGTATTACATGGCCTTCGCTGAAGAAGCCTAAGTAGCAGAAAAGGAGAGTTGGGAAGGCAGGATTAGAACATGCAAGTGAGTTTGCAATTGGAGAAATGCTTCTTTGCTACGAGGATCTTGTAAGATATTTGTTGTCCAGTCTTACAGCAGTACAACTATGACAGACAAACACCGAAGTTGCGGAAATAGAAAGAAGGTGCACAGGAGTATTTTCAGTTGGGTAAGATTATAAAGTTGTTAACAAAGGCGAGCGGGAAACAATTGAGAGTAAGATGGCATGCTAGGACAAAAGCAGAATGATGTCACTCCAAAAAAGATCTTACAAGTGTCACGGCAATTGTTTAAAACACAGGCTACCAACAAGGGAAAACCTACAGTGCGCAACATGAAAATGTATGCACCTTTCGCAAATAGTACGAAGAAGGGACATGTCATTGTTCTTTCCTTGCAATGTAAGTCATTTTGTATGGCCTTCAATCTTTCAACGGTTTGAAATCAGTACTTCGCGACATGGAGAACCAAGAGTTCAATTTTTTAGCATTTTTTTGGGAATTTGGGGCAACTTTGATTGAAATTAAAGGTGAGATTTGGTGTACAATACGGAATGCAATTGTGTTGAATCACCGCAACTGGCTTACGGATCATAACTGGTGTGATAATCTCTCACCTTTACCCACGTTTTAGATGTACTAGGTTTCCAAAGCAACAATAGCTGGAGGTGATTGTGATGAACTGATGAATAAAAATCAATCATGTTGTAAATTGCAATTGAATGAATCATGCACAATGCAACGAGAGAGGACGGGCATATGGTTGCAGGATCTTAAATGATCTGAAACTATTAACATGAAACCTTGACAATATAAGAGCTTCTTACCTTTGCAATGTTCACAGCTTACCGCTTCCCTGCAAATGAATAGAAATAAGCTGATCATTGGCATTACAAAACTAAAAACCATGAAATATTGAATAGTAGTCCTGTAAAAGCAAGATCTTCTTTTACAATAAAAATGATACTGTATAAAAAAGTTCACAAAAATATCTAATAATACCGCTAAACCAATAAGCTGCCAACAAACCAAGGTTAAAATTTGAGTATGCACAAGAAATTTGATCAGTATTCAGTTATTCAATGGACTATTTACATCTCAAAGAAAAACATGAAGTACCTGACAAGGACATCCTTTTTACAGTGGCTACACAGATGAGTCTCTAAGCTCTCAGCTTTTGAGAAGAGGTAAGCAAATCCCTTTTTCTCAACAGGCTTCCCCCTAGTTCCACTGATCTCCTGAAGTTCACTAGGAATAGGCTTATTAGATTTGCGAGCAATTCTTTTCTCTTCAAAAACTTTCATGAGATGTAATGGCACAAAAGCTTCCTCCAGCCAATATTTCCTTTTGTCGCTTGATGAATCATCAAGCAAAGTTCCACGTTGAAGAACAACATCAGGGATATAAGAAGTTCTTCTTTTGCCAAAATCCAGAAGATACCTAGCTACTGGACCAGCAGAGCTCTTCTTACGAATTACAACCTTTTTAAATGATTTAACTGATTTTTTTGAATTTTTGTCCGCCTTCAATGAAAAGTTCGCATCCCAGATTTCATCCCATTTAATGATTGCATCAAGCTCCCTAATCTGCAAACATCAAAGCATCACAAATTTCTCCTTTCATTACGTACCAATAAAGATTGATAAGATCTCATTAGGAACTGCAATACACGCATACACATAAAATCAGGTAATAGTTCACCATGGTCAATCTGGCAAATTTATAGTCCCTTATGCAGATAAATATTGTGAAACTAAAATCATTGCTTAAGATGAAACAAAAGTCCATGAAGGCCACATTCTTGGTGTCCTTTGTTCTAGCAGTGTACACTATTTTTCCTTAAGACTGCATAACAACTAACCAAACGGCGTAAATAAAGGGGTAGAAATTAATAGACTTGCCTGAAGAGCAAGCTGATCCACACTTCTTGACGACTCAACAGTGGCTCTCCAGGCATCACATTTTGTCCTCTTGGCAATATCTCCAATTTCAGGGTATAGCACGCCTGGTATCTTCTTAAGTCCACCTATAGCAAGCAATTAACAAAAACTTGGTTCAGATATATGCTCAATTCACAAAGGTAAAGTCTAAGTATAGAAACTCTAACCTTGTCGGGCAGCTTTGGACGCCAACGAGCGAGGCAAAGCCTTCCAGTTGAAGAGCTTGCGTGAAACAGTTCCACCTCTCCACCAAAATAAACTCAGCCCGGCTCGATTGCCTGTCCTCCTTTCAATTCCATTGTTTGGTGGTGCTCTGGGATAATTTCTTACTATATGAGACGCCGAGCCCATTGTAGTAACAGAATCCACGTGCTTTCTCCACTCAGCATGAAATGCCAGATGATGCAAATTTGACTCCATCTGTTGCAATCATTAGACAACTAAAACAGAGTACAACAAAACCAAATGATGCAATGCAGCCAATAAGCGTGCAGGAGGGTGAAAAGAGAACAAGTAGACACTTCTTGCAAATTATGATAATACAGAGATAATACACGTACCATAAGCAGCAAATGCTTTAATGACGCAATATCAGCTGCTCCAGCGACACTATTGCGCCAAAGTATGGAATGCTGTCCATTTGACCACGGACCCAAGAGAAGACCTTGAAGATGATCTTCAATGCATATCATATGGCACATTACATTGATCAGATGGTTTTCTCGGTTCTGGCTTAACTGAATACCTAAAGCCTCAGTGGTGAAATTTTCTACAGCTGGAATGCTAGTCTTCACTAGGAATAAGCAATCCTTTTCTATTTCAGGAACTTGGCAATGAATACACCACCCACACTTTTCCTTTTTGTAATTCATGCTTGACTTTAGGATATTTGACCAAGAGAAATCAGAAAACCTATTTGATATAGCCTTTGCTTGTCCTGCTACGATATCCTCAATAGGTCTTGGAGCATATTGAGAGGTTTTACCTGATGATTTAGAAGCCAATCCTTCAAGAAGAAGTGATGCTTCGTAAGCAAACAGATAATGGTTGACATAATTTGCTCCATGATTATTTACAGAAATAAGATTTTTGCATTGTGCAACATCCAACGGGATATCGATTACTTTAAGGTTTTCAGTATCAGCCAGAATATTAGCGCCATCTGGAATATCAGGACAAACTCTTAAGGATTCAGACCCGCTGTCTTTTAAGTTATCAATCTTTGTGGAAGCCTGAGAGACTTCAGCAGATCCTTCAGAACTTGCCACCTGATTTTCCCTTTTCAGTAGACTGCTAGTCCCCAACGCTGCAGCAACATTCTCCGCATTTTTTGGGTCCATATTACAGGAATAGGAAGCCACCACGGACTTTTCATATTCTCCAGCAACACACATGGTTTGAGGTTCCATGATTCCAGGAAAGGCTGAATGTGAGGAATAGGACCGTGAGTCCATATCATTTTTTGTCCCACCAACTCCTTGAATGATACTCCAATGCTTACATATGGCGGATGTTATCGCATCATAGAGAAATGGTGTTGTCTCTAGAGCTTCAACAACTATTGGAATATCATGTATATTGTAGGACCAATACGAGTACTTTTCCTCACATGATTCTGACCTGCAATTGGACAAAACATAAGTAAATGGTTAACATGTTTGTCGACATGGCTAGAATTAGTGAACTGAATACTGTAAAGAACGAAACCAGGATTGAAAAAACTAGGTCATATATATATTTGTTTTGCCCTAGTCATGGTGCAATAAAATGTTCAGAACATAAGGATGGAAACAAATCAAATTAGCACAGCACCATTTCAATGAGGACAGAAATGCATTAAAACCCTTCATGGTCTTTAGGATATCTCAAAACAACCAATTTTAAGTTTGCAATCATAACAGGAAACTAAAACAAAATCTATCACGGCATTAATGACAAAATGTGATGGCGCAAAAAAATATTTACTATAACACTCTTTGCCCAAATATGTAATCAATGAAAAAGTATCTGTTAGAATAATTAACATTTGGCTTGCACCTTACTTTACTCGACATATATCATAACTTGAAAAGCTAAAACCCAGAACTTAGTTAAAAAGAAATGACTAACCCGTGAAGGTGTCACTGGGGACTCACGTCAAAGAAGTAAACATGCAGGAAAATAGAGTCGTATAATGTGTTGTATTGGAAATTATGAAGTTGTGAATGAATTTGAACACGGAAGAACTAAAAAGTAAAAACCGCCTGCGCACTTTTACATTGAACCATCGAAACTCGATCAAAAACACACAAATGGGAATGTATTTGAAAAGTTGCTAGTTCTTGCACAGTATTATTATGCATGTTGAGCACTAAAACATTTAATGACTTTTTGGTTGACAATTTGCCATGTAATTGAATTCCCCTTGAAGACAAGAAAACCACAACTGGTTGAATTTTGGCATTATTCAAAGAATAATAGTAACAATAATGATGATGATGATGATGATGGTGGTGGTGGTGGTGGTGGTGGTGATTGTAAAGTTGATTAAGAAACACAAGTTCAACAATAGTGTGAAGGTACAAAAACAAAAAACATCAATACCCCTAAAATGCTAATGCTTTAAGAACTCTCGCAATTTGAGATATGGAGCTCAAATGCTAATACTTTAAGCACTCTCGCATTTTGATAACGGAAGGTGCATCTTATTGTTGTGTCAAGGCTTGCCCTAACCATATCTAATCATATAGCCCTAAATCAATACAGCAATATCCAGAAAACAAAAACAAAGAAATTATACATTGATCTTGGATTTGTTACTGAATTACTGAATTAGGTCTGGCTATCCAAAATCAAAAGTTTTACCCCTTAATTCCATCTACCATTTACCAAGAGTTCTACATACGAGTTACGACACTTCGATCTTAGTGTCAGGGACTCAGGGTGTCAACAATCTCTAGAGATACCTAAAGGCTCCTTTATACAAAGTCACAAACCCTTCTCCTCGGATAACGAAACTATGAATATCATTTTCTTTGATAAATTTTAGTCCAATAATAAGTTTTAAGTAAAATAAAATTCAGGTAGTGACACTGTGGCAGGAAATATCATTTGATCCAGGAGACTGGGGTCTGTACATACAAGAACACTGCCTCTACTTAATTAGATTGAAAATACAAATAACTCGTAATCACATTTATTAAATATTCCAGTCTTTTTCCTGAAATCAGTCATTTTACATAAAACTTAGACTACTTTGATTTGAAGAAATACAAAAGGTAATTCTTCTTTGGTATCAAGTCTTTGAAACAAATCAGTTTCCAGATGCGACCAAAGTAAAGTGATTAATAAAGCTTCTATCCACCGACTCTTCTGCATGTATAACGAAATGCCATGGTCTTAGCTAATTGATGACTCAGTAACGCATTCCATGTAGCAGTAATCAAAGAATCATTTTCACGTAGCAAGGAGTTTTCAACGGGCTATCCTGGATCTAGTATATCGATCTCTGTATATCAGTATGTATACTATGATACGGTCTCCACTGTACTAAGTTCAGTGAAACTAAAACAAGTTATACTCTTTAATCCCTCTCTTAATTCCTGTATCAATAAGTATAATAGTAAGATACTTCGAACAAACTAAAAGTATATTCATAGATAGTATTGAGTCTATAAATGTCAAAACTGACTCAAGGTTTCCTCATCTGAAGGCCTTGCACGTGAACATTAAATTAATAAAACAGTAATGGAGATCTTTCCTGCATGCGATACGTCGAAATTATAACATATCAACAGTGATATCATCCACTAGTATGGATCAATAATGTATGTAATCTAATTTGTGAACATGGGATGGAAGGTTAGCTTTAAAAGTAACTGGCAGCAATGGTATGAATAAAATCATTTTGTTGGGAAAAAAGAACATGAAAATCTATGCTTTACAATAACAGTAGTAATAATTACAAATTCAGTTCACAAAGCCATGCATGCAATCACAAAATTAATTTTAGATATATATTTCCTCAGGATATATGTAGTTTAGTGCAATTAAATGCTACTCTCTGTCCCACAACTCTATACTCCACATCTCTTTCTGCATGCTGATTAGGGTAAGTGGTACTCCCTTCGTCCAAAGAATAGCTTCCCATTTCATGTTTGTTGAATTTTCATTGTGGTATATCGGTTGTGGTGAATGTTGGAAGATTCTTTTTGTGGTGTTGGTTGTGGGGCATAGTGTAGGGGGGAGTATGCGTTGCATTTTGCTTGTGGATTTTGTGTTTTTACTAAATAACGGAAGTAGAAGATAGATTGGACACCCGAATCCGATATGGCAAATGTAGAGAAGGGAGTACTATATGAATAACAATCTACAATTTAGAGAAAAGGAAGAAAAAAGTAAAAGCTATTGTTGGCAAGAGCAACAAATTCAAAGAACGGATCCAATTTTTGTCACTCAAAAACTAAAGTTCAATTTGGATACACACTAATGCAAAGTTGCCAATATTTTGCGTACAGAGTGAGTGCACTATAAATGACCCACATTAAATATCCCGTATAGTGTAATTTCTGAGACGAAAGGAGTAACCAAGGTCCATGAAGAAAACGCAAAACTTATGAAAGAATATATAGAAAAAGGCATCGTCAGGCAACCGAGGTACATGACAGTGACTAGAGTTTTACATCCTAGCATGAACAGATGTCAAATCAGTAGCCAAGATCTTGTTTACCAGAGACAGGAAACCCAGCCACCCAGGGCAAACTTTCAGAACATTTTGATCCTTCTGTAATATGTGTATAGATAGATACACTTCCTGCATATTTTTCATTTCTAGGACAATAGTACTCAATATTAGTCATTACATAATTGGGGGGGGACGAAGAAGAAAAAGAAGACAGGAGAAAGAGTCTGTAGTGAGTTTGTGAGGACAGCACTTGCTACACGCTGATTCAGAGAGTTGAAAATTAGAAATGGGGGGATGGGGGTTTATGGAGGATTATGAGTTTACTCTAGAGACATAGACCATACTTTTCATGCAGGCATAAAACCACTGATCACCTGTTCAGAAAACCGAATTACAAAAATGTCCTAGCTATCTATAAAAGGAGGTACTTACACCAACAAGTAACCACAGCTGCTGTAAAATCGTCGGCCGTAAGGGTCAATTCCCAACAAGTCTGCTCCTCGAGAGGACTTGCCCATTTTTAGCGAAGGATTATCTTTCTCGATCAGGCATTCAGGGCAATACCAATCACCCTCTGGCAACAAACTGCAAACAACCCCAACACATCTTGCATGAAATGCTGCAGGGCAGCCATCACAGCAGATTAAGTTACCATCCATCTTGCAAAGGCAGCATTCGTCGCTGTTCCCATCAGCATCTTCCTGGATATCATCTTCGGTAACACAGGAAGTACTAGTAACATCAATTACAGCCTTTCTTTTTCTTGAACTATCAGATTTCCTATTCTGTTCCAGATCCATATCACGATCGATTCCTGACATCCTTCTATTTATTTCTGATCTGAAGACTTCAGCTTCAACTACATCATCACAGAGATGCCGCAGTATCTCAACCTTCACTGAAACAGGTAGCTTGTAGAAGCAATTCTCGAAGGGCTTTGACTGATGAATATCTAGTCCCGGTATGTACCCAGGATTGTGTAAGAACAGATACTCAGCCACATACATGGGCCATGTAATTATGTCGAGAAAATCCCAATTAAGAGACCTAAAACATAAGACAATAAGTACCACAAGAAAATAGAAATGTTAACATCTTAGTGTAGGAGTAAACGCAGTACCTCAAACAGTTGGTTGCTGACACATGACCTTGATTAGAAAGGTATTGCAGATGCTTCCTTAATATTCTCAGAAGACAAACATGAACAGAGTCAAATAATGTCGTTGAATCAGTACATTTAACAGATTCCACAAATTCATCGATTTGAAAGGGGCTTAAAAACAAAACTGTACTGAATGACCTCAAGAATGCGTAGACAGAAAGAAGATCAAATGGTGAAACACCATCGAGATTCAGACTGCTAGAAGGAAGTGGTAATTCGACCTTTGGTGGAAGAACAGTGCACTCAGCAGCTCTGAAACGGCCTGCGCCAGTAACTTTTTTATCAGATACAGCACTAATAGTGGGCGAGGACAATTGATGACTGTTGCCATCCAACTCTGCAGCGTTATCATGACCAAATAGTACAGCGCTTTTCGCTCGGCGACTGCTCCTTCTCAATCCAGTCTCCGGTGTCGCCATGATTGTAGCGCTGCTACCTAAAGCCTCTGTTTTCTTCCGACCTCTTCTCCCTCTCAAGGCACTGCCTGAAACTACACTAACATCACGAACTGATTCATCACAACCTTTCAGGGGGGTTTCATCCCTGCTTTCAAATTCTAGTTCCACGTCTCCACCTCCAACATCCACCAGTCTCATCTCTGAGGCGACTTCAACATTACTGTTCACATCTACTTTCCTCTTCCTACCCCTTCTCCTCGGCAAACTCACTGGAGCCGCTACCGTTTCACTTTCAACCCCAGGAGCCCAGTTCTTCAACATATTCTCTTCTTTTTGCTCAACATTATGATCAATATCACCGCCCTCCACCGAAAACTCTCCCCGAGTTTGTTGATCTCCTCCAGCACCATCATCCAAATTTACAACATCATTCTCCAGCAACTCCATATTTAAGTCAAATCGCCTCCGTTTTCTGTCACCTCCCAAATCCTCATCCTCATTTACATCAAAATTCAAATCAATGATGTCCTTTTCCCCCTCAGCTCTATGTTCCACAAAAACATCATTGACGAGAACCCCATTTATCTCCACATTCTCTCCATAATTTAAATCCAACGGACGCAATTTACGTCCACCCCCAACCTCATCGCCACCATAATTAAATCCCCCCAAACCGTCATCATTCAAATCCAGTCCCTCATTCAATTTCAAGCACGACACACCAGAACACCCAGCTTCAGCCACCAGATCACCAGAATTACCACCAGCATTCATCGAACAATCACCCTCCCCACCTCGACCACTCTCAACACCACACTTCACCTCCACCTCAACAGCACAAGGCTCAACCTCTCGTGCCACCTCCAACGGAGGCTCCAATAGCTTATGGAGCTCCGACAAACCAACCTCTACCAAATCTCCATCATCATAAACAATTCTAAACACTCCTGTTTCCGGTTCAAACGCCTTAACTAAACCAGAAAATGCAGCTTGTTCCTCTTTCCTCACCCTCCTTCCGATATACTCCATTCCACAATTCTCACATAAATAAATAATCCAAAGCAGAATGAAGAATAATCAAAAACGCCAAAACCGAATCGAGATGAATGAACAAACAAAGGAGCTGAAATTGTACCTCGGAGAAGAGAAACAGGAATTGATCGATGCAAGCAAAAGCCCTTTCTCCAGAGAGAGAATTGGAATTTCACTGACGGGTTTTTACTTTCTCTCTCTAGAAAATTGAGGAAAATAAGTTGGGTTGAATGCTGATGGTGTGACTGTTTACCAGTGGGGACTACATAAAATTTAAAAAAAAAAAAAAAAAAAAAAAAAAGTATAGAAGTGGCTTTTCAACGTGACAGTGTTTCTAAATTACGGGGGCTTTGAGGTACAACTCACGAGCCGGAATGTACTAGGCTTATTGGTCGAGATTCTGTGAAAGCAGTAAAAGATTCTAATCCGTTTGTTGGGGTACAAATTGTGATTCGTAGTGTACAATTACCGTTAAGGAGTTGTTTGGGTTGGTAAATTACTAAAAGACTGCGTTTAAGTGGTTTTCTCTCTAGGTGGATTGGATTGAGTTTCAATTATTTTATTACTTTTTGTGGAACTTCTTTTATATTTTTGGCATACGAAATTATTACTATAGGATTATAGGGAAATAGACTTTGAAAAATATTAGACCTCAAACTTTTGCTTTGACTTGGTTTTCCAATTTTAAAATGTAATTATGTATAATATGTGGATTGATGTCTCTTACTCACTTCATTTAATCTTTTCTACTTTAAAAATATATTTACATTTGAACAATCGGATAAGTATGAAAGTAATGAGGTTATGGTAGCTGGCTTTTAAATAACTCTTATGTATTCAATGATAAAAAAGCATTCTACTCGGAAAAAAATAAATAAATAAATAAACATTTATGAATACCAGGAGCGCCCCCAGTTCTCAAAAAGTATAAATTTATTTACTAAAAAGATGTGCATTCAATGATAAAAAAAACCATTTATGAATACCAGGCGGTATTGAGCTGATTGCCCCCTGTTTTCGAAAAGTATAAATTTATTTACTGAAAATGTGTGTGGGCAACGATAATATGCATTCATGGATACATGGTAATACTGAGCTGGTTTTGCCCCTTGTTTTCGAAAAGTGCAAAATTATTCACTGAAAATGTGACCAACCATTTGCTTTTAGGTTATTGAGTGTGTGGTTCCATGTGTATGTCATCACTCTATGGTGTGAGGGGAACCATTAAAGGTCTCATCTTAACTCTTAGACACTTCTATTTGAAAAGGAAAAATGAGGAGGAAAAATACGAGTTGGGGTGCTTGTATTCATGTTCACAAAATGCAACATCACAATTATCACTTATATGCTTAGATATGTATATTTAGCATACAATCATCGTTTTTCTGCAATTATCATATTAGAATGTCAAGAAACAATTTTCCCTAGACGTCCACTTTGGCATTTGTCTTGACTAAAGAGTTGAGAAAAGTATGTTTTCGTGAAAGTTTTCACATTAAATCTATTTAATAACAGTAGGTAATTAATCGTCGCGCTAAGTGAGATTTGACGTTAAAGATTTGTTCGCTTAGAAAATAAATAAAAGGTTGTTTTCATGTTTTTCCTCTTATGTTGTGTTTGAGTACACGTAAAATAGAAGACATTGAAAACGAATAAGGGAAAATTATATTTTTTTCAATGTGGTTGGTATGCTATTAGAAAATAATAAAAAGACAAGAATTAAAAGAAAATGCGAAAATTATAATTCTAGATTTTAGTACAACATATTTTCAAATATAATACATGTATATTTAATTAAGAAATTAACTACTAATTTTAGTGGAAAATTGCAGTGATGTCAAACATGATAAAATTATGTAATTCCTTAATTTTTCTAAACAAGTTTTCATTTGATTTAATTCTCCTTCAGATTTCCTGCCCCATTTTTTTCGCATAATTAAGGAAACATGTTTATTCTTTATTACTAATTGTTGAGTAAACTAGGCGGTTTGTTGTATATTATATACTATAGTAAAATCAGCTAGGTTTTGAAGGGAAAAAACACGAGAAAAATAAAAATGGAAGAGAATGAGCAATGAAGAAAATATAGGGTAATGAACAACAAAATTTGTTTGAAGAAAAATATTTTACACTTAACAAGTGTAAAATTGGTTTGACATGAGTTAAACAAACAGCCGACTAGGTCAACTAAGCGTCACATAAACTAGATTTACTAAAATTGATTTTACAATACACTTACCTAAAAATGAAAGTACAATTCTAGAACGTTTTTCTAAAGTTTGCATATCAGTGAATGAATATTTTCCTAACATATTTTGTAACGCCCCAAAGTTTCAAGTCAAGTCTAAAGAGCTTAAAGGGATCGAGAACGTTACTCATACCAACAAGGTGCACCTTTCATTTCGGGAATCCATCCATAAGAACTTCAGAGTTAAGCGTGCTTGCTCTAGAGCAATCCTTGCTCTGGAACAATTTGAGGATGGGTGACCAACCTGAAGTTCTGCTCACAAGCATGGAGACAAAGTCATGAAAAGACTTAATGCAGACAAATGCAAAGATATCATCCGGAGAATGCTTACGAAGAATCGCTACGATCCAAATTTTACCATTAGTGGTCCGGGTCGTTACATATTTGGTACATATTATCACATATTTTATGTCTTTTTATATACTATGTGCAAACTGATAAATACAATAAGAAATAAGAAAAAGGAAATAGCATTTACCAAACACATTTCATGGTCCGGCAGGGTTATAATCGTAATTTGCAAGTATTTTTTCATTCTATAAAATAGGCACAAACCCTACTCATTTCAACATCAAGTTTCCGTTGTGCCCCATACATCTTCATTCGTTCCCCTTTATGTAGAAATTGATTCTTCCAACTAAAGAATTGTATCCTAGCCTTCTTCTTCTGAATATTCTCACCATATTTATTCCCATAAACCTTGAGTCGGGTCGATCAAATTTGATCTCACTATATTTATGTCATGGGCTTGTGAGTCAAGATCTGTACCGAGACAAGGCTATTAGCTCTATAAATTATCGAGTGTCTCAAAGGTAACCAATAAAAATCTAGGTAATATTTTCTATGGCAGGTGAGAAATCTAGTTATGTGTAGGATGTTGGTACAAATTCAATATGGATTGAGGTATGCTTAATGATGGTGATGATCCGATTGAGCATGACAACAAGGTTCAGGAAGACAAAAGGGGTGATTATTCAGCACGGTGGCATGGATGGAATTGGAAAAACTACTTTCTTCAGGTTTAATGTTTTTCATATCTTAAATTACTTTTCATATTTCCAATCTTTTTCGTGCATCATTCAACTTAAAGTTTTTTAGTGGTGCATTCAAAATGATTTTCATTATTCCTACACACTATAGATCCCACATAGAAAAGTTTGCTCCCCAACATATCCTCCATGGTGGACTGAGGATGTAACATTTAGCTAGAGGAACAAGAACCGGGTCAGGAAAACCACGGACATACTCGGTACAGTGTCCTCATCACATCTACATTGTAGTGTAATTGATTGTCCCATGAATGCCTTTTCAAAATGGAGTCTATTACAACAACTTACGTAATGTTTGAGATATAATTAAAACAATTGAGTTATATTGGAGTTATAACAGATGAATAACTCAACTTTATTGGTATTGTGTGTGTGTACATACATACATACATACATTTTAGACCTCAATAGGGTCTCAACAAATCAAGATACCTTATGCAAAAAGAAGTCCACAAAGCATTACAATAAAACCTATTTATGTATTATTTTTTCTCATCCTCTAAAATATATTTGGTTATGTCATTTGGAAAACACTACACATTCGATCTTTCAGAAGCTTTTCATGTTATTTTATAGGCGGTCTGAAACACGATCTCTTATTGAGAATACAGTAACTCTTTTTATCATGATAAAATTCCACCGCATCTACAATTTTTTACTTGTAGAGAGGTTATTAAGTATTCAATTATCCCACGCACTCATGATAGGTACCAAGATGGCTAGCACAACAAGTGAAAATCATTACCAACCAAACCGATCACAAAATAAGTTATGAATATCAGGATGAGGGATGCAATATTTCAAAAGGACAACAGAACCTCACTACTATACTCCATGAAATGATTCAGAATCAAAAGAGGGGGGTGAATCCATGCAAAATGACACATGGGATAGTCTTAAACAGGAAGAAGCCAAAGACGGAAGGGTTTTAGCCAAATAAATAAATGGAACGTGAGAATGATAACTTGTCTGCAAGCCAAATGAACGACCTATCATGCTTGGCTTGATGGATTATGATCTAATAGATTAAATTAAATTAAAAAAGGTAACACAAAGTTCTATTCCCCATCCTAATGGGAGGATGAGGAAATTTAGTTTCATGACAGGAAACACTACGAGTGATAATGAGGATTTCAACATGGAAGATGATGTTGAGGGCTTCCTCAACCTTAATCCCGAAAATTACTCTAGGGAAGCAGGTGATGAGGATGCATGGTTTGCTGATGGTAATGAAGATGGTGATGATGAGGATGCTGAAGAAGCTCAAGATAAAATACTACTACTAAGCATGGTAATTAATGGATATGGTGTTCCTCTAACAACAACTACAACACTAATCTCTTCTAGTGCAGAAGAAGTACGTGTTTTGAACATCCTGAGGGATCTTCTCATTGATGATAAGCTAATGAATCTTCACTAGTTGTACCAGTTACTGAGATAGATCTAGTAGAACTTGAAAGAATGTTGAGTGATATTGTTAGATTAGAACATGCATGACTATTAATTCAGTAAGTCAAGTAATACTCTTAGTCCTTAGTTTTTTGAAGGGACATTGTAAAAGAGGAATCTTGCCGGGACTGTCAGACTCAATACATAAACTTGTATAGGTGTTAGGTTTCTAAATGTAATTTTATTACTAGTTTCTTACTGTAACGCCCCGCTCTTTTAAAATAAAAATAAGAAATTATCAGAACGTATTAGCGCGTCTAAGAGCACACAATTTAAAATACGTGGAAATTTAAAACTTTTGAAACTAGTTCGCACTCGACGAACGGAGCGTTAAGAACAATAAATAGCGTTTATTGAAAAAACATAACTTTGCAGCGGAAATAACTTTGTTGATACAGAAATATGTCCAATCCGTCATAGACGCCTTTTGAACGAATCCTAAGGAGTTTCAAGCTGTTTAAGGTCCAAGGCCTCAAGGTCCGACCCTAAGGCCACCTCTGGCCCGAACCTCCTGAGTAAAACGGTGAACTGGACCTCAAATACAGTAGGTTCGACCCAACCCATGGTCCGAGACCATGAAGGTCCGACCCGGACGATGGTCCGGACATAAGCCCCTAACCGCATAAGGAACCAAGTGGACTGGCACCAAGAGAGAAAGTAGGATCCGAGGCTATCAAGGTCCGAGCCACTATGTCTTATGGTTTATGAAAGTTGCTTTAAGACAGGATGAAGACCCGGACCAGACCCTCGGACCTACACTCTCGGACGAAGGTTCGAGACGGACTTCTGAAGTCTCTAATTTCTCTCGGAGAATGACTAAACTACCCTCGAAAGCCCAAAAGGGAAATGGGTTAAGTCTTCTTAATGGGCCATGGGCCTAATAGAGCATTGTTGGCGCAATCCGAGCCTTACACTTTGCACGATCCAACAGAGCCCATCCTCTTTGGGAGATATCTATATATATGGCACACATTCCAATGATAATGGAGGTAAGTCAAGCCATCTTTACGAACTAATCCCGAATACTATACAGAGTAGATCTCCAGTCTCTCTCAAGTAAAGTCTTTACCCGGTTTGACACTACGCAAACCGGGTCTTTGGACCTAACCCCCCCCCCCCCAAAGTTACTTGTGCAGGTCTTTCCCACTAGTGCTCTGGACCCTGGTTCAGGACGATTCGCAGTGGTTTAGATTTGGAAGACTTAGGAAGAACTTACTTAGAGCTTGAGGGACTTCACCCTCAACATTTTGGCGCCGTCTGTGGGAAAGACAGAGAAAGTCAGCGAGAACCCTCACTATTGCAGTTGGAACTCCCGCTCCAAGGCCACGAGGTATACCTCCTACTAGGAGAACACGATTGGCAAAGATCGCATCAAGGAATCGAGACGAGTATCTAAGCAATGGTCACACTGCCAGTGCCTCCTCGGAGGATGAAAGAGTCGCTGATCCACCAGTGATGACCTAAGGACTGGGAGTAACGGTCCAAGGAGTGGAAGGACATGTTTCTCCGTCAGGAACACATGGTCCTCCACCGGGAAGGAACTTCACTCTTCCAAATGGCCAGATCGTTCGTCCAAATGAGTTTGGGATGAATGAGAATCAATTCGACCTCTTGCTTACTACTATCCAAGGTTGTTTTGGATCCAACAACGTTCAACCTACTCCGCCATTGGCAGCTCCAAGTCAGACAGAACCTACTCAGTCAAGGAATGAGCATCGACATATCTTGGAAAGGATAGGAGAACAAGGTCGACAAGATGATCTGTGCAACCTTATCAACAGGAGAGCTACTGCATCTCAGGAGCATCGTGAGAGGAGCCCAGTGAGACCTAGGCTGGATGAGGCCGGTACTAGTCGCCATGCTGCTCTCCAAACAAGACCAAGAGACCAAGTAGCGGAAAGTATCGGAATAATCCAAGTCGATGACCTTCCCACTAACGTGGCCATCAACCCAAGAACGGGTGAGAGGCTTACTGTTGAACAAATCTATATTCAACAAAAGGCTTTGGAGACCCAGATCGCTAACTTAGGCAAAATGGTTAAGGCTCATGAGAAGGTAATGGTGAGAGCTCTGAACCCATTATGTGATGCAATTAGAAGAGAGAGGAAGCGTCCTGATTGCACTATCCCCAACCTTGAGCGTTACCATGGAGACACTTGCCCTATTGCACATCTTACTAGGTATGAAAGTAAGATGGACATCAATGGATTGAATGACAACATGAAAGCTCTCAACTTCTCATCCACCCTCTTTAGAGAAGCGATGGATTGGTGGACCACTCTACCCGATGGTTTGATCAAGTCCTATGAGGGTGTGGTCTCTCTCTCTTTTTGAAGAGATTTCAGAAGGCAAAGAAGAGGAAACGATCAGTAGAGCACTTGGCTGGAATTATCCAAAGAGACAATGAGGATCTTAGGACCTTCCTAGAACGGTTCAATGCTGAAGTACGTCAAGTTGAGTCTCACAGCATCAAAGAACGGGTCCGATACCTGTACGCCAATACCTACAATGATGAACTCAGGAAGAAACTCTCCAATGAAGAGATTCCAAATGAAAAATACTTGGAAGATATATGTGAGGGAGTCTTGTATGGTGAGGAGTATAGGAGGAACGTTCCAGTAAGAGCCGGGACTAAGAAGGGAAAAGAGCCGATGAGACTGGATCCCATGCCTCGTCTTGGAAAATTTGAGCAAAGAAAAGATTTTAAAGATAAAAGAGAGTTTCGCAGGGAGAGAACCCCTCCCAGGAGATATGCGGAGTACACTCGCCTCAATAGACCTAGATCCGACATCTTGGCATCTATTATTGAAAAGAATGTGGATGTTCAATGGCCCAATCCAACAAGGAATAGTAAAAGAAGCAAGGCTTCTAAAGAATATTGCAGATTCCACAAGTATAAAAGCCATTCCACGGAAGACTGCATTCAGCTGAAAACTGAGATTGAAGGTTTGATAAGAAGTGACAAGCTGAAAGAGATAGTTTACGAAGAGGAACCTTCCAACCACCAGAGGAATGAAAGAAGGAGAGCAGAGCGTGATCAGGAAACCACGACAGGGTCTTTACCACCACCTCCCACGGGGATCCCTCCCCAACAAGCTCGGCGATACGACGAGTACTACGAAAACATAGAAACGGAAAAACTTCCCTATAATGGAGTGATTAACACTATAGCAGGAGGTCCAAGTGGAGGAGACATTCGGAATGCTAGAGAAAGAACCGCCCAACATCTAAGGAATAACGATAGAGCTTATGCTCCTCCTGCTTTGAGAGGATCGAACTTGATCTCTTTCGATGACAGTGAAATACCTCCCCCAACGTCTAGAGGAGGAGATCTCAGAGATCTGGACGTACCATTGGTGATCTCCCTGGTCATTGCCACTTACAAGGTCAATAAGGTGCTTATTGATACTGGAAGCTCTTCTAACATCATCTCCAAAAGAATTGTTGACCAAATGAACTTGGGAAGAATCGAGTATGGAAGAGTCTATACTTCACTAGTGGGATTCAGAGGCTCTACTATTCGTCCCATTGGAAGTATCCCTCTACAAGTTTCCATGGGGACTTTCCCAACAAGAGTGACTCAAACAGTTCTCTTCGTGGTAATGGATAGTATCTTTGATTACAATGTTATCTTAGGAAGACCAGGCCTCAATCGATTCAAAGCCATCTCATCTCCACTACACAATAGGGTCAAATTTCCTACTCCAAATGATGTAGGAGAAGAAATACGAAACATCAGGGAAGCATGGGAGTGCTACATTATGTCAACCAGAAATGCCTCAGCTCCCGTTCTTACGGTCGCTGACAAGCCCGGTTCGCTCTCGCCGGCGCCTCTTACACCTCCTAAAGAAGATATAGGAGTTGGAGCTCTTAATGAGAAATTTCCTAAGGCTGCAAGTATTGAACCTCATGATACCTTAAAGGAGATCCAATTGATAGAAGGGAGTCCTGAAAAGAAGACTAGGATTGGAACCGAGATGAGCATTGAAGTTGAGATGAAACTCATAGCTTGCCTGAAAAGCAAATGTGATGTTTTTGCTTGGAGCACTGACGATCTTAAGGGGATAGATCCAAGGATAGCTGTTCACCGTCTGAACATGGATCCTTCGGTCAAATATATCCGCCAAAAGAGAAAAGACTTTGGACCCGTTGAGGACACTATCATAGTCGGAGAAATTGAGAGGCTCATGAAAGCGGGACACATTGAAGAAGTAAGATATTCAGATTGGGTCTGCAATGTGGTACTCGTTGAGAAGGCTCCCGGCAAATGGAGGATGTGCAATGACTTTACTAGGCTCAACAAGTTTTGCCCAAAGGATCCTTATCCCTTGCCTCGGATCGACCAACTGGTGGACTCCACAGCCGAATGTGCTCTTCTAAGCTTCATAGATGCTTGTCAGGGGTTTTATCAAATCAGAATGGCTCAAGAAGACATTAAGAAGACAGCCTTCTTTGCGGCCGGAGGAGTTTATTGCTTCAAAGTTATGCCATTTGGACTAAAAAATGCTGGAGGAGGGTCACACATCAATTCAAGATTAAATCTCGGCCGTTGATCAAAATTCATCCAACGGCATAGTTCAAATTACTAGGTGAAATGACGGTTCCATCCAAAATATTTATTTCACGACGATTAGAATTCCAATAATACTTGGAACCTCGGAGATCACACCCCATCCTCTTACAAACGGTTGGCTCAAATATGTTGATGACATGTTGGTTAAGAGCAAGATAGTGGAGCAACATATTGAGCACCTCAACAATTGCTTCTCTATCTTGAGGAAGTACGGGATGAAACTGAACCCCGAGAAATGCATCTTTGGAGTGAAAGGGGGTAAGTTTCTCGGTTACATGGTCACAGAAAGAGGCATCAGTGCCAACCCGGAAAAGATCGAGGCTATTTTAGACTTGCCACAACCAAAAACATCAATGAAGTCCAACAACTCATAGGGCGAATTATGTCCTTAAGCCGCTTCATTTCCAGATCAGCGGAAAAGAACCTACCCTTCTTCAAGATACTGAGGAAAGGAGACAAGTTTGAGTGGACCAAAGAGTGTGAAGAGGCCTTTGACAGTCTAAAGAAATATCTCCTCTCACCACCACTCTTGGCCAAACCAGTGGAGGGAGAACCCCTCTACTTGTATCTGGCTGTCACAAATGAGGCTATGAGTTCCGTGTTAGTTAGAATCCAAGCCAACGATCACATGCCTGTCTACTACCTAAGTAAGGCTCTAGCTGGAGCAGAGACTAGGTATGCTCGGATTGAGAAGTTGGCATATGATTCGGTATACACTGCTCGGAGGTTAAAGCCCTACTTCAAGTCACACAGGATTGTGGTTCTTACCAGCGAACCGTTGAAACAAGTCCTTGGAAAGCCAGATCAATCTGGCCGCCTGTCCAAATGGGCAATCGAACTAAGCGACTATGATATCGGATATCAAGCTCCATCGGCAAAGAAGGTGCAAATCATAGCCGACTTCTTAGTCGATTACCCGGAAAAGGATGAGGGAAATGTCAACGACAAGGCATGAGAGGTTGAGTGCTTGATGATAACTCAAGGAGTGAACCCCTCCAAGCAAGCGAGAGTCATTGAGAAAGAGGCAGAGTGGGAAATCCATGGAGACATTCAATTCAAGGGATTTTCACCTTAACCTATGGACGATTCTCTCAGAGTGAAGCACATGTTCCTTTTGGACGAATTGCCAAATACTCCTATGCTTGCATCTTCCATCAAGAAGCAAGGGGATATCCCAGGAGTTAAGAACACCAATGCTTCTGTAGAACCCAAACAACAAGGAAATGACACTTGGATACTACAGGTGGATGGATCTTCTACCGGTAGACTTGGAGGTATTGGAATACACCTTCAGAGCCCTGAAGGTGCTGAGTTGGATTATGCCACCACACTTAATTTCAATGTAACCAACAATGAAGCTGAGTACGAGGCACTCCTCGTCGGAATCAAGATGGCAAAATCCCTCCAAGTGAGAAATATCAAAGCTTACACCGACTCACAACTAGTTGAATCTCAGTTCTCGGGGTCCTTCGCCGCTAAGGGCCCTAACATGATCAAATACTTGGAGTTGCTCAAAAAAGAGGTAGAGGACTTTGAAGAATTCACGCTGGAAACGTTTGGTAGGGAATGTAATGAGAAAGCTGACTCACTCTCAAAGTATGCATCAGCTTCGGGAGCATTGGACACTAGAAGTATCATAATATTGACTCTTAGGACTTCTTCACTCATGAGTTCGGGCATGCATATCTTGCTTTTAAGCACTGAACAGACTTGGATGATAGACATCTTCAATTACCTCAAGGACGGGTCTTTGCCCTCAGATCCAAAGGAAGCAAGGAAAGTCTTTTGCAGAGCCACTAGATATTTTATCCTTGGGGAAGACCTTTATAAGAAGTCTTTCAGTGGCACTCACTTGATGTGCCTCGGACCTCAAGAGGCTAAAACTGTTTTGGAGGAGATCCATAGTGGAAGTTGTGGGAGTCACTCAGGAGGCCGAGCTTTGGCCCAGAAAGTCATAAGCCAAGGCTATTACTGGTCAACAATTGATAAGGATGCTTCAAACTTTGCTCGAGCATGTGATGATTGTCAGTACTATGCCAACGTTCCTCACCGCCCTACAAACCCTATGATTCCGTCAATCATAGCCTGCCCGTTTGATCAATGGGGGATATATATAGTCGGTCATTTTCCCTGCGGTACTCACCAAAAGAAGTTCCTCATCGTTGTTGTGGAATACTTTACCAAATGGGTCGAAGTGGAAGCCGTGTCCACCATCACTGAGAACCGAGTGATAACTTTCATTTGGAGAAACATCATTTGTCGCTTTGGACTACCTAGGATCCTTGTCTTAGACAATGGAGCTCAATTCTCTGGAGCTAAACTTAAGGAATGGTACAAATCCTTCAAGATAGAGCAACGATTCACATTAGTGGGCTATCCCCAAGCTAATGGCCAAGCAGAGTCAACGAACAAGACAAAGATGTTAGAAAAAAAGGCTCAGGACTTCTCAAGGGAGTTGGGCAGATGACTTGGACGGGGTACTTTGGGCTCACCGTACCACCACTAGAACTGCTACTCAGGAGACACCCTTTACGCTAGTATATGGCACTGAAGCAATCATTCCTTCGGAAATCGCAGTTGAAACTCAAAGGATTCAACAGTACCAACCCATTGAGAATGAAGTGGCAATGATCTATGACTTGGAGTTACTTGAGGACAAAAGAGACACTGCACTAACTAACATCCATCGATATCAAGCAACAGCTGCCCGAGCCTACAACAAGCACGTCCATACTAAGGATCTACAGGTGGGCGATCTCGTTCTTAGACGGGCAGACATTCTCAGTAATGTTGGGAAGCTCAAACCCAAGTGGGAAGGTCCTTACAAGATCATTGGAGCAAGGGTCAATGGAAGCTATGAGTTAGACGGTGATCAGGGAAGGGCCTTGAAGAGAACTTGGAATCCCAATAACCTTCATAAGTTTTATGCTTAAGAACTACGTCAGTTACTTACTTTTGCCTGTTTTTGCTCTTTGGCCCTGAAGCCCACCAGTTGTAATTGAATTTACGTCAAATCAATACAACTTCTATCTTTTTCGATTACATCTATCTCAGACTTAATTCCACTCATCGGACTCATTGCTCCGAGCCATAGACATTTCCTATACAAAATACCACATGACCAAACTCCTAAGATTTGTCTTACAAACTTGCACAAAAGTATAAGAACCAAAGATTCGGAATCAAGGATCCGAAGCCAAAAAAAAAGAGGAGGTTCTCACCAACCAAGCTGAGTCACGGCATCCGAAGCAATGACGTCCGAACGGCATAATCCTCGGACCATCTACCTCTGCAGACACCAACATTTTCGAGTTAAGCGAAATCAACTCCCAGAAAATGTTGAAGTGTTGCAGAGGCGGACAGATCAAGGATTGATCCTCCGAACTGAAGTGCAGTTTCTCCGAAGCTCCCACATATATGAGTCCGAAGGAAGTGCCTACTGAGAAGCTCCTTGAACCATCTACCTCTTCAACCATAACCATTTTCGCGTTTGGAAGATACCCACAGAAAATGGTAAATGGTGGAAGAGATGGATGGGTCCATGAATCGACCCTCCGAACCAATATAAGAGTTCCAACATATTCGAGTGGTCCGATCTCATCGTCCCCAGTGAGATCCGACTCATATAAGCACCCCGGACAACTTAAAGGCTCCTACAAGGCGAATCACACATAGGAACGTCGGAATCGACCCAATCGATAGCATCCGAGCTAAGGGATCCGAATCACTCACTGCTTCAAAACAGAAATGGTACAAAGTAGCCGTACAATGTCAAGGTATTTATAGACACCACCAACCAATCACATTGGGACACGTGCAATGTAACGGTTACCAATGGGCTTGGGCCTGAGTTGGGCCTTTACTATTGGGCCTCCACTTCAGACCCATCGCAGAATCGAATGGTTCGGACTAGAATTTTTACTCCGAACCACTCCTCAACTCATGGCACATCTCATCACTTTATGATTTGGATGCTTAAGATCGATACACTTGAACCTACGTGTATCCGGGCCTATAAAGTTTACTCAACCAATTTTTGTTAAGAACAGTCCGAGTCGCAATCACTTGGGTGTAATAATACTAAGATATCTTTGATAATACGAGCATATTGATTTAAAACGATCTGCTCGGATCATAGCTACAAGAGTCTGAACCGATCCTCTACATTTGTTTGTTTGACACCCCAAGTTTAAGTTTGTGAGTCGACTCGGATGTACTTCCAGCCGACCGAACTAGAAATACTTTAAACAAACATGTAAAACATGCATGTATTTACTCGGAGTATGGATGAAAGCACGAAAGGTGAATAATTTCATAAAGAAGAATAAGAATCGATCTGAAGCAGCACAATACTTCGAACCAACATCGATACGCAAGAATCCGAGACAGAATAAGTTAAAATGAAAAATTGTTCAAACATTAAAAACTATTCAAATGAAGAATTGTTTGGAGGTCCGAAGACCTTTACAATAAGCATGGGGCATACCCCACCTTCAAGTGGTCCGACTAGCAGAAGGGTCGGCTTGGGACTCAGGTTGGGCACGGTCGGGGGCACTCTCCGGATCTTCATGCTGAGAAGCCTGGTGCTCGGATAACCTCTTGGCTCGTTCTTCTCTTTTCTTCCGGATGAACTCCGGGCACTCTTTGAATAAATCTAGGTCTCGGTCATGGCAGAGCACCAGACCAGGAATCTTCAGCCACTCACGATTATGCTCTACGTACTCCTCGAACGACACGAGGATGTGAGACATCAGGACCTCCGGAACAAAGGAAGGCAAGTACGGACCACCATGATTGTACTTGTTCCCCTCGTTTTCCTCACAGATGAGTTCAATGAACTCGGACTGAAACAGGGTAGTGTCCTCCACGTCATCCGAGACGAAACCAGACCCATCCGGTGCATTGAAGGCTGAAATCCCTTCCTCTTCCAAGTTATAGTCCTCCGGAATAAGGCCCTTCTTTCGGAGCTGGCCCACTGCTGCATCGAATCCGTCGTGACGAGCCTCATCATACTTTGTGTCCAAATGGAATCGATGGGCGTCCGAATCCAGGTACTCCCGAACAGCATCGGTCCGAACCGTTAGTAGATGTTCAAGGATACGGTCCTTGAAGTTCCGAGAGACTGCAGTGAAATCACTCAGGCCCTCCCGGCATGCCTCCAAGTCCGTCTCCAAGGCCCGGATAGCACTTTTTAGCTTTTCTTTCTTGGCCTCGGACTCCTTCAGCGTAGCAAGGGTCTTCTTTAACTTCTCCTTGTAGACCACGGCCTTGTTCGCCTCGGCCTCTCTGCTCGCCTCGGACTTAGACAACTCGATTTCCAAGGTGGCCTACTCGGACAGGTGCAGTAAGCTAGAAACAAAAAAAAAAATCCTGAGTTAGTAAAAGATGCACTTTCAAGACATTGTAAAACTAACAAGTGCGTTCGGAACTACGCTTACCTTCCAGTGAGCAGCGGCAAGCTCCGCAATCCTTTCCAGCTCCGGGACGGAAGCCAGCCGCGCAACCTCGGACTCAAAATCTGAGTCTTCCAACATAGGCCCCTTGCCCTTCTTGGCAGGAGGGTTCGGGCCCTCGGAAGGACGCTTCACACTAGTTGAGCCACTGGCTCCGACATCCTTTGTCACTGGCTTCAGAGGCCTCTTGGCACCCTTGGCAGCCACGGTCTTCCCCTTGTCCGGAGTAGCCAGGCTCTGCTTCAGCTCTCCGGCCGCCTCCCTTTGGAGATCTTCAACCCGGAAAGTTACAGCGTTCCGAGGCTCGGCCATGGAAAGGGTGGTGGACGTCTTAATCACTTGGTCTCGAAGACCCTGCCTCTGCTCCTCCTTCTGAGCCCTCAGTTGTTGCCTCTTCAGCTCTCTCATTGACATTGTGTACTTGAACAAAAAATCTACAGAGGTCCGAACATAAATAAGGGTTAGTACGGAATGATAAAGTAAACAACCATACAACAATAGAAAGCAGGACCGAACCAATACAAGTTAGAAAGATAAACCTATTTCTAACATGGGGGACTCGAACCATAGCACATCTCCGAGCCACTTACCAAAATCTCCCTTATTGTCACAAAAACTCGGACTCGACAGTCCGGCCAGATACGGAAGTGGTTGATAGATCAACCCATGGAAGAAGTACTTCTTCGGCTCCTCTTTCCTATGAAGGGCTTGCATCCACTGTGGAATATTCCGAGCCGTGGGCCTCCAATCTAGAAGTGTCCATCGGAAGAATTTTTTCTCAAAATTCCACTGGACTCTTTGACCCTCGGACTGTCCAGGTTTCAAGGCAGCTCGGACAAAGATATATCGCTGCCACCATTTGATTCCTAACAAGGAGATCGGATCATCGAAGAAGGTGTACGCTTGCCGAACTACTAGAGTGTAGAAAAATTGATGGGGCCTGCTCGGAGTGATACTGAACAGCTTCCGGAAGTTGTCGACCGTGATCAGGATCCCCTTGTGTTTACACAGCACTCCGAAGCATATCAGGTTTCCGAGTGAATTCGGAATCACATGATGTGGGCTTATTCCAATTCCATAGAGAACTTCTAGTAGCTCGGAGGCGACAGGTATACGCCAACCACAGTGCAATGAGGCCTCATGCACGCACATGTATCCGGGAGGCAGATTGTAAAAAGCATGCGCTTCGTCCGGAATTAGAATTTCCACGGAATCCGGGATTTCATATCTTTTCCAGAGCTCTGCCACCTCATCTGCAGTAACGATCGAAGGACACGCAGGAAGAAGGTCGTCCAAATTCAGCTCCCTATTGGGTCCGGGGTGGGTAACTTGTAGACGAGTCCGAGGGAACTTGACCCGGATCACATCATCACCCTTACTCTTGCCTCCCTCGGACGATTGGGAGGCAACTACCCTGCTCGACCCTTGAGTAGAACTTCCCCACTCGGGCGACTCGGGCCCGGATGATCAGAAGCCCTGGTCCGGACCAAAGTCACTTCATCCTCTTCTTCCTCCTCATCCTCTTCTTATTCTCCTTCATCTCCTCCAACATCAGATTTTTCCTCAACTTTCTCGTCCTCGGACGATGACGACAGTTCCAGCACAATCTGAATCAGAGTCACGACTCGGACAGTCTCTTCAACCCCTGCCTCGAACACACCTAGCTCGGGAAGCTCATCAGTCGTATCATGAACCTCTTCGACATATCTCCTGTGGATCCGGAATGAAAGGGATCTGGTTAGGGTTAATCCTAGTACTATAACCTAAACTTCTACAAAGGGCTCGGATCTCTACCGGTAGTTTGGACTCGTCATTGCTCCGGCACGAACTGCTTATCACCCGAGTGGCCGTTTCGTGAACCATCATTGCGTCCTGCACATTTAAAAATTCCGGGTAATCTTGCCTGTCCGAATACTTTGATCCGGGCACAATTAATCGGAAAGAGGGAGAGCTCACCTCGGGTTCTTCACCACTTCGGTTCGATACGTATCCGTGACCTAGTTGATCCTCCACACCGCCAATGTCAACCTCTTCGGAGATCACTGAGTAGGAGGATTCATCGGCTGCATACTCCCCGGCTTCGGTACGATTTTGGCTATCACTCTCGGACATCCTAGGGAAATAAAGGAGGTCCTATAAGTTGAAGGATTATGGTTCGAGAGTCCATTTATGTAATTTAGGTTAAAACCCGTAAGGAGTTCGGAGGGCACTAAGTGTTGTCGGATGTAGTTAGTTCGAAGTTAGTATGCAGTTAGTACAAACAACTTAGAGGTTCCGAGTAAACCTACTACATACGTCCGAACAAGCTACATACAACAGTTATCCGAACAAGAAAAACATGCAAGAAATTTCTACAACACAAATACTTCAACAAATTTAAAAGAGACCGCGAGAACACTTACTTGCGGAAATGCGAAGGCTTGGATTGAAGGCAACTAACTCCAACGAACAAACTTGCCTTGACTCGAACTCACTCCTTGACTCGGACTAAACTGCAAATGCTTCGGACTCATTCATATTACGAAAATTCTCTCTCTAAAAGTGAGAAAATGAAAGCAACTGGTGCCCTATTTATAGAGGGATATTTTTGGAAGCTCAACTGTCACATCAATTCAAGATTAAATCTCGGCCGTTGATTAAAATTCATCCAACGGCATAGTTCAAACTACTAGATGAAATGACGGTTACATCCAAAAATATTTATTTCACGACGATTAGAATTCCAACAACACTTGCAACCTCGGAAATGGCACCCCATCCTCTTACGGACAGTTGGTTCTATCTTAGGTACCCGGACTCTCGTCCGCACGGACGTCACTCCCCGGATAGTCCTACAAAATCGAATCATGAACGACACGGATTCCAATCCGTTCGGATGTGATCCCTCTTCCTCACTCGGATGGATAAATCATCATGAACGACACGGATTTCCATCCGTTCGGACATGATCCCTCTTCCTCACTCGGACGGATAAATCATCATGCACAACACGGATTCTCATCCGTTCGGAGGTGATACCTCTTCCTCGATCAGATAGATAAATCATTGTCCGACACAACGGACTCTTGTCCGTCCGGATAGGCTTAATGGCTTATGGGTGTGGAGCTATGAAATCGCCCATAGGATCATTATAGTACTTCTGAAGGCTTGATTAGTGAAATACAAGACAAACTCGATCTTCTTAAACAGACGATTATTTTAGTCTTAAACTTCCCGGACCCTTGTCCGATCGGACGTTCCATGACGAATTCAACCGAATAATCAACTGTGTCCGTCACGCGGACCCCATGCCAGTCCGTCCGGATCGCACTAATGGCTTATGGGTGTGGAGCTATGAAATCGCCCATAGGTCCTTATTTGGATTCGTAGAGTTGATTAAGTAAACACAGTATCAACAGTCCTCTTACAAGATGGTTGCTTGGATCTTGGAACTACACGGACCCTCGCCCGTTCGGATATCCCACGTTGGTTTATCTAGAATAATCAACTATGTACATCACACGGACCCTCGTTCGTCCGGTTGTCCTTAATAGCTTGCGGGTGTGGAGCTATGAAATCGTCCGTCGGTCTTATTTTGGAACTTCCGAAGAGTCGATTATTAATACAAGATAAACCCCATCTTACTGACAGATGGATGACTTATCTTAAACACATGGACACCCGCCCGTCCGGATGTCCCTCGTCGGACAATCCCAAGCAATCGACTACTAAGTAACACGGACTCTTGTCCGTTTGGATGTCCTTACACGGACCACCCCGATTTAGACTCTAGTAGAAAGTGTTACTTTCTTACGCCCCTCGAACCTTCACTTAATCTCGCTTACAAATACCCCTTTTTACGCTTATAGTCCGAGACCACACTCTCGAACTGTAAGAGGGGGGGGGGGGAGAGAGATTAAGGTAAGGACAACAAAACGACACGGACTTAACACCTTTTTTCTTCTTATGAGGGATGGATTGAACGAAAAAACAAAAATGTCCTCTCCACTTCAAACTATAGTCCGCAACTATCTTCTACTAAGATACTTAGAAACTAGGGGGACATATGTTGATACGAAAATATGTCTAATCCGTCATAGACGCCTTTGGAATGAATTCTAAGGCGTTTCAATCTGTCTAAGGTCCAAGGCCTTAAGGTCCGACACTAAGGCCACCTCCGGTCCGACCCTCCTGAGTATAACAGTGAAATGGACCTCAAAGCCAGTAGGTCCGACCCAAACCGTGGTCCGAAGCCATGAGGGTCCGACCCGGACGACGGTTCGGATGTAAGTCCTTAACCTCATCAGGAACCAAGTGGACTGGCACCAATAGAGAAAACAGGGTCCGAGACAATCATGGTCCGAACCACTATGCCTTGTGGTTTATGAGAGTTGCTTTCAGACAGAATGATAACCCGGACCAGATCCTCAGACCTACACTCTCGGACGAAGGTCCGAGACGGACATCAGAAGTCTCTAATTTATCTCGGAGAATGACTAAACTACCCTCGAAAGCCCAAAAGGGAAATGGGTTAAGTCTTCTTAATGGGCCATGGGCCTAATGGAGCATTGTTGGCGCAATCCGAGCTTTACACTTGGCACGATCCAACGGAGTCCATCCTCTTTGGGAGATCTCTATATATATGGCACACATTTCCATGATAATGGAGGTAAGTCAAGTCATTTTCACAAACTAATCCCGAACACTATACAGAGTAGATCTCCAGTCTCTCTCAAGTAAAGTCTTTACCCGGTTTGACACTACGCAAACCGGGTCTTCGGTCCTAACCCCCCCCCCCCCCCCCCCAAGTTACTTGTGCAGGTTCTTACCCATTAGTGCTTTGGACTTTGAAGAGCTTTGGACCTTGGCTTTGGACCTTGACTTAGGACGATCTGAAGTGGTTTGGACTTAGTACGATTTAGGAAGAACTTGCTTATAGCTAGGGGGACTTCACCCTCAACAGATATCACTACAAGAATTCCGACAGATAGCGATGAAAACAAAATCTTTGCTGATCAACGATTGACAAATCTCGGCCGACGAATTGGGGATGGATTAACAACATACTTTTCGTTCGTCTTAATTCGTTGCAATTTTCATCTCCGATTCGTCCCTATTTTGCGACGGAACAAGCAATCGTCGCTAATTCGTCGATATATAAGGACGAAAATCATTATGTCCTTAATCCGTCGCTAATTAGGACTTTGATAGTAAAGACGGGTTAGGATTTCCGTCGTCATGCCGTCGCTAATTAGCGACGGAAATGGTGTTTCGTCGCTAATCTTTGAATTTATATTTTTTGTTTCTTTACTTATGTATGTACGTTAATTACTCAGCTAGATTAACTTGTTAATTTATAGTCAGAGTTGAAATATATATGTTGACTGCAAAATTTCAAAACTGAATAGCCTCTCTAGGATAGAAGTATGAGTATATATATAACAGTTGTCAATTATGGACATTCTAAACATTTAATTAGGTACGATATATGATGTACCAGTTGTTGAAGTATTATACATATACACACACACATATACATACATATATACATACATACATATATATATATATATATATATATATATATATATATATATATATGTATATATATATATATATATATATATATATGTATACATATATATATGTATATGTATATATAGATATATAGATATGTATATATATATATATATATATGTATATATATATATATATATGTATATATGTATATATATATGTATATATGTATATATATGTATATATATATATATATATATATATATATATATATATATATATATATATATATATATATATGGTTCGACGGAGGTCATAGGATATTCAAGAAAGAGATCTAACATTATATTTGAAATGTCGATGTAAATATTCTTCAATCACCTTTAATTGTATATAAATTTATTATAAGATTGAAATATATATATGATGTACCAGTTGTTGAAGTATTATACATATACACACACATATACATACATATATACATATATATATAGATGTATACATATATATATAGATGTATACATATATATATATATATATGTATACATATATATATATATATATATATATATATATATATATATATATATATGTATGTATGTGGTTCGACGGAGGTCATAGGATATTCAAGAAAGAGATCTAACATTATATTTGAAATGTCGATGTAAATATTCTTTAATCACCTTTAATTGTATATAAATTTATTATAAGATTGAAATATATAGTTGTCATATTGTCGAAAACTAAATCCAACACTTTAATCGAATATTTTACTAAATGACAGGAAGTTACAAAATTAACCCTCTAGACCAAAATTAGTTTTTTAACATTGCGACGGATTAGCAACGGTTTTGAAAACGGGCACTGCCGCCACCAACGCTTCTCCTCCTCCGGTCGGCCACCGCACTGGCGTTGTCATCCACCACCTCCACCTCGACCACGTGTACTGCCTACTTCCTCCAATTTCAGAAACCCTAATCCTCTCCACTACATAACTCCGGCCACCACCGGCACTGGTACACATCCGAATCCAACGTCACCGCCACAACTCCGGCCACCTCCAGCCAACGACACTGCTCGCACCTCTCGTCTCATTCGTTGTTCCAGTTAGTAATTTTGAAATTCTATTTATCATTGCGTACATTGCTCCTTTTTTTTTATGTATATTAGAATTTCTAAGTTATAAGGTTTCTGAATTGGGGTTTGATTTAGTTTGACTTAGTTTGGTGAAGTTAGGGTTTCTAAATTGGGGTTCAATTTATGTCGAATTGTTTGTATATATTAGAACCTCAATTGATGTCAAACTCATGTTGAAATTTAGTTTGAAAGTTAGGTTGAATTGAGCTTTGAATTAAGGTCGACTTTATGTTGAAATTTAGGTCGAATTGACATCTAGTCGATCCAAATAGTGCCACTATGTTCTAATTGCTTGAATAATAGTTGAATTGTTGGATGGTTGGTTTTTGTTTTGATTTTCTTTGTGTTCTAATTGCTTGAAGGATAGTTGGATTGTACTTTACTTTTGGTTTTGCACTTTCTTCCTTTTAATTCTTCGTTGTCTTGTCATTCTTCTTTGTTTGAGACAATTTTAATCTAATGAAACATACATATAACCATACTCTTTGGATTTATGACTTAAATTTACAAGGATTAAGTACGATTCCTTGGACTCTTTAAGACCTCTAGTTACATATTTGGTTTACATGTTAATTTATCTTAGATGCACTAATTGAGTTCGACTTTATTTTATTTCATATACAGGTTTTGTTTGGTCACATACCACCGAAGGTATGAATCTAACAACTTATCTCTTTATATGTTATACATGTTTATGTGCATGATTTTTATTTAAATATAGCAGCTACAGTCCACATTTATATGTTGGGTAGACGACGTTCATTATTTGTCGGATCGCATATTATGCATGTATGGGCAGGCGACGTCCATCATTTGTCGGACCGCGTATTATGCATGTATGGGTAGGCGACACCCGTTATTTATATTCTTATTTCAACTAAGAGTTTTAAGCTTTTAAAATTTTTGAGCGCATGCTATCTTTTAGAAAGGTTAGTTAAATAGATATTGATTATTGTTAAAAGTTGAACAATTTAGTTAGATAAATGGTTTTGGTTGATTGTTGTTCATAGAGAAGCTCTACTGTTTGATAGAGAAATAGAGTAGCACTATTGTTAGAAGTTGAACAATTTATGTAGGTGAATGACATTGTGCTTCCAACGACCACAAGTCCTGTTTATAATCATAGTCGTTTGTTGGAAGCACACTGTCATTCAGCTTCATATGTTTGTCGAAATCGAACAATATGGTAGAACAATAGGACACGCGCATTCTAGTATTACTAACAATAAGTTCAAATGTTATTTTTCCATTATAGTTTAAATTTAATTTATGGTCAAATAAACCATAAAGAGAGTAAGGCTCTGTTCTCTTCGTTTGAACTGAACTGAATGGAACTGAACTGAACTTAATTATAGTATAAAATATAACTAAGCAGAACTGAATGAGTTTGCAGACGAAGAGAAAAGAGCCTAAATGTTTTGAGAATTAAGCTTTAGAGTAGTAATATTTAGAAAATCCACTCCTAGATTTTGAATTGGTGCGGATCCTCTACTCCACTAAATACCCCATAAAATACCCCACTCATATTATTGGTCCATGTGTCACCCTTTAACCCTAAATTGTTAGAAAACAATTAACCATGATTAGTTAGAAACATGAAAATGCCGTGTTCATCTTTCTTTTTTTTTACTAATAGGATTTCACTAATGCTTCATTTGGTTTGAGGGAAAAGAAAAAAAATAAGGGAAAATATTATTTTCCACCATTTGGTAGTTCTCAGGAAATCCTGAAAAATTCATCAAAATCTATACAAAAAAACATATATCTCCACAAAATAAGGAAAGCTGTTTTTCCCTCACATTTTTCAGGAAAATCTTATTTTCCCCATCCCCACCCCCATTTTCCATCAAACCAAATGAAGCCTAAAAGTAAGATTTCAAAATTCGTAAGTTAACTTCCATTTTCTTCTTCTTCTATTTTTAACATCAATTTTATTACATGTTTCATGTTTATTTTAATTATCAAAAGTAGGCTTGATTTTCTTTCTTTAATGTCCATCAATAATAACGTCACAACTCACCACAATCTTTCTCTTGTTCGATTGATATTTATAAATTCGGAATGCATATTATGAACTAAAATAGTAAATCTTAATTGCGTCGTTTCGTCATGCAAAATCAAATGAATAAAAAAAGTATGTCACATAATAATATTATTATTATTATTATTATTATTATTATTATTATTATTTTGAATTATCGAATGAAGAATTATTTATTGGAATTTATTAATAAGGACATAATTTAGATTTTTTTCTCTTTAGAAATAGAGAACGTTTTTATTAGTTCAAATAAAATAATCACACATATTACAAATGTCCAGTCCTCCATGAGATAAAATCCAATAAAAATATAAAAAATCATACCAGATTGCAGTATGACATTTAGGTATAAAATCTTTTTTGGTAAATGGGCAAATGCATAAAAGTAGGAGATTGGTTATGGAATGGGGCGCTACTAAAACGCAACACGTTTTCGGCTAAACGCAACACAAAATATTTGTAACTTGACCAAAATGCCCTTAACTCAAAAAAATCTTATAAACTTAACGAAAAATCGAAATAACTCGTTTATGCAAACACAAAAACATTAACATGCACGATCGAACACAAAATAACAACACTAAACATATATCGGAAAAATTAAATAATTTTTTTCGAAAAATATTTCGTTATACAATTTTTTTTAAAACTATAGAAGTAATTAAAAAAAAACGAAAATACTGAAAATCATGATATAGCCGGTTTTAAAACCGGCCATATCATGATCTGGCCGGTTTTAAAACCGGCCATATGAAGATATGGCCGGTTTTAAAACCTCTCGATTTCCATTTTTTAATTTAAAAATTGATTATATATAGTTTTGTAATTTTTATTTCGTTTTTTCAAATTGAAAAGTTACTTATAATTTTGCAAATTGAAAACTTTAATTTACTTTTGTCATTTATTTATTCAAAATGAAAAGTAAAAGTTAAATAATCTATTTAACGGAAATTCGAGAAATTAATCGGCAGACGAATAACTACATATATTAAATTAAATGCTTACCAATAAAACATTACAATTTTAACACGGATACGAACTTGAATCGAAAAAATTACATGCTTAACATAATAAATCTGGATACTTAATTTGGAATTAAATCTTGTAAGTGTTTACAAACTTCATCAACAACCGCGAATATGTCTTTCGCCTCCATATAATGTCTGTTTGGTCGAGTGATGCGTCCCATCATAGCAGCGATCAATCGTAGCCTCTACAAAGTAAAAACACACACAAATAAGGATTTTGCGCTTTCGAACAAACGTCGTGTATGTATATATATATTGAATGTCTAGGAACATACCACGCTAGGATCCATATCGGCCGGTTGGAATTGTTGTCGTGGAGTAAATGATTCTTGGCGGGTCACTTGCATATGCGTACGTTGTCGAAACCAGTCCGGGTACATCGGAATTGTTTCATGTCTAAAATGCACTCGAATTGTTTGTTGATGAAAATTACATCGACAGGTGTAAAAGTCCTCGAATGAGTCTCGAACAGTATGAGAACAACGATAGAGTGAGGGTTGTGGTGTCCTTTGTACACACACTGGTTTTATCGGTTCTGTAGGAATGTATTGGGGGTATCCAAACTGCCGCATAACGCGGTCTGGCATGTAAGCCTCCGTAACCTTTAGACAATTAATAATTCCCCTATATTGAGAAATAGGGACTGCTTCCTCCGCCACAAGTTCAAAAGGTGTCCAACTCACCTATTACACGAGAGGCAACTAACATAAGTATATAATTAAAAAAAGACTCAAACGTAATGAAGACAAGCGTGTTATATTGAATGACATACTTCATTCGGTGCAACATTGTCTAGTGCACTTCTGTACATAAAGATGCATAGCAGTCTCATCCTTATCGGCGGTTCCCAAGTTCCATGATTGAAAATGAGGAAAATACGAGTATATCCACGCCTGAAATAGTATAAATATTTGATAGAAAATGATTATTTTTAAAGTTATGTAAAAATGTATATATAATATAGAGCGGGCAAACCTGCAAAAGTGAAAGACATCCATCTATTTGTCTGCAGTTGATACGTGTTGCAACTACCAATTGTCTATACTGATTGGCAAGTGCAGCAGATCCCCATGCGTATGTGTTAACCTCATCCAGGGTAAGTACGTAGGAACTGTAGAAACCCAACAGGAACTCGATGTCCACTTTTGTCGACAAATAGAGACGTGCCTAACAACCACAACGAGTACATGATAGCATGTGATTCCGGTGGAAGAACTCGTGCTTTTAAAGTTGCCTCGATGGTGCTACGCTTGAAACCAGCACTTTTGAAGCTGGATTTCACCGCTGCTTCAGTCATTTGCATATGAATTGCTAATGCCACCTTAAGTGCATCAGGTTGCATTGTCGTCTTGACAGCACGACCATGAACAGGAACTCTGAGCAAATAGTGAGCATCATGCAGGGTTATTGTCATCTCACCAAATGGCATGTGAAAGGTATTAGTTTCAGGATGCCACCATTCAACAAATGCACTAATCAAAGGCATGTTGATCTTCGGGTGCATACAGTTCGACAAGCGTGAGAGATGGGTGCTGTTAACAATATGGTTGACACCATCGTTTAAATAGTCTTTAAAACGGATTAAAGATCGGGGTTCGTGAAATCCCTCAAGAACCTCGCGGTCCTGCGGATTAAAATATAGTAAATAAGAATCGTCGGATTTCAAAGAACTAGAATTAACAATAGTAAACATTGAAGTGACATACATTTCATATCAATATGGAGTGAGCGATGTGGCCTAGAAATCTTGTGAGTAACTCCGGATTTGCAGGGCCTCCATCAATACCGGTTGTTAGCTCTCTCCACGCCTCATTAGTAGCATAATTAGGCTCTGCCTGTCCACGGTCTCCGCTTCCACCCTCATTGTTAGGAAATTTGTTAGATATTTTGTTAGAAATATCTGTTTAGATTTTGATCAGCAACATGATGACTTATCTTAGTCTCAGAAAGGTGATTAGTACTCTTGGTTCACTTAACATTGTAAAAGAGGAAACCCACTAAGTATGATAGTCTAGCTAATCTTGTATAGGATGTTAGGTCTCAAAATGTAAATTTTATTTTATGAAGAGAAGACCAAGAAGAAGACATCCAAGCAGAACAAGTTCAACGACATTGAAGATTTGAAGAAACTGCACAAGATTACTGAAATAGTTTTTCAGATACCTTGGCCAGATTTCTTGAAGACGCGAATGATTGCTAAACAAATCATGTCACAAGAGATATCTGAGAAGTCAAGAGGTCCATCTGGAAAACAAGGAAAGTGTCCACAGATATCTACACTCAGATACCTTGAGTTTTAAACCACATTTCTGATAAAGAAATATATATTGCAAACAAAGTTGTTTCAATAAAGGTGGTATCTAAATTTAAAGGTAAGGACGTGCTAAAACTCAGAGAAAACTGATAAAGTTAAGTCTCTGATACAAAGCATAGTTCCGTTGGCACTACAGGACAAAAAGTATAGTACAATGCATTTAACGCACGGACATAGATGTTTGAACAAAAGCAACGGTACCTTCTGAAGAAGAAGACAAACCTGCTACAGTACTATACACAGATATCAATAGTTTGAATTTGATTTAAGCCTAACGGATACTATTCAACGGCATTCAAATTCATCTATAAATATCAACACTTAGACTGCTTGAGAAGACACGCTGAACTGAACAACATTTACACGAACATATTCTCTCAAGCAAACTACTTATCCTCAAAGCTTTCTGTTGCGACCAAAGCTCTTGATCTTAAGTAGCACTAAAGTTCTAAGTGTCCTGATCCTAAACAATCACAGCTATCTGTGAAAGAGTTGAATCAAAAGATCAAGTATCTGAGATACATTCTCTTGAACATTTATCTAAGACTTGGGTCAGTAAAAAGAACAAGATACCATACATTGAAAAGTGTATTAAGTATACTTGATTCACAGAGCTATCTGATTAACTGAGAAGTTAATAAAGAAGCTCATCTGACAACTCAAACCAAAACCAAAACCATCACTGGCGTGGAGTACAGGAAGTACTTAGTTTGAGAAACTAAGGAATAACTCCAAGGTTATTGAGCACAGGAAGTACTTAGCTTGGGAAGCTAGGGAATAGCTCAAAAAGGTTTACGAGTCTGAAGTACTTGGCTGAGAAAGCCGGGGAACAACTCAGGGGGAACATTTGGTTGGGAACCATTTGTTTAAGGAATCTTAGAATAGGATTTTTGTAAGGTGACCTCAATTATCTATTCTAGTGAATACTAGGTCTTTGGAAGACCGAAGTGGATTAGTTGGAGGATTACGCCACCTCCAGATACCACTATACTTGCTGTGTTATTTACTTTTTTGTACTTACATTTCAGCAACACACACACACTTTAACTGTTTCTGCACTTATCTATCTTAAGTCTTCCGCGCTCTGAATCTAAGTATCAGATATCTACACAGATATCTGAGAAATAGTTTTTATCGACAAAAGTTTTAAAAGACTATTCAATCCCCCCCCCCTCTAGTCTTTTACTTTGCTGTTATCTGGACCAACAAGTGGTATCAGAGCAGGAGGTTCACAAGCCTTCTGCACTGAACCTAGATCCCCAGATAGGTGAAGGAACTTTGTCCATTTTCGAGGACTATTTAATTTGTGTGTTAAGTGTGCAGGAATGTCTCTGAGTGATGCACCCGTTCTCAAACCAGAGAACTACGAGAAATGGAAAAATAACATGATGCTCCACCTTGAAGCCATAAGTAACGAAATGATCGAAGTGATAAAGAATGGCCCAATAGTCATTCAACAAGTTCAACAAGTCATGGAGGTTTCTAATGGTAGAGACAGAGATCAAAGCGAAGGATCTTCACAAGCGATCGTCAACAAGTAGGAGATCTACTAGTCAAGTTATTCTGAACCAAAGCCAGAGAACTCTGGACATCGGAAGATGCCAAGAGAAATCGTCTGGATGGTCAAGCTCGTAATATCATCATCAGATCGACACCTGAGCATACGATTAAGCGTAGGGGTGCTAAAAGCAATGAAAGTTGCTGTCAACTGATTGAAGAAATCTGTGCCGGAACTGAGAAAACCAAAGAAAACAAGTTCGAAGTTCTCAAGTTGAAATTTCAAAATTTCAAACAAGGACCCACTGAAACTCTGGAAGAACTTGATTTCAGATTTACCACTCTCATGAGTGATATGGCAGCACTTGGGGAAAGCAACAGATACTCTCAATCAGAAAAGATTAAGACTATTGTCAGAAGTCTTAACCACAACTGGGAGCATACTAAATTCTTTTATTTTGACCAAGGAATGCCAAATATCACTCTAGTGGAACTCTTCTCACATCTTGCTACGGTTGATTATGAGACAACTCAAAGAGAACAAACAACTGAAAAGTTGCAGAATATTGCTCTAGTTGCTCAAGGAACTTCTGAAAAGAAGAAAAGCAAGGAAGGGACTGAGGATGCTCTTGCTGCAAAGCAAATGAGCAAATATGTCAGTTGAGAAATTGAGAGAAGAAAAGCCAAAGAGAAGCTGAAAAAGCATCTAGGCTCAAACTATCACCAGTACAAAAATATGCAAAGCTCGCTGAACAAGCCAACTCAGAAAGCATCATGTACTGAGGAAGTAGAAATTGGAAACGATATCTGTTTTTATTGTCAGAAACCTGGTCACTTCAAGAAGCATTGTCCTGCCTTCAACAAACTAAGGACAGGTGACAAGAAAGATAGAAGAATTTTCAGAAGAATCCAGAAAGCTTTATTAACTGAAGAAAGAAAGAAAATCCAAACTCAACTGGATGCTCTAGACGTTGAGACAGATTCTGAAGATGACAATTCAGATGACTCAACCTACCATCACCAGAATTATGTGGAGTTACTCATGATATAATCGACTTCGGGCTCAAGAAGAATGAAATGTGTGGAGTTGCTGAAATTGACGGCCCAGACATCTCTAACATAGAAATTTGTCTTATGGCTGATGAGGTAACACATACTTCTTGTTATACTTATGAAAGTGATGAAGAAGAAATAAAAGATCTAGAAAATCTCAGGAAAGAATTTGACATCTATGAAAGAGAATTTCTAATGATCCGAGCTAGAGCCGAAAATCTTGAAGAAGAAAAGAATTCTCTTGCAAAGGAAAATTCTCAATTAGTTAAGATATCTGAGACTGAAAAGTCACATAAAGAACCAATGGCTGAATTACGAAAGAAATATGAAGATCTTCTTTCTGAGAACAAGGAACTCGAAAAGAAAGAATTATCTTTTCAATCTTATGCCAAAGCTAGTGACACTCTTACTGAAGTACAATCTTACTTAAGAGATCCTTCAGAAAAGAAAGGACTTGGGCTGAATACACAGACAGATTGTTCTATCACTCTGAATAAGAGTGAGGAAAGAAGAAAATTTGTAAGTACTCAGCAAGATGGTTCCCATGCAATCTATAGTATCGGTCAGAAGACGAAGATTGTTGACAAAGGAAAGGCAGTTGCGACTAAACCTTTGTGGGAAAAACAAGTAAAAAACAAAACTGTTGGGCACGTCTCTGAAAAGAAACACAACACTGAAAAGTGTAAACACCCACAGTGATATGTCTCTCAAAAGGGTAGAATTGCAGGAGCTGGCAAATTCTCCCATGTCACTTTTTCTGGAAAGAAATTGGACCAACCAGAGACTAGCAAAGCTGCTGAGAAAAGATCTCAGATAGCTTCAAGTGCTCGAAACGGTATTGGCTATAAAGGCATCGGGAAACAACTTGCTCATGAATACAAACAGGAGCAAGAACGATGGCTAAAGGCTAGAATTGCTCAAAGCAATTATCAGAAGTGGAAGTTGAATCAAGCCATTGAAAATCAATGCGGCTAGAAGAAATCTGGCAAGGAAAGTTAAATTTGCTGAAAAGCAAACTCAGAAACCTGACAGGTATCTGAAAGCACCAAATGGAGCACCTAGGAACACACCAAGGAAGAAAATAATTCTTAATAATGATAATCATTCAATTAGAATTCCTCCTTATGTTCCTATCAGACAAAAGAATGTTCCAAGGAAATTCATTCAAAAATGGATTCCTACTGGAAGATTGTTTAGTCCTGATGGTTCCAACTGTAAATTGAGAACCTAATCTCCTGTTCCCTGTTGTGTGCAGAATGCTTCCTGGACTAAAGCACAATGGCTATTTGATAGTGGATGTGGAAAGCACATGACAGGAGACAAAGCAAATCTGGTCGATTACAAAGCTTGCAACACAGGACCACATATCAGATTTGCTGGAGGAGAATTAAATCCCTCTCTGGGATTTGGCAACGTCCTATTGGGAACATTAACAATCACTGACGTATTACATGTTAAGGATTTGAAATATAATCTATTTAGCATGAGCCAGTTTGCAGACAAAGGTTTTACTTTAAAATTCAAAGCAAAATGCTGCAAACTAATTGACAATGAGTCAAAGCAGACAGTCTTGGTTGCTTTCGGAAAGCGATCTTTATGTTGCCGATTGGGCATCTGCCACAATCAAGAATGTCTCATGGTGAGTCAATCTGGTCACCTGGAAGAGCTTTGGTTATGGCACAAAAGAATGAGTCACTTGAACTTCAAAACTCGAACAAACTTGCCAAGAAAGAGTTAGTGGTTGGCCTTCCCAAAACATCTTTCGAAAGGATGGTATACATTACGCATGTCGGATGGGAAAACAATCCAAAATCTCTTTCAAGTCCAAACTAGACACTCTAGTGTTAGACCAACGCAACTACTACATATGGATCTTTTGAATCATCTCAGAACTAGTTATGCGGAAAGAAATATGGTCAGTTGTTGTAGATGACTTCTCAAGATTCACTTGGGTTGTCTTTACGAAACACAAATCGATGCCGGTGGAGATACCAAACTTCTGAAAATGACAAGGTATGCAATCGTAATGCAGACCATGGTCTTGAGTTTGTCAACCAAAGACATAAAGGAGTTTTGTACTGCAAAGGTATACAACACCAACTTTCCTCTGTAAGAACACCTCAACAAAATGGTGTTGCGAGAAAGGAAAAGCAGAACCCTTAAAGAAGCCGCAAGGGCGATGCTAGGCGACCTTTGAAATAAGTGAAGTTTATTGGGTTGAAGTCGTAAACACTGCTACACTCGAGCGTAGATGTTTGATAAACAAACACCTTGACAAGACCCCTTATGAAATCTTGGTTGGTAGACCCCTAATATTAAACATCCGAGTATTTGGTTGTAGATGTTTTGTTCTAAACAATGGAAAAGATTATCGAGAACATTTCAACCAAAGCGGATGAAGGTGTATTTCTTGGTTATTCCACGAATAGCAAAGCTTCTGAAATTTACAACAAAAGAACAAAGAAAATTGAAGCAGTTCATGTTGTATTCTATGAAGGAAGTAAGAAAACACCTCCTAATGATGAACTCTCAGAAAGGTTCAAAGAACTAATGTTGAGGGATTCTGAAGAAGAATTCT
This sequence comes from Plantago major, assembly GCA_026545765.1. Lineage (NCBI taxonomy): Eukaryota > Viridiplantae > Streptophyta > Magnoliopsida > Lamiales > Plantaginaceae > Plantago > Plantago major. The sequence continues at coordinate 38,545,102 of CM048839.1, forward strand.
CAGAAAGGAGAAACATCATTATGGAAAGTGAGGATGACTCTGACGTGGAAAAGCTTGATATGCCTAGTAACAACCAGATGACTCACAAACATGATGAAGAATTTCCTATGAAACTTCCAGAAATGGAAACTGAAGATATTCATCATGAAGCTATCTCTGGAAATAATCTCTCTGAAAGACATGTTCCAGATAGCTCAAACATTGAACAAGTGTCAGACATTAATTGCCCTTCTGAGGAGCAAAATGTCTTAGATACTGAAAAAGTATCAAATCAAAATCCCAGTGATTCACATCCAAATCATTTGGATATTGATCCTACTAGCACTAAACCTATGATGAGATGGATCAAGGATCATCCTGCAAAAGATGTTATTGGACCAATTAATCAAGGTGTTAGGACTAGGAGAGCAATAGCTGAAAATGCTAATTCTCTCTTTGGATGTTTCATCTCAAATATTGAACCTAAAAATATAGAAGAAGCATTAGGAGACCAAGACTGGATCTCTGCAATGCAAGAAGAGTTGGATCAATTTGAGAGAAACAAAGTCTGGAAACTAGTTCCATTTGTGGAAGGAATATCTGTGATTGGAACTAAATGGGTTTTCAAAAACAAAATGAATGAATCTGGTGAAATAACCAGAAACAAAGCAAGATTGGTTGCCAAGGGATTTACCCAGACTGAAGGCTTAGATTTTGATGAGTCATATGCACCAATTGCCAGATTGGATTCAATAAGACTCTTTCTAGCCTTTGCAGCTCATAAAGATTTTAAAGTTTATCAGATGGATGTCAAAAGTGCATTCTTGAACGGTGAACTTCCAGAAGAAGTTTATGTTGAGCAACCACCTGGCTTTGAAGTTTCCTCAGAAAGTAGAATGGTCTATAAACTACAGAAAGCTCTGTATGGACTGAAACAGGCTCCAAGAGAATGGTATGACACTTTGGCCAAATACCTTCTGGAAAGTGGTTTCAAGAAAGGTGAAGTTGATAAAACTTTATTTACCTTAAATCATGATGGGAAACTACTCTTAGTTCAAGTATATGTTGATGACATCATATTTGGATCAAAGTACAAGCAACTTTGTAATGACTTTGCAAATCTCATGAAAAGTAAGTTTGAGATGAGCATGATGGGAGAAATGAATTATTTTCTATGATTGCAAGTCAAGCAACTCAATGATGAAATATTCATTAGTCAAACAAAGTATGCAAAAGATATGCTCACAAAATTCAATCTTAAGCCTTCTGAAAAGAATGCTAAGATACCTATGAGCATTGAAACCAAAATGACCTATACTGAATCAGATAAGAGTGTTGAAGAACATAAGTATAGGAAATTGATAGGTTCACTACTTTACCTCACTGCAAGTAGACCTGATTCGTCCACAGCGTCTGATGAATTCCCAGACTACACGGACTTGTCAATAACACGAGAGATTTTCAATATTCGTGCAGACGCAGAAGCCTGGGTTCGTGTTCTTGGTCGAGAAAACAATATGTTTTTCGCGATCACTCATTCTAGATCAAAGAACGTGTACATGGGTTGTGAGTGTGCTGGTGCCCATAGTGTCACGACTCCAATAGACCCCGAGGCTAAATCCAGAAATTCAACTGGGAGTAAAAAAGCATTCTTGCCCATTTCAGGTGAAGCTGCATTGGTTACCGGGCGAGTGGAGAGTTGTTGTGAAAGACAGTCACCAAAGACACAATCACGTACTCGGGAAATACCCCCATTGGCACACGTCCGCATCGAAGTTCAATGATGAAGAGCGCGTGCGAGTAGTGGAAATGTTGCGTGCCGGAATGACTCCTATAGCAACGCTTGTTCAACTCCAAAAAGAATTTGTGCACAACTGCAGTACGTTGCGACACGTATACAATGCTGATCAGAAAGATCAACGGATGGAGATGGGCGAGATGGAGCTGATGGAATATTTGATCCATTTTTTCAACGACATAGCTACATATATTATGTGGTCAAACAGCCGAAAACTGACATATTGGCTGAATTTTTCTTAGCTCATCCTAATACGAAGTCATTGCTCCGTTTGTTCCCTCAAGTTGTCCTCGTGGATGCTACGTACAATACAAATTTGTACGACATGCCATTGGTGGAATGATTGACATTTTAGCCACTGGACAAAACTACCACATAGCTTTCATTTTCGTCTCGGACGAAAAGACGTAAAGTTATGTGTGGGGGCTTACACGATTGCGGGCGTTGTTTACAGAATGTGGTGTCTTACCGCGGGTATTTGTTACGGATAGAGAGTTAGCTGCAATGCGTGCCATAAAGGAGGTATTTCTAGAAGCAGCACACCTACTGTGTCGGAGGCATATATCTAAGGATGTGCAGAAATATGTAAGTGACATGATGGGGGGTACCAAAAAGTATGAACGTTCAGTGAAGCTAAGATGGCAAAAGATCGTGAACGCAAATACTCCGGAATTATATGAGCAAGCTGTTGCAGAAATGGCAGAGGCCTGGAGATGTCAACCTAGGTTCATGGCGTACGCAAAGAGATATTGGTTGGACCCATACCACGACCGATTTGTACACGCGTGGACAAAAGACATCCTGGACTTTGGAGCTGACACGACGAACAGGTAATACAATTTCGTAGTTAAATTTATTTCGTAATGCACTACTATCCTGTAATTAGAGTTATGCCCAAACTGACATTCAACAATGTAAATTGGTTGCAGAGTCGAAAGAGCGCACTCCAGGTACAAGTATTGGTTGGGGACTACAAACTCAAAGTTTCACAGAAAATTCCCCAAGCTGCATCACCTACTTGAAATGCATTATGATGCAATCCGCTCTGAGTTTGAGAAAGCGTCGACGAAGCATCCTCATGTCACGACCCGTGGAATCTTACGCACGCTATAAGGTGTGGTTTCACATGTTGCTATTAAGAAAATAGTCCATGAAAGATCCAACGTTGATCCCGGCGAATGCGATCACGCATTGCGTACCGGTTGGGGACTACCATGCGCATGTGAATTGCAACAAAAGAGTGTGACCGGGAGGAGCGTCCATCCTATTAGAGATATCAACGATTTATGGAGTACTCTTCATATGGGGGAACTATACCAGACTAGGCAACAGACCATACGGAACCAGTTTGATGACTGGTACAGGGACCGTATGGAGTCTGCCACGGAGGAGGAACTCAGATCATACTTCGAATCGGATGGAAACGCATCATACACGTACCTGGAGGAGCCACCAATCAGACACAAGAAGAAAGCTGGTAGACAACCTAGAGCAACTGGGAGCAGGATCCCGTCCAGTTGGGAAGATCAACCCACGAACCAATCTCAAAGGACTCCCAACACTAGCAATACAGGTACATATTCAAGTAGTGGTAGATCATTCAGATATCAAAGTTAGATGCCACCACAAGGTCTACGCTACATTCAAGGTTGGAGTGACGTCCAGGCCGATGGGAACTGTGGATACAGATGTATAGCACAACTCAATACAATGAACAAACAGAGTGGGTACGCGTGAGACATGAACTTCTTCACGAGCTGACCAACAACAGACATCTATACATCGCGGAGATGGGGAAAGACTGGTCGCGGAAATATCAAATGCACTCAGCTGGTTTGCAGGACCATGTGCCCAACCGTATTGGTTTACACTCCCAGATATGGGGCTACTAACAGCTACGACGTATCAACGGGTGTTCACCACATATGTTTTCCATGGGTCTACCACATGCTTGCCCTTAGAATGCCGTACAAACATGGAGTCAGCATCTCCTCCACCGGCAGACGAAGAGTGGACAGTCGGTTTTGTCAATAACGTCACTACATTAGGCTGTGCGTTGGCCGTGAATGTCCACTTCCACCACTATGGCCGACCGGGCAACATCAAACAGAGGAAAGAACAAGGCATTGGATGCAACATTAATCCGTTCGGCTACGTCAATAGTTTTCATTGTAGTGAAATCATATTAAGCTTAAGCTTTCAATATGTTATGTTGCGTATTTATAGTGTAATTAGTCAAAATTCATGTTGTAATGAAATCGTTTGCAGTTTAATTTCTTGAATTTCCGTTAAATTTAACTTTTACTTTTCATTTTGAATAAATAAATGACAAAAGTAAATTAAATTTTTCAATTTGCAAAATTATAAGTAACTTTTCAATTTGCAAACACAAAAAAAATAGAAAACTATATATATATATATATATATATATATATATATATATATATATATATATATATATATATATATATATATATATATGTATATATAAAATAAAAAACTGGAAACCGGTTTTAAAACCGGCCATATCTCGATTTGGCCGGTTTTAAAACCGGCCAGATCATGAGCCCTATCATGATTTTCAGTTTCTTTTCCTTTTTTTTTTTTTGATTTTTTTAATTAATTCTATAATTTTAGAAACTTTTGTATAGACGAAATATTTTTTGGAAAAAAAATTTTCATTCATTTTTTTTTCGATTTATGTTTAGTGTTGTTACTGTTCGATCGTGCATGTTAATATTTTTGTGTTTGCATATACGAGTTATTTCGATTTTTCGTTAAGTTTATAAGATTGTTTTTGAGTTAGGGGCATTTTGGTAAAGTTATAAATATTTTATGTTACGTTTAGCCGAAAACGTATTGTGTTTAGTATAACTGATGAAATGGTGGAGATACGACAATCATATATGCTAACTATGGTTAATCATTTTCTAACAATTTGAGGTTAAGTGGTGACAAATGGGCCAATAATATGAGTGGAATATTTTATGAGGTATTTAGTGGGTAGAGAATCCGCACCGATTTTGAATCAGTGTTTGATTATAGAAGTGGCAGGTGCGTGTAATATTTTGTGTATATGAATTAATAATAAAAATTTCATTTTGGTAATTTAGTGGAATTTCATTCTAGGACTGGAAAAATAGATTAAGGCTCTGTTTAGCACGAGCTTATCAGTTAGCTTATCAGCTCGATCAGCTTATTTTCGTAATAAGCTCGTTACGTGAACGCCTAGCTTGTAGCTGATGAGCTAGCTGATCTTATAAACTTGTTCAGGAAGCTTATAAAAAAAAATAAAAAAGCTAGCTGATTTATTTTTACATACCATATTTAAACAAATCAGTTAGTTTATCAGTTAATTAATTTACTAAACACTTTTATAAAAACCAACTAGCTTATCAGCTACCCAATCAGCTACCAGCTACCTTATCCGTTATCAGCTACTTTATTGGTAGTTTTACTAAACATAGAGAGAAACAACAGATTTTCACCACATGTAAAAGAAGTATAAATTGTTTTTCTAGAAAAGCTGCTTGATTTTGTAATCAAGAAAAAATTATAGGAAAGCAAATAATTTCACTTTCAATTAATCCACACACACAACCACTAACAGTGTTTCCTCTTTTCGAAATGAGCTTTTATTTTCCATAGCTTTTTCTATAATTGTATGCTAACTACGTGCTCTATATAAACTGGCCTGAATCACATCAAATTTACCAAGTAGAAAACAAAACAAAAACCTGTTCAGTTACAAAAACTATTTATAAAAATGGAGAACAAGTCCTGTGTCACAGCTTTGGTTTCACTTCTTCTTCTAAGCGTGGCAATGTCATCTGTTGATGCCTCTAGGCGCGGTAATTAACCCTTTAAATCCCTCCTTTAACATTCTTCTATGAGTTTCGCTAACTTATTTACAAGTTTCAATATTTTTAAATTACGATCTATTTGCGGTAATTAACTATTTTGATAATCCGTCGCTCTCTAGCATCTGGATTTCGACATGATAATTATATAAGTTTGTAACGAGTTAGGTTTTTGATTTGTCGTGCAGGTCTTAGTGGTCCGGCGGTATGTGCAAATGCTTACAAGTACCCAAATTGTCAAGAAGAGGGTTGTGCGAATTTCTGCCTTGCGAAACTTGGATCAATTGTAAACTCGGCACATTGTAATAACCCCACTCAGTGCGAATGCATCTATAGCGGTCCATGCCACCCACCAGTACTACAAACTTGATTTGGTTGATTTCATGTTAATGTCATCCATTTCCATGTTTGGCAACATTTCATAAATTCACTAGATTTTGTTCCATTTTTGCCCTGTTTTCGGTTTCTTTTTCTTGCTGGCCCCGAAAGGTGCTAGTTACATATCGAGTACGCAACAGATGCACTCTCAAAGTGAATTAATAAGCATTATGCAAGTTCATAACACGAAAGTCACAGGTATAACAATTCATCGAACATAAGAATTACTACGAAAACTTCAATCTGGGAGTACTAAATTATACACTACAAGCTGAATGGAAGGATCAACAGACTCATAAACATCACTCAGCAACATCTTTTACATTAATCGCTACAAATAAACAGAAGCATAAGGATAACACCGCGAATTCACCTCCTACATCTCCAAGACGACACTGAAAACAGTGTTCGATCCTGCCAGCAAATCACAACAGACCCAGCCTCTTCTCTTATCTTATACCCATCACAGTTGTAACTCTGCAGCAACCTGTTTGCTTGCAGCATGGCATAGTAGCTCAACGAGACATTTCCGAAACCACTTGAATCCAATCTTTGGTTCCACCTTTCGAGCTTCTCGTGCCTTTCTCTCCTCTCCACTCCCTCACAAGCTATAATGTTCTTGATCTCCTCTCCTAACAACATTTTCTCCATCTTCATCCGCTCTAACGAAGTTCTTGGCAGAGCTGACTCCAAGCAATCAAACAATGCAGCATAGAAGTACAAAGACTCCGAAAGCCTCTCCATTAGGCTTTTCCCATTATGATCCGAGTCTTGCTCAGTCACGACCATGACCTTAGGAGACAAACCCCACAAGGCACCAAGAAAACTATCTAAAGGAACCGATGAATGTGGTGATGAAGAGGCAGAATCATAACTTGGACTATGACCATTAACTGCATCTTTCTCAAGAAACTCCCCCAACTTATTCCGATTCATATGTGCAACCCTTTGCAAGTGAGCCCCAATAGCATTCATGGGAGGAGTAGGCGGAGACCTCCTAAGATCATTATCCGAAGCTAAAAACGAATGCAACTGCATAATCGAACTAATAGCTAAAGCCTCTCCCGTTTTGACACGCAACTTTTCAATATCAAGATGCTCAAGTTTACTCACAACTGGATTGAACTGAAATGGCAAATCCAATTTCTCCGACTCTTCGGTCAAAATATGAGCCATCTGTTCCAAAATTTCTTTTTTTTCATGGATCCCCGTAATCCTCAAATGAGGGGGTCCTTCGGGACGAGCACTCAAGTCCCGAATAAGCGCACACCACTGTGCTGGTTCGGTTGCATTCAAGTCAATAACATGAACCATCTTCTCTCCTTCCATAGCTTCCACAATGGCTTGGTTGCTAATCACAAAAGCAACCTTCATAAAAGGCAAAAACTCGAAAAACATTCTCTTGACTACGATTTCGTCACTAAAAGCAGGGATTCTTGTAGAATGAAATGCTTTATACACACCAGGCCATGCCCTAAGGATCCTATCAGCAAGAGCCTCGGAGAAATACGAAGCGATTCGTTGCATCGTATCGCCATTAGGCGAAGCAAGAAGCGAAATTTGATCAAGGGCTATGTTTGCATTTTCAAGGCTACCAGATGCCACATGATTTGCACATGTAACTAGCAAATGGATCAAATACAAGCCTCTTTCTTCAGGCTTTAGCTCTTTCAGCCATGGGTATGGTGACATACCATGATTAGGTGAAAGTGACATTGCAGGAAACATTTGGATGGGTGATGATGAAGTGACAGATGATGATCCGTCTTCTTGAAACATTATTAGCAAAACAACAGCTTCTATTGATGAACAACGCTAAAAAAAAGGAACCTTTTTTAACAATATAAGGAGATCGAACAAGAAACCACTAAATCAGCCAAAAACAAGCTAACAAAACAGAGGAAACACAGTAATGTAAATTCAAGAACTCACCAACAAGGCCAAGATATGTAAATTCCTTTCAGGGTTTCTCAGTTGAACAAAAACCCACAAGAAGCCCCTAACAAATTCCAACAAACAACCTACATATACTCAGAAATTTCTCTCAAATTTGCCAAAGAAAGGAAGAAACAGAGGAAAGGATTTTCAGGGTTTAGATGTGAGAATGGATGAGAGTTATAAGATTTAGTCGGTGAAAGAATACAAGTTGTGGACAATACAATACAATACAGAGAGAAGAGAAAGAAGAGGAGGCTTGCTTTTGTCGTGACTAGTTTGGTGTCTGTTTGCCTGTTGAAGGAATATGGAATTTATGAGAACAAGTGCCTCTTTGTTTGTTTTCAATTTTGCTCTATTGCTAAAGTTGATACTAATAGGGAGCCTCTTGTCTTGAAATTTGTCTTCATTCTTTGTCTCAGGATATTTCTTGTCATCTTCTCTGGGAAATGAGGTTAAAAGTCTTTGTGACAGTGACAGCTTAGCTTGGTTAAATAAATCAAAGATTTAAGAATTAGTTGAACATTGGGAAAATTCTTTACATTGCAATCGGTTTTAGCTCGATTTTAATAAAACTAGATGTAAAACTAGCTGATAACTGATAAATCAGTTGATACCGGAGTGAGTAGTTGATAAACTAGTTGATTTTTTTATAAAAGTGTTTAGTAAAATAATTAATTGATAAACTAGCTGATTTTCTAAATATAGCATATAAAAATCATCTATCTTATTTTTTTTATAATCTTCATGGACAATCTTATCAGATAAGCTAACTTATTAGCCACCAAGTAGGCGTTCGCGTAGCATGCATCATGCGTGGTTGGATACAAAAACAATAAATTCAAAACTCGTTTATTCAAAAGAATACCGAGAATTGACCCAAAACTCGTTGATTCAGCAGAATACCAAAAATTGATGGATCAAGATTCGTTGATTCACAGGAATACTGAAAATTGACAGATTTGGAGGAACACCACTATTTTTCATATAATATCTCAAAAACCTCATATGTCTGATAAAACAATAAACAATTACTTAAATAGTAAAACTCCTAACCAATAAGTAATCCTAATCAAACTATACATCTAATTACCAACATTACATAATCTAACACGAAGCCTAACATAAATCTGTTTGGACCGCATCATTCTCTCCAGTTCAGAAAAGATTCGTCCTCGAATCATAAGTCGCATCATTATCAACTGAAGAATCACGTACAAAAGTAAACCTTGTGGAAACACATACTAACCATCCACAAGTCTAATCAATTCCCTAGCGGGGTCATTCTTTCCTCTGTCAAACACATGTCGGACGTCGCAAATAAACTCTGACACACATGGGTGTATGTAAAGCTGAAACATGACATCCATATACAGTGGCAAAATAGCAAGCACAACTTTTAAGTTCACATGGCATAACACAGACTCTGTATCTCCGCGATATAGCATACAAGCTACCATATGCAAGTAGTCGAGAAGAACATGTACCTGGTAACTCTGGTCTCGCATGTTATTAACTATGTGGATCATGGCGAGGCCATCTACCTCCCCTAGAGATGAAAGCCATAATGGATCTTTCTCTAACACCCTATCTTCCAAAGGAAATTGCCGATACACTTTTTTTTATCATCTTTCCTTTCATCATACACATCTATTTTCGCACCAAAAGATCTGGACAGCTCAGGTGTCTTCAGTTGTACTTCACTAACTTGGATCCCATATGACAGAGAATAATTATTTGTTGTAGAGATAAGGACATCTCGTACAACAAATCTTTTGCTATCTTCTAGTTCTTCATCATCCCAAATAATAACAATATCATTCTCTTCATCACTACCCTTTCCCTCCGGGTAGTCATCCCAAATAGGAGACTCTTTCCAGTTTGTCTCGCAGCAACGTTCCTCAGTGGTGAACAATTGCTCGATTCCATATTGACAATTCACACACAAGAAAGTCATAAATCGAATATTAGTTTCCAGCAATCTGCTGCTTGATGGCGCACGTGATTTGACCTGTCAACCCTGATTAGATTCCAATCTCCACCGTTCAGATTCTATTTCAACGAGTTGTCTTGATGCTATCAAAATTTCGAGACGATCCAACGGCTGAATCAACGGGAAACTCCGTTTTACTCGGATTGCATTGTGCTGTCAATGCTATACGAAAATTGTCTCGTCTTCACCAAAATCGGCCCGGTTCACTGGAATATGATACCAATCTGATGCAGCGTGCGTGGTTGGATACAAGGACAATAAACTCAAAACTCGTTGATTTAAAAGAATACCGAGAATTGACTCAAAACTCGTTGATTCAGCAGAATACCGAGAATTGATGGATCAAGATTCGTTGATTCACAGGAATACCAAAAATTGACAGATTTGGAGGAACACCTCTATTTTTCATATAATATCTCAAAAACCTCATCTGTTTGATAAAACAATGAACAATTACTTAATAGTAAATCTCCTAACCAATAAGTAATCCTAATCAAACTATACATCTAATTACCAACATAATTCTAAACATATTCTAACTAATATTTACATAATCTAACACGAAGCCTAACATAAATCTGTTTGGACCGCATCACATGCTTATTTAAAAAAATAAGTTAATTGAGCTGATAAGATAGTTGATAATCTTATGCTAAACCTATGCTTTATTGGAAATGTGCCTTTTTAGTCCAATTTCGTCCAATATCTATGGTTGGTTCGTATTTTTGAAAAATCCAAAAATCTGTAACACGGATATTTGGAATTCCATTAAATATTAGTCCGCTCATACTTGACGATTTTAAACTACATGTTTTCATTGTAAATTACCTCGTGGTTAAGAGGCGATTTACATGTCAAAACCAACATTGTCTAAATGTCAAAGTTGGAGTTTGGAGGAAAGCAAACTCTAATATGTAAAACTCCATTCAAACTTTGTACATCTCTTATTAGTTAAGTTAGTGGGTAAAGTGTGGGTTTGGAGACTAATTAAACCATTCTCATTGCCATGTTATGAGCACCCCTTGAGTTAAAAAACTATGGACGCAAGTAGTGAGCATGATGGAGCATGATCTTGGAGAAAAATGAATGTGAAGACAAAATAGTTTTCCAATAGTTTGTAGTTGGATCATTAATGAAGATTGACCATCTCTCTGTATTCTGTACAAATGGTGTATTATTTGTACCCCTCTTTAGAATTTGGCTCAGCTTTTTCCTAGCTATATATGGTTTTGTCATGACATGAGGTGGATGGGAATCCAATTGCTGCCTAAAGTCTTTAATATTCTTCAAAGTCTACAAGAAACAAACAAGCCCTAACAAGAAGACAAACACTTTTGTCAGCCTAAGGTATGGTTGAATTGCAATAAATTCTTCCGCATGCTCCCAAATGTGGGTTTGTTTTTTCCTGCTCAGACAAACAATTTGAAATTGCTATTATCAATTTATCATCTTCTCCCTTGAAGATAACCAGAAAGTTAGGGAATCGTCCAAACGTATCAAAATTAGGACAATTTTGCATCTCCAAACCTATAAACAAAAGGTTAATACAGCTAACAAGCGTTTCTCATATTGCTTGTCGTTTTTAATGTATGTTTGTTGTGCTTGTTGTTATGGATTGAATTCCATTGTGTAGTATTACATGTACCAATAGACATGAAAGTAGCACTAATTATAATTTTTCACGGAGAAAGTATTCAACGAAGTAATTCAAATTGGCAATTAGAGACGAACTATCATCACTCTCTTATACGGTAAATAGCATAAAACCCCTTAAACTATTCAAGATTAACATCGAACTCCCCCAATATTAAAACTAACCCCTTGAATTATATGGAAGATTTGAATGGATCTCTCTAACGCACACAAGTACATTGATCCTTCTCACCCGCATATGGCACAACGGACAGCTAACACAGGCATGTGATGGCATTTTTTTTTACGTGAGGGGAGGATACCAATCAACAGACAGACTCGAACTTAACTGTATGATTAAGTGATATTTGCGGAGAAAATTTCTACATATCATTTCTAAATCAATTCCTGGTTTCTTAACCGTCGGATTTAATTGATTTTTGGAGAGAAGATTTGTAACATACCATTCTCAAATTTCACCGAATGGATCGCTGTTTTGATGTGTGAGTCTTCCAGAATCTGATGTCGAACAAGAAGCTGTCGTTAATGAATCTTATCTCTCTCGACTTTTTTGATTTAGGCTACTAGAGCTTAAAAATTTATCATTATGTTAGAAGCATGTTTTAAGATTTAAATTTTCATACAATATGTTTTTGAATTTTGTGTTAATAACATGTGATATTTATGTTGAATTGTTGATGAATACCATTACGATGTTTAGTTTGTATTTATCTCAAGTCATTGTATGTTACTCTTTCAAGATTCTCAAGACCATCTCCAACAGAGTTGCAATTGAGGTTGTAAATGATGTTGCAACTCTGTTTGCAGCTCCAGCGGAGGTGCAACAACAATTGCAAGTTTGGGGCGCTGGGACTCGCCCCAAATTTAGGGGCTAGTCCCAGCGAGTCCCAAACAGTGTTTTTTTATTTTTTTAAAGTTTGTTTAGTTTTTATTTTATTTTCTCTTTGTTTTTTGCTTTATGTTTCCTCTTTGTTTGATTTGTATTTCTTGTTGCTTTTGTTTTCCTATATTTTTTAAGTATTGTAATTTTATTTCAAGTAATATAATTTTTTTTTTCAATTTCAAGAATTATTGAATATTTTCATATGATAATTATATGTGTAACAATGCAAACATACTTATATATAGGGAAGCATATGAGTTTTTCGGATATGATAGTTAGGATTTGCATGTAGTACCTTAATTGTTGTAATTTTCATTTTCAATTATTGTAATTTTCAATTTCAAGTATTATAATTTTTTAAGTAATGTAATTTTTATTTTCAAGTAATGTATTTAAAAAAGTTAATGTGATTTTATTATAATTAATAAATGACATTTAAAATAAATTCAAGTAAGTTTCATAGGAATTGAGAAAAGAAAATTGAATGAAAAATTAAGTTTAAAATAAATGTGAAAAGAAAATAAATTTGGGCCTCAACTGTTGGAGTAGAGAATTGGAGAGAGTTGCAGTGAGTGGAATACTGACATGACAGAAAAAGTGGGTTGTAGAGAGTTGCAACTGATGAAGATGGTCTAAGTGGCATTTACATTCTGTTTGGTTGCAATGGGTTTAGCCTTGAATTTGAGGTTAAAATCATAACCCGTGGTTATGATTTGGATTTAAAAATTGGGATTTGAAGGTTGAGATTGCGGTTTGGTTGTAATTTGAAGGTTGGGCTTTTGTAGTGGCCCCTTAATTCTATATTAGACCACAAAAAAATATTATACAGAAAGTTACAAAATTCACCCTTTCAAGTTTCAAGATAGCCACTTTGCATGCTGATACCCACATCTTTATGAACAATTATACAAATGATTTCAAATTTTGTAATACGTTTTGAAAGTAAGTACATATAAACACAAGTCAAAGATTCACTATTCTTATTTTAAGGGAAATTGCTTAAACTACCCCTTAAATTTGGGCCAATTACAGTTTGGTCACTTCTATTCAAAAAATTACAAATAAGCCAAAACGTGATTTTTGAGTTGACCATTAATAAATTAAGTGGAAAAGAAAATTAATTTGACTTAGTTGCAATTTATAATTTTCAATTTACTACTCATTTTCCTCTAATATTTTAAAGTTTACAACATTGACACAATATGATTTAAAATAATCCACATAATTTAAGTTTAACGTTCCTTTAAAAGTTTAACCTTCAAAAAGTAAACCCACGGGTGAAATCTCCCTAGAACCCAAAGTCAAATATAGACGCGCGTTAGTTTGTCCATGTGAAGACTACTTAAGATATGTCGCATCTGATCATCAGTGACGATACTAATGTTGAGCCAAGCACTACATCTTATTTAACGATATTGGCTAGTGAATGCTCGCTTCTCGTTGTGTCCAGTTATGTATGATTTATCCCGAAATCATACAAGTGTAATTCTTGTCCGATCACTTAGGACACTGACTAGGATAAGTTAGCCCACTTATTTGGCCGAGGAATTCACTAACAACTTTATCCTCACATCCCAACCCTAAGGATATGACATTGTCGTTGACTTGTTTAATGAACATCATCCTTCCAAGTCCAATCCATTGTATACATCCTTTGTATACTAGATTGAAGGTTGTATGAACATTTGGATTTCAAGATATATGTTTAAGTGTCTAGTCTCATATGTAAAAATTAACACAATCAAGGAATTTGTATAATACGATTCATTTTATTTCAGCTACCGAAATACGGTTTATTACAATCGATATTTGCTCTACGGGCATAACTCTACCAACATATTAAATATCTCACCATTCAACAACTGTGAGGAAATAAAAAAAAACCTTGAAACACTTCAAACTCTTCTGAACTTCAAGGAAAAAGTTTCAATCAACAATTGTCTCAAGTTCACCAAAAGCCCCAACACCCTTATCACCTTGCAGGTTTTGAAAATCTACTAAGCAAAGAAGAAAGAACTTGAACTCTTGCGACATCATAGTTCTTTTTTAACTTTGAAGAAAACCTGCTCACTGGACTAATCTCTTGGAACTTTGAAAGATAAGGACCAAAGAGTTAGACACAGTGAAAGCCTCAGTATACGACATTGAGCAAAGCCATGATCTTGTGTCACAACACCGAGGAGATGAAAAAGAACAAAGCCATACGGCAAAATAAGGAAGAAGGGAGGACCCTGCTAGTGTGGGAGATAAGTGCAGGCCCATTTGGAGGGGAGGTACTTATTAATATGGGAGATTAGTTGAGAAAGCCCAAGAAAGGGATGCAGTAGTTGGTCGGGGTGACTGACGAAAAACCCTTAGAGGAGCTGGTATTACCTAGCTTGGGTAGCTAGAGTATATTCTCAAGGTACAAAGTTGGAAACTTTGGGTTAAAAGAGTTAGGTTAAGGATATTTTGTAACGGTATCTCAAAGTATCTCAGTATAATCAAGTAGTTGAAAGATAGGGCAAAGTGTATTAGTTGAAGGATTACGACACCTTCATATACCACTATAAACTTTGAGTGCATTTATCTTTTTGCAATTTACGTTTAGCATAGTATCTGTCTGCATTGCTTATTAACTGTACATTGTTCACTAACACTCATCACAACACCCTGCAATTAATTGTTCCGCTACTCTGGTCACTAACCACCAACACTGTCTTTATAGACTTATTGTGCATCGAAAAGTTGAAAAATAACTACGAGTGCTTTAAAGTATATTCACTCCCTCCCCTTAGATTTTAACCTCTTCGTTATATGGACCAACGTTTATGGTGTTTTAGTATATTATTTTATTTTTTAAAAAAATTATAATTTAAAGCTTTTTCGAACTTAACGAACAAAATGTTCGAACAGACAATCGAATGCAAACGAAATGAACAATTGAATGCAAACGAGCCGAAGAGGCGAACCGAACACGAACCAATAAAAGGTTGAACCGAACTCGAACACTAATTTGTAATGTTCGTCCAACACGAACCGAAGATACCTCCAAATTAGGGTGTATTTCGAACCGAATGAACCGAACAATGACCTTAATGGGACGTTCGTTCATTCGAGAAGTCGTATGTTCAGTCGTGTTCGTGTTCGACGAACATCACAACCACTTATTCGTGTTTGATTCGTTAACATTTCAGAAAGTTCGCGTTCGTTCGTTGATGTTTGATTGTTCGGTTTGTCAAAGACTTAAAATCAAATATAATGTAATAAAATAAAAATATTCTAGCTAAAATGTCCAAGAACCATTATATTAAAAAAATCACAATAACATTTCACTTGCATAATTATTAATAATTATATAAATATAATTATTAATAGTATATAATATTAATATATTGTATGATTATATTATATAGTCAATTTGTTGGCGAACCGTTCGTAAACTACGGAACAATAATAAATATGTTCGTGTTCGGTTTGTTATAAACACGGACATGTTCGGTTGGGTCAAACTCGAACACGAACCGAACGTTGACCGAAATCACGAGCGTTCAGTTTATTTACACCCCTTAGTCCGACCGAACAAAGGATCATTAATGCAAAATGTTCGGTTTGTTTGCCACCCATATTTCGGATTAACCAAAATGAATTTTACCCATCCATCAATGATCCGTTCATAACGGATACAAAAAAACCGTATCCATTATTCGATCAAGCGGATCATCGAACCGGATAATTTCCTTTTTCAATTTTTTTATTTTTAAAAGAGGGTGGACGTGGACGATTTGATTAGCCCTACATCGCCGACACTTTGGCGTAGTAAAAGGCCGACCGCCAACCGGCTTCTGAAACCCTCGCTAGCCTTTCCATTTTGAAAACCTCAGAAATCGAATTCTAATTCAGAGAAGAAGAAGAAGAAGAAGATAACCTGACGGCGATGCCTTTGCTGACCTGCAACGCGTGCAATAAGGAATTCACCGATGATGTCGACCTCAAGCTCCATTACAAATCCGAATGGCATCGTTACAACCTCAAACGCAAGGTTCGTGCCTCCCTTTTCGTTTCATCTTGATCTTGTTAGTTTCCTTTTATGTTCTTTATCGGTATCCAATTAGACCTCCGACTAGACTAACCAGTAACCTGTTTTGGTATCTAGGTAAATTAATTAGGGCTGATGCTAAAATTGAGTTAATAATTCATTTATGTCGAGTGAATTTAGATTACTTACTGCTATATTGATTGGAATCGAATGGGGTTTCGATGAATTTATCTCCGAAAATAGGATAACTACACAAGGGAACACTGCAAAGAAAACATGAGTATGGGTTGTATGGTTGACAGTTTCTTGTGTTGGACTGTCTAGCCTTGATCATTTGTGCTGCAAAGAGAACATGAGTGTGGTCTACACATCCTGTTGGTTTAAATGTTTGACACAGTTTCTTGTGTTGGAGACTCTAGCATCGATCAATTGTGCTGCAAATGTGTGCACTAGTTGTTTGAACTACTCCGTATTGTATTCACATGGTGATTGCATTGATTGAATGAGAATACTTTGCTCCTACCTGTATAATAAAGTTGATCTCCTTGTTTACATAACCAAGATGCGTTTTCGTTCTACAAACTTGAAATGCTCGGTTAGAAGCAATTGAGAAGTTAGCAGGGATTGTCTGTTTCTTCCTGAATAATAAACTTGTGTCTCCTTGTTTTTGTACCCGCCCTGAACTCCAAATTAGTCCTTCCTTTAGTGGCCATTGAACTTAGTAGAATAATTTTAAAGAGTGTGATTGTGGAGGAAAAGCACTTGAGGTTAAAAAAAAAAAAATTGGTGACGGGTAGTGAAGAATATAACAGAGAGATACCCAGGAGGAACGACATGTAAAAGATTAACATCCATGTCAGTCTTATAAGACAGGTTATAAAAGTACTATAGATTTATTATCGGCAGTTGCTACGAGTGCAAGGTGCAGAAGAAGGAAATATGTCCTGTGTGTAAAGAGCAAGGGTGCAATTTAATCCATTAATTGCTCATATTCACATTTTTGTATTATTAAACAACCTTAGACAATTTAAGTAACTCTTTCCTGCAGATAAAATAATCAATTATTCGCTTTACTTAGTGATGGACTTTTTAAACCTTGTATTCTGCATTTATAATTTACCCAATTCTTTTCGTATCACAGAAAATGTTTTTTTTTTTGTAATGTCCTGCTTCAAGCGGTTTGTCTATGCAGTTAACCTGTGTTCATATATACCTGTGTTCACTTTTTACAGGTTGCTGGCGTCCCTGGAGTAACCGAGACACTATTTTTGGCTAGGCAATCGGCACTTGCACAGGAGAAGAAGTCGGATGAAACTCCAATGCTGTATAGTTGTGGCATCTGTGGAAAGGGGTATAGAAGTTCAAAAGCTCATGCACAACATCTTCAATCTAAAAGTCACTTGATTCGGGCCTCTGAGGCAACGAGCGGCCCAGACCAAGATAGTACAATAATCAGGCCTCTCCCACCCCGTGTCATGAAGGATCCTTCACAGGTTGAAGATGAAGAAAGTGATGAGAGCGAATGGGAAGAGGTTGATCCTGAAGAAGATGCTATGAAGGTAGATGAGTCTTCTGCTAGTGATATGGATGAGGATGCAGGGGTTGATCCGTCTTCTTGCTTCATGTGTGATTTAGAACATGACGCAATAGAAAGCTGTATGGTTCACATGCATAAGCAGCATGGGTTCTTCATTCCTGATGTTGAATATCTGAAGGATCCTAAAGGTCTTCTTACATATCTCAGCCTCAAGGTATCCGTCTCTTGGTCATTTGCATCCATTTCTATGCATTGTTTTTATGCAGCTTGCATATTCATGATTCTGTTTATCAGGTGAAAAGGGATTACATATGTTTGTATTGCAACGAGAGATGCCATCCTTTCAGTAGTTTGGAGGCAGTCCGAAAGCATATGGAGGCTAAACGTCATTGTAAAGTACATTATGGTGATGGAAGTGAAGATGAGGAAGCTGAGCTAGAGGAGTTTTATGATTATAGCAGCAGGTTTTGCCCTTACTCTGATTTATTTTAGTGCATCTGGGCCATAATGTCAATCAGCAAGCTGTTAATTGATAATAATGTCATACTCATCATATTTTGTGTGTCAGTTTTGCGGATGTGGACGGGCAGCAATTGGTTGCAGTTGGTGATGTCCAGAACACTGTTGAATTGGGTAGTGGTGGCTCAGAACTAATTATAACCAAGAAAAATGACCGGGTGACATCTACCAAGATGCTAGGATCAAGAGAATTTCTGAAATATTACCGCCAAAAACCTCGTCCAACAGCTGCAAATGGGGCTATTATTGCTGCATTAGCCTCTAGGTGGGTGAACCATCTATCAGTGTACCTCTTCCCCCCCACCCAAACCAACCAACACACACACACACACAAATTAAACCCTGAAGTTTGTGGATAATTCCTTAATCAACTGACAAAGAAACAATTAGTGCAATGCTTCTTTTGAGTAGTTACACGTAATGGTTTTCAGGGGAATTATTCATATTTCTTCTTTGTTGCTTTTTTGAATGGGTTTTCAACCAAAGCAATTAGTAATGTAGATTTGGTATCATATGAAGGTGGAATGTGATGGTCTGATGGAGTGTTTTCGACTTTCATTTTCAGGTACAAGAGCATGGGTCTAGTAACCGTTCAGCCAAGAGAGCATGCTGTAAGATTGAAAGTAGTAAAGGCAATGAACAAGTCTGGTGTTGAAGCCATGCGGTCTAAGATGGGCATGAAGAGTAATGTTATACGCAACCTCCCCAATAACGTACCATACTAGCCCCTACGTAGTGCATTTAAAGAACTGCAACGCCTTGTCTTATTTAGAGCCTACTACGAGGGATATTCTGTACTGTTTGCTTGATTTGAAATTTGTGAGAACTTATTGAGACAAAATTCTAAAGTTTTGCTAGTAGCATCCCCCCTTTTTTTGCATCTTTTTTTTCCTGTCCATTGGCTATTAGTATTCTTTTTTTTTTTTTTCTTACCGGAACAGTTACCATACTGTACTATGTTCCGTATTTGATAAGTAGAAGGTACAGGAGTGCTTTTCAGCCCCATCTACATTGGGTACTAGGGGTGAAACTGATATCCAAGCCATATTTTGGGCTCTCCTTGGTGGGAAAGAGATGGATGATAGGGGTGTGAATTTAGGTCCGATCTGGGCCGAATCCGATCAAAAAAATTGTTAACTTGATTTGATGGTTCATAGCCCAAGCGCATGTGTATCAGATCGGATCCAAACAGATCTGGTCCCTGAAAACTGTGGATCAATTACCTGAAGCTAAGTGTTTTGGTGAATCTTACTCCATAGATAATACTCCCTCCGTCCCGGGGAACTTCATACATTAGGGTTAGCGTGCAGTTTTATGCGAAAAGTTAAAGTAATGATAGAATATAGAAAATATGGGAAAAAGTGTACTTTTAGTGGCAAAATGTGTAATTTAAGTGTAAAGTTGAGATTATTTATTATTTGTTGGGTGTGGGGTAGCTTCTTTTTTTGGTAATGTGTGAAGTTCTGTGGGACGGCTAAAAATGACAAATGTATGAAGTTCTGCGGGACGGATGGAGTAGAAGAGTAGTGTTTTATAGATGCTCCTAGATCTGATCTGGTTTGGTTCAGATCCATAGATAATAGAAGAGGCCTGTAGATTCATTGCATTTGGATCAGATCCATCATGGACCAGTGAGGATCGAATCAAGGTGATGAATTTAAGGGGCCTAGAGTCGGGTAGGCTAAAGCTGGGTTTTGTCTACCGTGTTTAAATCTTCTTGTATGATCTTTAAATATTGTTATGTATACATATATGTCAGTCTGTAACACAGCCAACGTGAAATACGAGACTACATCACGCTGACAGCGGTGAAACCCTAAAGCTGCATCTAACTGCCTGGAAGGCTGGTAATAGTGAATGCACCAAGCAGGCGCGATTGAAATGCCTATAGATTACCAGCTGAAGGATCTGCAGCTAACCAAGTTCAATTACTAAGACACTTGAGCTTCTTTGGAAGACATTCATGTCCTTGCATACATGATCTCCTTAATGTTTCATCTTCGGTCATTTCTATGGTGGAGTTTGGATAAGATGTCATGTTCTTATTATTATTAATTCCTGTTTTGAGAATAAATGTCATGTTCTGAGTCTCCAATAAGCTGTGAGGGCTCCAAACACTTCGTTGTCGATTGAGCTCCCGATCAGTATTGGTGAGTCTTACACGTAGAGCACGTAATCAACATTCAATCCCTAATGCACTAGAATACATGCAAAACGTTAAACTTACCAAATTATCAGTTCCTAAGAATCAACTTAAATCTTGATTTATGTATGATACACAGCCCAAGCTATATCCTCTTGTCTCAAGTGGAAACTTTTTGTGTGGTTTTAATTTGGTTCCCATAGAATTAGGGTGTGGTTGATAGCTTCCCTCTATCACGTTATCTTGCACACTTTGTTTCTCACCTCAAGCTTGCTTAACTTTATCTATGCTGTCTATTAGCTATAAGCCATTTTTCTGGTAATTTGTTTTTGTTTCATTGTTATTATTTGCATACTAGGCCATCCTCCATTTCTCAATCTTACAGACTAGTCACAACTAGTTCTAGTACTTGTCAATTACATCCTTGTGCCAAAAACATTGAGAATTAGAATCCGGCTGCCAACATTTTCTTTTCTTCATTGTACATGTAAATCATGGTTTATTATATTCCATAAGCCTAACACGAGCCCGATATATTATATGAGAGGGTTTTACACTGATTATATAGTATCTCCTACTAGTGTCTATAAATCTGTAAATTATGTAAGAACAAAACTAAAATTGCCTTGTTTCATATAGGTGGATATATAAACGCATATTGATATAATATAAACACACGGATTGACCCGAACTTCACTATACAATAGTATTTAATACAGAGTAGTACTAAACACAAAGTAATGATTAATATGAATCTGAGAATCTCAATCTCTATTTATCCAGCCTATTAAGGCCAACTAAACATCTCAGGAGTATACCATAGTAGTATATATACAACTTTTTATGTGACATAAGTTCCATCCACCTTGAAAATATGTCAGTTTATCTTTGTATTAGTCCAAGTGATTATACTAATGCACAAAAGTGGCCAAGAAATAGTGAACAACATATCAGAACAAAGAAACCGCTTCCATTAAATTAAGTTCAAACGGAATAGAAGGCTAACACGCAAACTAATTGTTTATCGGAACTCAGGGATAGTATATACACACCCCGCAAACCAAGCTAATGAACTGTTGGGCTGAGCTCACGCACTAGACTGTAAACTCACAAACCAAGTGGACTACATCTAGTGCGATAAACTCAAATTTAGTTAGCACAGAACAAATTTGGTTCCGATGGGACTGGAGTATGTGTAACCAAGAGATAGTAATCATCTCATTTAACCGACTGAATTCCTTCGGATTCTAACTCTCTGATCATTGCTAGTTACCACTCATGTTATAAATCTAGATGCGAGTTTGACATATTTCCACGATTGGAACATCGATCATGATTAGAACTTTTCAGGAACTGATTATCCTTAACAACTTTCCAACATCCTTTCCAGCTAGTACAATCATAATTCATAAAGTAATGCATAAAGTAAGTAAAAGAGACTGATATATGATCTGAAACCAGGGGCATAGGTGCAAAAACAGAATGGAAAAACTTGAATTTTTCTCCAATTTTATCATCACCATTTAAAAAAGGAAAAAACCTGTGCACGAGATTGATTGCCATATTCTTGGGGGTGACGTCATCAAATTGTGGCCTCAGGCATGTATGTATGCATAAAACTCTTATCTGCCACGTTAGAAGGCATATGTGGGACCCAGACACAAGTGAGAAGTGATTGGTTCTCTCGCGCGCTATCTCTTATTTGCAGTATAAAATTTTGGACAAGTCTTATTTGCCTTTCGTATTTTCATTTGCATTTCCGTCAGGAACACCTTGCTTGCTTGCTACCAAGTTCCTGTACTTTTACACAGGTATCAATCACTCTTCTTCCCTTCTTTATTTCAAGCTGCTTGCTTACTTTGATTGTTTTCATGCATGCAAGTGTAGAATCTTGGAATTAGTCGATTATACGACCTTCCGAATGAATTTCAGGTTGTTTTGGTTACTAAAGATTAAATCTTGTTTACAGTTGTTCCGATTATGTGCTGTCTTAGATGAGTGTGTTCTGTTTTAATTGAGTGAGTGTACTGAGTAGTAGACTAGTGGTTCAAGCAGTTCTTGATTATGGTTTCACTTAATTTGACATGTGGGATTGTAGCTTTGACTTTTGGTTGGCCAACAACTACTGTTTTCTTAGGCTCGTTTGCTGTTGGCTGGTTTCACATACCTATCCAATTTTTGAAATCGACCGGTATTATTACAGAATTTCTCTTTAGGAAAGGTCACTGTTCTGTTTGGTATCAAGTTTTCCCTCTGGTGTGTATGAGACTGAGTGTGATTTGTCTGTTTAATGATCTATGTGATCACTTTTATGTAGCAAAAAGTTGGCTTTGCGTATAAATCAAGTTTTGTCTGGCCTGACCTTTGAGTAACTTGAATATGTATGGCACCTTAGGCTTAGTGGCTGATTCTGCGTAGAGAAAATGAATAAGCATGGCCTGTTATCATCGTAAGAATATCACAAATGATAATTGATGAATGGAAATATACTTCTGCCTCAACCTTTTCACTAAACAATCAGTTTCTGGAGTCTGGACTGTTGTGTTTACTGTAGAGATGAAAGTTGATAATGATGAGTTGATAATACTTTAGGTCCTGACTTGCCAGTGCGACGCGCGCACTACTGATCTTTACATTTCGCTTGTAACTGTAGTGGTTGCCAAGTCCTTAAATATATGTGAAAATCAAGTTTGTTGATTTGGTGTGGGATTTGCAGGGACTGCCCAGTATAAGGGCTCGATAAACTTTTGATTACTTTGTGAGTTTCACAAGGAGAAGATGGATTACGTGTATGGACCAGGAAGGAACCACCTGTTTGTTCCGGGACCTGTCAATATCCCAGAACAGGTCCTTCGTGCCATGAACAGAAACAATGAGGATTACCGCTCTCCAGCTGTCCCTGCTCTTACCAAAACCTTGCTTGAAGATGTTAAAAAGATCTTTAAGACCACTTCTGGAACCCCCTTTATCTTCCCAACAACAGGTACATACTAATTTGTGGAGGTACCAGTTATCTTTACAGTGTGCAATTATAGAGTTCTCTCATTCTTTGATGCTAGTATTTGTCAGTTTGAATGGCTGCCAGGTCTTCATTATCTAATAACAGAAATCTAAAATTATAGTATAGCTTCTGAATTTGTATAGGTGTTTGTCTACGCACCGTAATGGCTTTAACGTAAGCATTCGATTGAAACTTAGAAAAGTGAAACAGATTATCCCCTATACTTGTAAAGTTGCATCAGATTAGGTCATTGTTTCTTTATACAGTTGCACTTCACATCATCATCACATAATTTTCTAAGTGATATCATTGATCTGTTGACAGGTACCGGGGCATGGGAAAGTGCACTGACAAACACACTGTCTCCTGGTGATCGAATTGTCTCGTTTCTGATTGGACAGTTCAGTTTGCTATGGATTGATCAGCAACAACGCCTCAACTTTAATGTTGATGTAGTCGAAAGTGACTGGGGTCAAGGTGCTAATCTTGAAATTTTGGCTGAAAAAATTGCAGCAGACACTGCACATACCATCAAGGCCATTTGTATTGTACACAATGAAACAGCAACTGGAGTTACCAATAACTTGGCCACTGTGAGGAAAATACTCGGTAAGCATTGCTCCAGCTATTTCATTAAAACCAATTTATCTTTTCTTTGTAAAATAGATTAAAATCACTTGACGTTGATCGATTATAATTTTATTATCTCCAGATCACTACCAGCACCCTGCACTCTTTCTTGTGGATGGAGTGTCCTCAATTTGTGCACTTGACTTCCGCATGGATGAGTGGGGTGTAGATGTGGCTCTCACCGGTTCACAAAAAGCTCTGTCTCTCCCAACTGGTTTGGGAATCGTGTGCGCCAGTCCCAAAGCACTTGAGGCTTCTCAAACTGCAAAATCAGTGAGAGTTTTCTTTGATTGGAAGGACTACTTGAAGTTTTACAAGATGGGTACATATTGGCCATACACCCCCTCCATTCAACTTCTGTATGGGCTAAGAGCAGCTCTGGATCTCCTTTTCGAGGAAGGACTTGATAATGTCATAGCAAGGCACGCTCGACTTGGCAAAGCAACAAGGTAAATTGCTGTCCAAAGACAGATGCTATTCTTTTAACAAGTCCATGTTTGACAAGTAATGACAATCGCCTTTTATGGGATGGCGATTTGTTTCTGGCAGGGTGAATAAGCTGTTTATAGAATTAACTTGCTTACAAGACATCCTGCAGTGTTCGTAGCTATACAAGACCTCCATGTAGCATATTTTCCAGAACAATTAGAAGAAGCATGTTTATGAAAAAGCTGGTGTAAAAGCCTGCACAAACACCTAACAGATCATATGCACCATATCCACATATCATTCTCCCACCAGAATGGATCTTATTTGTAGTTTGAAGCTTTATTAACACAGCACCTGAAGCACTGAGTTTTCTTCTCTTTGTCGTCTATAACTTAGGCTTGCAGTAGAGGCATGGGGCTTGAAGAATTGCACCCAGAAGGAGGAAAATGTCAGTGACACGGTTACAGCTGTGCTTGTACCATCGTACATTGATAGTGCAGAAGTTGTTAGAAGGGCATGGAAGCGATACAACTTAAGTTTAGGTCTTGGACTTAACAAGGTGGCTGGGAAGGTTTTCCGAATAGGCCATCTTGGAAACCTGAATGAGGTACAAAATCTCTCCTTAGATTTATCTGGCTCAGATTCAGAACATAGACCTCATTAAGCAAAGCACATTACACGATACTTGTATTATATTATCCACTTGACTCAATAACGAATTAAGTGTTTACAAACTCTGTAGTTGCAACTGCTGGGTGCTCTTGCTGGTGTGGAGATGGTACTGACAGACGTGGGCTATCCCGTCAAGCTTGGCAGTGGTGTTGCAGCAGCTGCTGCTTATCTGCAGAACTCGACCCCTATGATTCCTTCGAGGATTTGATTCGAGCATGTAGCTATTCCCTTGTCATATGGCTATACTGTAAAAATTGCCATCTACTCTTGTGTACCTGAAGTGTTGTTGTATTTTGTTGTTTATGGACCCTTTTGTATCTAAACTTATTTTAACCAGCTATTGTTTACCACCATGTCTTACTAACATGCATTCTATTTCTATCATAACTCTGATACACGTTCTAAATGTCATGGCCTTGTGAAATGTGGCCAAGAACTTAAAAAGGAACTTCAGTACTGATAAACTGATACAATAGGTACAAGTAGTCTGGTTGTTTGACATGTTAATTGTCAACATCTCAACAAAAACTAGAAAAGATAAGCAGTAGCAATGATGGGCATTACATAGCAGTGGATCGAGACGGTTACCATGGCTCGGCTTGTTAAAACTCAAGTTTGACTTTTTCATAAAGTGTACGAGTTGAACCCGAGACTATTGGGGCTCATTTTGTTGTCGAGTCCGGCTCGACTCGTTTATATATTTTATTTATTTATGTCTATCTTTCAATTTCGAACTCGAGTTCGACTGAAGTTTGGAGCTTAATCAATTAGTAGTCCAGTCATTACACATATAAAAAAAATTTAATACCGTGAAATTAAAAAATAATCTATATATATTTAAAAGATTAGTTTGGTAATTTGGACTTGAAGTTTACATTGACGTGCATTTTTTACATTCAAATCTATAGCGTTGTTAATGGATACTGTCATACTCATATAGTTTGATAGTTTGGTCATTTGAACTTTTAAAGTTAAAAACCGATGATGTTGTTCGTTGCTATGGTTTTTTGTAATCTTGATGAATAATTAATTTTGCAAAATATATTTTTTTAACTATATTTCACAAAGTAGGGGTATTTGTGGATTTATTCGCGCATACGCAATGTGATCCTATAGGAACGGATCGGATAATGGATACGGATATCATGAAACGGATTGATCAGATCCGATCCAGTTGTGCAGGCCTGGCCTACTCCATTCTGATTAAAATTTCTGGTTTTGAGAGAAACCTTTTGAACATAAATTACTCTTGGATAACAAGCTGTAAAAACTGAAGAAGAAAAGCTCGAAGTCCTCCATACTATACAAGTGGAGTGTGAGCAGAAATTGGATAGAAGAAGAAGAAGAAGAAGATATGGCTAGGGATAGCTGTCTCGCTCGCATCGCCGCTGGTTGCGCCATCGGCGGCTCTATCGGCGGTGCTGTTGGTAAAATTCTTTTAGTTTTATCTCTCTCTCTCTCTAACCCTAGAATCGAATCGATCCCCACTGGAACACTGGATAATGAATGCTTCCTCTATCTCTTACGTTCCTTTCAATTTGCTGCTTCCAATTGCTCACTTTCATATCATCTTTCTCCAAACTTGTGCTTCTTTTTTCTCTTATCAATTTCATATGCATTGTGCAGGTGCTGTTTACGGAACTTACGAGGCCATAAGGTTCAAGGTAACATCATGTTCTTTTGATTCACTTCACATGATTCGCTTTAGATTTCATATTTCATACTATCATTAAATCAAATTATGCACCGTATTTCAGCTTCTCTGCTGTTTTACTGTTTGACTGATTAGCATTGAGTTTCAACCCAACACTTCTGCTATCTGCCGCCCTTAGAAAACTGGCAAGTTTAATACAAATGCCTACTCTTTAGGATATAGGAACACAGTTGCACAATGATTCATATTGTCAATGGTTTGTGCAACAGGTTCTTTTGTTGCTAACATGTGAATGATTTTCATTAGTCCTTTTCGTATCTAGCTCTTAAAGTAATATATCAAACGAGATTCATAAACAGCACAGGCAGTACACTTTACCCGAGGATGTTGCTATTGGGAGAAAGATAGAAACTGAGAGTCTAAAATTATTGGCAATGGCCTTCAGTGTTCAGACAACTGTCTTTTCGTGACTTTTTTGAACTCCAACTTTAAAATGATGGAAAACTCGCTACACTCGTGAGGAATGAGGATCATTCGACATATAGTGAGAAAACTCGCTACACTCCAAAATTTCATGCTTCCCTTATTTGATTCTGGTATTAGTGTTGGTCCTTGATTAATTAATTGGATAAGTTTTCAGCACAAGTTATACTAAGATAGGTATGATGTGTATAATACTCTCGAGCATTCCCAGTTGGTCTTGCTTCACTTTCTGTAGAATATACAATGTCGACCTATGTCATGATGTCATCAGTGATTGATAATGGCATGTTCCATGAAAATGGAAATATTAACTTCTAAAGCTTTTGGTTTTCTGAACACGCTGTTCTTTCGTTCTCAGTGCATGAGTCTTCAACAAGGGGGAATGACTTGTTATTATCTTCTTTAACACATGACAAACTTTTCTGTATTTGTTTTGACTAAAAAGAAATTTTTTTTTCTTCTGTAAATGCAGGTTCCAGGTTTGTTGAAAATACGACATATTGGACAAACTACACTTGGCAGTGCTGCTGTTTTTGGACTTTTTCTTGGAGCTGGAAGCTTAATTCATTGTGGGAAATCTTATTAGGGCTCAACCGTTCCAATTTACCATCAGTATGCGTGGGAACAAGAGTTGACAACATGACGTGCCTCCAGATATGTTTGTCAGTTTATTTGTTTTAGCTGTTTTTGCTAGATGTTATTGTTGTTTGCTCCTTGGAAATTCATAGTTATCTAGATGTCGCAATCTATTAAACCTTCGTGCATAGTATTTCAACAGGACTAAATGTCTGAATGGCCATCTAAAATCTCTCAAATAAGAGTTTGACATGGTATAAAATTAAATAAGAAATGCTAACAAAGGAATTAGGAATCTCGCTGTGGAGAATCCTTTGGCAGGAGTTGGCTAGCTTTTCAACTGACTCTTGTATCTGATTCAGCCAAATACTCCAATGCATTTTAATCATTCCTTTGCATCATAGTCTGATTATTGTTATATAAATAGATGGCTCATGTGCAGAGCTACAAATCATACTAAATTGAAAGGTTGTATATAGGAGAGCAGAATGCACAAGATATGGCCCTTTAACATTTCATTAATCATCACCACATATAAGTGCAAGTTGCTCAGGGACTAGCTCAACCAGTTCCTGACGAACTAGTGCCACAACTGAGTATGAACTAGTGCTAAGGAAGACGTTGAGGTTCAAAATTCCCCCTTGTAATGAGGCAAACTTTAGTTTATGGTACTGATCACAACAGATGTCAAATTCTTTGATGAGGTAAACAGGCAAAATATAATGGATAATAGATGAATTTTCTTGTACAAGGCACATAACACAGATATTTCTTTGCTATGTACTATGTTGTACAAATATTACTCAATTCATAAAATACTGTTGAATACTAGGTTCACCGGATCAACCTATTTCTGTTTGTAATTGTATAATGGACATATGACTGGGTGATCATTTTTATCTATTTCTTGGAAAGGACTGACGTCGAAATACCAGTCTCTAACAGCATCGGAAAGAGTCTGCAAGTCATGAAACAATAATGTAATACAAGCAGCAAATTACGTCAAGTTATATGAATAGGTTAGTTTCTATCCCTTTGGTAAAATTATAATTAGAAAAGTTATTATACCTTGCCCAATGCGTGGCTACCAATCCATAAAGAGTCCCAATAGGAATGATCATGTTGCAAGCAAGAGTCGATGTAAAGTCCTCTTGTGAATGAACCATCGCTTTTTGGTAATGCTTCTAAGAACTCTTTTTGGTACTCTGCAGTAGTATTTCAATGAATTTTAGATCATATTACTACTATAACTTTATAATGAATCATCATTAATTCAGTATGAAATAAAAATCTGATTACATACCCAAAATCAGGTTTCGCCATTCAGGTGGGCAGGGTTCTTTACCAGTCAAGCAAGCAGTCCATTGATAATTAGTGCCAGGGAGCCATTTCCTAAAGTCCGCCATCACTCCTAGCTGAAAATTAATTGAATTACTAATTGTATGGATTTAAAAATAATATTCTTAGATATGTCTGATTATATAGATAAAAACAGAAAGTAAATGCGGAATCAATAATTATTAAGTTGCTTTTAATTGATCTCCAAATTTGTCATCAGTCTAACAAAGTATGCCACGAGAGTTCTACGGACTCAATTTCTCTCTTTCGATCTCGAGAGAACCCATGTTGGCCACTTGATTGGCACAACACACGCTCACCTACTGTCTTAATTCTCTTTCTCTCTTTGTATCCATGTCTAATTCGATTGGTCCCATATTCTCTCGCTCTCTGGTGTTATCTCCAGAGGTGGTGAACTGGTGATGATGGAGGATGCTACAGTGGTGGCTACTGTGACTGATTGGTGGCCTTGGAGGAGGTTTGGAAGTGGTGGTGGTGGGTCGGGTAAATTTGAGTGCTTGGCTGGTCGATGTTGAGGAGGTTCCAGTTCCTGTCAAGGGCACTACAGCAGTGATGCTGTAACGGGTTTCTTCAGCTCTTTCCAGGTTCACCTTGTTTAAGTTTTGCTTTTTATAGGATGTCTGTTGCCCGTTATGAGATGCATCTTGAACCCTATATGAGTTTTAGTTTAGGTTTAGTGTTGTCCTCTTCATGGTGATTATGATTTCTTAGTCGTAACTACTATATATCACCTTGTTGATATCAGTGAAGTTATCTTCATGCTTAACGGAGCTTCTCACTTTAACCTTACCTGAACCAGATCGAATTGTGATTGTATTAAAAAGAGTGGTGTCTTGATATCTCCAATGTAATTCTCTGCAAAAATACACTGAGGAATATTTTTCAATGTTAATACTCAGAAAGTAACTCATGAACGATGAACACATCGATGGTGAACTTTAATTATGCATTTATGCTTACCATGTGTGGTTCCATTCTTGACGTGCATGACTTAGGCAATACATTGACTAGTCCCTGCATCGAATTAGGATTAAAGAGAAAGTAGTATGCAAGTGTTTTAGTTTGAATGCGTAGTTTAATTTGAATGAGAGAGCTCAGACCATACATGTAAGTTGGTCATATTGTTGAAAGTCTCTTCCCTATTCCAACGGAGACCTGGTCTGTTAGTCCCAAAAAAAAAAAAAAAAAAGATGTCAAAATGTAAGTATATTTATTCAAGTTTTATGTCATTCATCATATAAGAATTTTATAAGTATGTTGAAGTTTACCCCCGGAAGAATAAACCACTTTCTGAAACGCATTTTACTCGGGGGGTGTTAGGTAGCATCGCTCTAAATTCATCGCAATGTAACATAGCTGACATTCCACCCGCTGATGTACCCATTAGAATTGCCTGTTGGTGGCATCAATGCATGTATATATGTCATGACGATAGCTTGCTTTTAATCTAGAAATTTTACTGATAATGTACGTACGTTGTTGGCGTTCTTCATTCCTTTCGCTAGGAACTCTTCCATGATGGCATTATATATACGCCTACCTCTGAAATACAGGGTGGTCGTCTGCAATTTAGCAATGTTAGGTCTGCATTAAAATGAAACTGTATATAGATAGGGTAGCTAGCTTCTGAGGAATAGTTGTGTAGGATTGATTCACTGAAATATAGGTTTTTTCCATGTTTCTCTGGAGGGTGATTGTCTCATGACAACATTACAATTCTAAGAAGAGAATAAAAAGAACTTACAGCATTGACCACGAGTGGTTCTTCGACATCAGCAAGAAATGAAGCGCCATCGCAGTATGCAACAAAGATCCTATTCCAGTTGTAGAAATCTGGAAAGGTGAAGATCCGAATAAGAAGTCACTGCTACCATTATTAACTGTGGAGTGAAATTTATTAGCTAGCTTACATGGATTGGTCTTGTTTGATGGATTCAGCATTCCAGAGAAATCGAATTGCCCATGAGATGTAATACTCCAGTGAATTGGACCTATAAATCAACTGCTTAATAGCAAAAGGAAGAAGAAAAGGAAGATATAAGGAATTCACTTGAGAATCAAATCTCCATTTTGGCTACCTGTTCCATTGTTGTCCTTCAGCGTGCACTCATTCACATTTGTACACCAACCACCACCCTGAATTCACGTCATGAGGTATAATTAGGTCCGGTTCTGAGTGCATGCTGGATGTTATGACTTTAAATTTTTTTGGTGTGATTACCGAGAGATGAATGAGCCAGTTATTGGCCCCGTCTCCATGTCCTGGTTGAAAGTAATAACCTGGTGCACTCCCGTCTAGGCAAACTACATATACACTAGATTCTCTTCAATGCACCGTGTATATTTATTTATTAATTCCGATTTATTAATTTTTATCTCAATTAAACCACGGTATATATACCTGCTCCTTTAGATACGGCACTGTCAAGAATTGTAAGGTCAACAAGATAACCATTAACTTGACCCATGAGTAAAACAACCAACAAGGTGATCATTAACATCATCCTCCTGTGATAACCCATCACGGTTTCCCTGTGAAATCGATCATGTAACAAGTTAAATGGGGTTATTAACAACTAACAAAAAAATTCTAATCCTGGTATGTCACAATAACAACTTTCCACTCACACTTTTCATTAGTACTAATATCGACTTATCATACCTTAAGAAGTGAGGATTAACAAGGATTAAACAAATTAGTAGACATGCTAATATCTTTTTTGATACCATACATAAAATTTAGGATTAAAGGCATTAAATCATCTCCAATCATTGTTGGTTCAATTACCATTTAACACCTCAAATCAGCCATGGTTGAATTTCCTTCAAAATACTGGGTTGGGTCAGTGAGCTTTTTTGGTTTAGTTTTTCACGTTTTCTTTTTCTTTATTCATTTTATATATCCTCTTTGCATATAATTTGTGCAAGAGAATTGGACGTTGGGTATCACTCTCCTATATAATTCATCGGGATATATAATTGGAATTTAATTCCTTCCTGCAGCAGAAGCGCTCCTAAATAAAATTTTATCTCATATTTTATTCACCCTTTCATATTTTTATTCATTCAAATTTAAAACCTACATATACTAATCATTCTATTAATTTATATAGTTTACTCTTAAAATTCATGTCCAGTTCAATGAAAAGTTGAGTTTTGGAGTGAACGTTTCAACTACAAACATCCCTTTTTCATTTTTTGGAAAACCAGTTCCACGTGGCCAACAATTTAGGCCCACATTTCATAAACGATATACATACATGTTCGTGTTCAAATTAAATGAGACATTTATTTTGAAACAGATCAAACTTACCTGGATCTAGCAGGGGAAACACAAGTTATCACTTGAGGAGGGAGGGAAGGTGGTCGAGTAAATTTTTTACTCCGCAGGCCGTAACCCGATGATGGTTAAATTATGTTTCTTAAATAGAGTTTGCATGCAATGTGGCTAAGTAATTGACTTCCCTGTCTACCATCCAATTATTAACAGGTTGCAGTTTTTATGTTCCACCAAAATTATCGCATTACGGCATAACCAGTGATATATTATAATATCACTACTATATTGCTAGTTGCTACACCGTACATTTTCATAATTCCCTTGTTTAAGTTCTAAATTTTAACCTGTGCAATGAGATGTTTAGACTAATTCTATGTGTTCAGGGCAAAGCTAGGAATTTTTTCCACCTCGTACCTAACGGAATAAATGTTATAGCTCCGGTGGAGCTGCAAATACAGCACCACCGGAGCTACAAATTGCAGCACCACCGGAGCTGTTAACAGCCCCAACCGAAGTTTAAATATTGTTTTGTTCTTGTGTTGTGTTCCAGTTACCCATCTTCGATACACTACCCACCCACAATGAAATTCACCCAACAGAGCCCTAGTTAATTACGGCAATACATATATTCAAGTAACCTGGTTATATTTTAACTAATTGTTTTCAAAGCACATCCAAGTTTCTCGTTAGACATTGATACAACATTGGGATTTTCTACGGTATTTCATCCTGACTAACAACATACAACCATTAATAAATTAGTAAATTGACACGTTTATTATCATTACATGTAAAAAAAATTAAATTAAAAATATTGGTAATTAAAAAAAAAATGTATGTGTGTGTATATATAAATGAGATATTGCAGTGGTAAATTTGGATATTTTTTATTATTATTCATATTTTTTAGTTTATATATTCGTAGGGCGAGCATTGACCGATAAGATGATCGCCTTACTGCCTTTAGCGATTTGATATAGACCACTAGATTAAATATCTAATGGTTTGATAATAAATTTGAGTATCGTTTGTGGTTTCGATATGGTTTGATAATAAATGGCTTGCTTCTAACTGCTTTAAGCAGGTACGAATTTTTTTTTATAATTAAAATCAACTAACTAATTTTTTTTAAACACTAAAACTTGTGATTTTACGGATTAAACTGCTTTTTAAATAATATATCAAACACTATTAACTTTTAATTAAAACTTAAACTGCTTTTTAAATAATATATCAAACACTACTGACTTTTAATTAAAATAAACTTTAATTTAAAAGCAATAAAAAAAACTACTAGTGAATAGCGGCGACTTGCCTCAAGAGATTAAACAAGTACTCGAGTGTGTAACAACATTTTGCTTGGACCATTTATATTCTTTTCATATGAAAACTCATTAATTTCAGTTCAGTTCAATTCTGCTCAGTTGTTTTTTATACTACAATTTAGTTCAGTTCCATTCAATTCAGTTAAGTTCTATTCAGACGAAGAGAACAGAGCCCAAGTCCGCAGCTTATCCAGTTTGGTGTCTCTAATCTCATGGAACTAGTAAGATTTTGTGTGGGCGCCCTAAATTCAAGGTGATCATTGACGACGATCGATGTGAAGAAACAAAAAGGAATGCCAAATCTTGAATATATGGGAATTCATTATCAGTGGAAACTACATTGATCATATATGGAGTTCTGCTCACATGATCTCACAATCGCAAAATGTCACAAGTTAAAGTTCATTCTTCGCGTTAGCATTTGCTTTCATTTCTCACCAGCTTGAAGAAGACTATGCAAATGTATGTTACAACATAGAAATTGAGAGAAAATAATATTGTATTGATGATAATTGAGTAAAGAGTACACAAAATAGAAGCAAATTAAGTTTAAAGAAGTTTAACCAACAAGGAAACGGAAATAAGTTATACGATATCTTTTACAAAACATAATAAGGTATAATACGACTTGAACTAGGAGATGAATTTATTGTTGGGGAATTGGTTGTAAGAGGCAACTAAATGTGGTTGTAAGAGGCAACCAAGAGAGAGCCAAAAATGTTATGAGTTATAATGTGTTAAGTGG
Organism: Plantago major; assembly: GCA_026545765.1. Classification (NCBI taxonomy): domain Eukaryota; kingdom Viridiplantae; phylum Streptophyta; class Magnoliopsida; order Lamiales; family Plantaginaceae; genus Plantago; species Plantago major. Next base: position 38,579,952 of record CM048839.1, read on the forward strand.
GTAACTTTGAACAATTATTTATTTAAGTTCCACCGCTCGGTTTTGCGTGTTCTTTAGCTCGTTGCGGAGTGGGAAGCAGTTACACCGCTGTCTCATCCAGGATTCAATCCGAACTCCTTATTCTTGTTTTTTCTGTTTTTGTAATCAAGTTAGAGTAAGTGTGAACAAATTTCTTTTTTATACTGTTCGAATATATTATGTACTAACCATTCTTGCGGATAAGGTGTTAATCGGAAACAACATTTATCTTCAAGCTAGTTGGAGTTGAGTATTTTGAATTTGTGATATATCTTGACACAATAATCACCCAAGGGGAATGTAAAAAAGACCTCCTCACATTGATACATATCTACTGACTACATTTTTCTCTCTCAAATTAACTGGATTTTCCTCATCTTCTAGCATTTCTTCCATTCCTTTCCAAATCTTTCGTTTATTGATTTTAGTCAACCAGATATTTCGTCTGCTGTAAATTGTACTGTTTTCTAGCACCAGTTTGATATATTTGTACATCTGAGGAACAACAAATCATATACTATCAAGGACCCTGCTCCATCTCGATACTAGATTGTTATCTGATCGATGTGGTTTTATTACAATACCATATTTGAATTTTCACTCATCTGTGCTAGTATTATATATTTGCAGGTTATATATGTTTCTGATAGAAGACCATAAAGGCTAACCAGCTGTCTGTCTCCTCCACCACTCTCTGTCAGCTATGCTTTGCTCCGAATGGGCTATTTTGTAATTCAGTATCTGGTCTGTTACACAGATTTAGCCTACATGTCATCGACGTTCCTCACCCTGCGGAAGTTTTCAGCCTCGAACAGATGGTATTGATGTTTACTACGTGCACCCTGTGGCCCTTTAACATCATCGACTTTGAGAGGAATTCGTATGGCCATTATCTCTGTAATCTTCCTTATTTTCTTTCAAAAATGAATTTGAATCAATGGTCACTGCTACGTGCACGGATGATCTAGCTCCCCTACCTGTTTGAATCAACCAAACTGAGCTGGTTATAAAGCGTACTATTGAAAGAATTCCACGTACAACTCATGAAAATTGCAAGATGCAAGTTTTGTCATAGTTGCAAGTTTTCAACACTGTCTGAATCAAATACATGGGATCAGCATCACTAAATGCAGGTGCCCTGCTCTAAAATAATAGAAACATAAGTTGTAAATCCTTTCATTTCATCATGTTAGAATCTCTTCCAGTATGCATTCAGGAAGAAGCGAAATACTTAAAGCATGCAGATATCTTCTTCCTTGAGCATTAGTGCCACCGGCTCAATATCCCATGCAAAAGGAGATCTGGGAGGAGAACTCCATCGAACTGGAGAAGTAGGAGGAGATTTCCACTTTAAATTGAACGAATCATAAAATCCTGACATGGACAACTCCTCAAGTTCAGGACAGCTATCAGTATCAGGACAACCCTGTATAGAATATGAAGGCAAAGTCAGACATCAAGATCTACCTTAGCAACATTAACAGCAATATATCCAAAATTCTCACCTTTTGTTGGTCCATTATCGAATCAGCAGTACCTACAGAGCATTAAATAGTGAAAAAAATGAAAATCATCTAGGAGAGAGACTGGACTTGCTCATTCTTCCAAATAAACAACTCCAAGACAATTCAATGGCAAGCACAGGTTTCAGCTTAAAACTACTCACTTAAAAGCATGAATTATGCAAATCAGGAATTCGAAACCTTGAGTAATGCAGCTGCCATTCACTTGCCATGCAGTAACTTCACTTAGGTTGAATGGAATGTGAAGAAATAAACTTCACTTGCAAAAATGATAATTCTAAATTCTAATTAGGCTCTTTCTCCTATGTTGTTAGTACTTAGTAATGAACAACTAAAACATTCAAAGAGCAAATATTGTAGGACAGTACAACATCAATACCACAGGGTAGTGCCCATCACTCAATGACCTTGGATAAAAACAACCAGAATATACTCAACGAGTGAATTCAGGCTATAAGAAGTGTGAACTCTTTAGGATACATAATTTACATGTAGTATCTTGTCTACCTCAAGTAATATATGGAGAGAAAAACTACACAAGCACACTAATAATAGGACCTACAGCCGCCTCTTATAACTACGGTAAAACTATTAAAACCACATTATGGACATGCAAGCAGTAAACTACATAACAATATTATCTTTTACATATATTCGCTACTTTCATTTGAGTAGAAAATTAGAAATATAAACCAGTAGATATTTCCTTAATAAGTTGTTAAGGAATTTCTTGCACTCCCAATACCATTATAGTGGAAAATTAGAAATATAAACCAGTAGATATTTCCAACACATAGTTCTTACTCTGTTAGGTTCATGAACTGTAAGCATGCTAAAAACCAAGCGAATTAATGATCAAAAAATGTCATGCAGATCACAATATTTCAACAAATTACCTTTTCCAGGGAAAACCGTGTCCCAAAAATTAAGCTCCAGTTCAGCCTTTTGTGCCGCATTACACTTACTATGATCGTGCAAGAACCCCTCATCTGCAATATTAATTTCCTCACTTATTAAACTCTTTCCCTTCGATGGCACATCAGCACCTACAACATTATGATTTAAGTTCCCATTTTCTATCACAGTAGACTTCTTATTCTGTAAACGCTTTTGCTGTGTTGATGCTTCAACGCGAATGGATTTCTTGTTGGTAATGTCATTCAGAGCTTTACGAGTCTCGAGAACTGCTCCAGCCTTCTTAACAATCGGTTTGGTGCTCTTAGATTTACCATCAACAGTAACCTCTACAAATTTGAACAACTATGTTATCACATGGAAAAAGCACCGAAAGAGACACAAAATGTGAACCCCACCATACATGTAGAAGCATTATGTAACGCATCAATGTAAACCAAATTTTTAGCATTCACTCAAATGTCAAGAAAAGCAAGTAAATCGCAAAAGAAGCCTACATACAGTTCAAGGTAAAACCAAAAGCTGTTAAAAAAAAACACAGGAAAACACAACAGAACTACTTAGAAAAACTGATAAGAAATTTACTTTTATGGAGAATAGCAGAATTTTCATCTTGGATGCTCAGCGGCCTGAGAATTACGGGTCTTTCCATAATACAACTTCGCCACAGGAAATGGGTTCACAATTACTGCACAAGTACAGTGAAATTAGCCACAAAGTTTGTTACACCTAAAAAAGGAAAAAAAAAAAAAAAAAAAAAAAACAACAAAATACTCCCAGTAGACAATAATTCAAAAATCAGATCCCTATAACTGTTAAAAAAAAAAAACTAAATTGAGCAAGATACCCAATTTTGGGTTGAAAATGAAGCATAAACAAAATCAGGAAGTAGTTTCATTTCAAGGTTCAGTACAAAACATCTACAACTCCGCCAAGTAGCGAAGGCCATATATTTTTCGGTAATTCAATTGAGAATGTGCAAATTTCGGAAAGAAGAGTCAGAATTTACATACATTATTGAAGCTAAGAATCAAGGCTCTGAAAGAAAGGAGAAATGTTACCGATTTTTGCTGAAGATTGCGGATGTAACGTCGTCGTTTAGCTGCACAGGCTACTGTGTTTGAAAAAATTAGGCGCTCTCTGTAATTGGATTATAATGAGCCGGGCTTCCTTTCGTGGGAGAGTCCAGTTATTAAACATGCCGAGCCGAATCGACTACATATCACTCGGTCAAAACTCGAGGTTAACCGAGCCGAGCCTCCGCTCGATTCATATAATAAACAAGTTTGTTTAGAGTTGAACTTGATCTCGAGTTACTTGTAACGAGTTCTGAAAAGCATATGAAATGTATTAATATAAATTAATTAAAGTAATGAATCTTCTCGAGTTGAGCACGACTCAATTTGACTCTTTTAGTAAACGAGCGCACAATGAATCTTGAACTCGACTCAATTAATTTATAGAGCAAGTCGAGTATTTATTAAGACTCAATTCACATAATAACTGTAACGCCCCAAAATTTCAAGTCTAGTCCAAACAGTTTAAAGGGATCGAAAACGCTACTCATACCATCAATGTGCACCTTTATTTACGTGAATCCACCAATAAGAACTCCAGAGTTAAGCATGCGTGTTTGCTCTGGAGCAATCTTATGATGGGTGACCAACTGGGAAGTCTCTCGGTTCGCACACGAGTGATGACAAAGTGTGCGGTAAAGGACATGTGTTGGTATAGATGGGGCCAACATATCACCCGGAGAGATGCCCATGAGTGACCGTGCCGGCCCAAAGGGTCGGGCTCGACCGATTAGTGGTCGGGTCGTTACAATAACACTAGCATTTTTAATTAATTTATTATTCTGTTCAATCTTATTGGAAAATTTTAACCTTGACAACCCCTGAGTTTGTAGTAAAAATATGATATATGCTACCGAGAAATTAATATTATAGATGTTGTTAATCAATATTTTACATATGTTACCTTAATTTTACCAACCTAAATCACCTTAAAGCTCGCTCTTGAAGTTTCACGGGCGCTCAGAGCACGCTCCCACACTTTAGGTGCGTGACACTCCTTTGAGCGTGCTCTAAGATTTTTTAGAGCACGCTCTAATAAACTAAGAGCACACGCCAAAAAGTTTTAGAGCGCACACTATGGAAGCCAAAATTCCTCAAATTACATGCACGAGTGCAAGAACTAAGACATTATAAAAACACTATTTCATGATAAATTCGTGAATTAAAGCGAATTAAACATTAATAATAAATTACCTAGATTGTCATTAGCCTAATTAAATAACCTATATGTCCGATTTTACTTCTATTCATCGCTTTTGGTTTAGCAGCATTACCATTCAATTGTCTTATTCGCTTACATCATTGTCTAAGTCAGTTGAGAATCAACCTGCTTTCTCCGCCAAATTCTATCTCCTCCGATGCGGTTTGATCATCATTTGACTGGTCATAGACCATCTTCGACAGTTGCAACTCTTTGCAACCCACTTTCCCTGCCACGTCAGGATTTCACTCACTGCAACCCACTTTACAACTCTCTTCAATTCTCTACTTCAACAGCTGAGGCCCAAATTTATTTTCTTTTCACATTTTTTTCAAACTTAATTTTTCATTTCATTTTCTTTTCTCATTTCCTTTTAAACTTTATTCTTGAATTTATTTTAAATATCGTTAATTAATTATATTAAAATCATATTAATTTTTTTAAATATATTACTTGAAAATAAAATTTACATTACTTTTAAAAAAAATCACAACACTTGAAATTGAAAATTACAACAAAAACACAAAAGAAAACACATAATAATAAGAAATGAAAAACAATAAATTGAAATTTGGACAGCTTTGTCATCCATTGGCAGTACTAAGGCACCTGGGGTGGATGGGTTTAATTCTTTCTTTTTCAAATCTGCTTGGTCTGTCATTAAGGGTGATGTTATTAAGGCTGTAAAGGAGTTCTTTGAAACGGGGCACTTGTATGCAGCAATTAATTGCTCTTTGGTTACCCTTATTTCAAAATCTTCTACAGCTAAAACAGTCAGAGACTTGCGGCTTATCTCTTGCTATAGTACCTTCTACAAAATTATATCAAAGATACTTACATCAAGACTTTGTAAAGTGATTAATTTTGTGGTGAATGATAGCCAGTCTGATTTCTTATTGGAAATTTATGAAGAAAAGAGTAAATATAGGGACCAGAAATTGTATTTCAGCGGAAGTTAAATGCAATAAGTTTGAAACTACAAGGACCAAAAGAGAAGGCGCCAAAGTTTGTGAGACTGAATTGAATAAAGAAAAGGAGAACAGGGATCGACGGATAAAGCGTAAAAGTGAGATAGAAAAAACCAACCAATCAGGACAAAACGTGTCAAACGTTTTGTCCCACGATCGCGCACCCAAGTCGCTGGAGCGTGCCTCCAGTTCGTCTTCCCCAAATCTGCAGAAAAGAACAAAACATTCAGCAAGCTAGTACGAGCAGTACAGATGATCTCAGCCCTTTATTTCAAGATTAACGGACGGATCTATACAAGGACGAACACAAGGATGGAGCACCTGATCAATTGTAACCGATTTTGTCTTTATTTTTGGGATTTTCGGCATCTGCGTGAATAGATATTTATCAAGTTAGGGCAAATGGTAGTTGTATACTTACAGTATAAATATTCAACACTCTAGCTAGGTTTCTATAAGGATTTCACTCTGCAACTCTGAGAATCAATAAAAACGATCTTCTTCTTGTGTGTTTCTTGTTTTCTAACATGGCACCAGAGCAAGCTTGTTGATTCTCAGTTTTATTTCTTTTATCACTACATTAACTCTCATATTCCTTCTCTGCATCTTTACTCTAGCTCTGACCTAATCATCACTACCAATGTCTTCACCTGAATCTGACACTCCTCCTACTGTTGAGAACACCCCACCCAACTCTACTCCTGCTGCTTCCATCCATGAGAATCCTTTCAGTCCACTGTATCTTCATCACTCAGAGACAGCTATTTCAGGTGCTATAACACCTCTACTGACCAAAAGTAATTATCATACTTGGTCAAGAGCCTTCACTATGTCTCTAAGCATTCGCAACAAAGTTGGTTTCATAGATGGAACTGTAACAAAACCAGCTAATGATACTGAAGATAAAATCAAAGCTTGGTCTAGATGCAACACTATTGTGATGTCCTAGATGATGCACTCTGTATCACCAGACATCAAGAGTGCTTTACTATATGTTAAGACAGCAGCTGAAGGCTGGCACAAACTAAAGGTGAGGTATGCTCAACCTAATGACCTGCGCATCTTTCAGTTGCAGCAGGAAATTTTGAAAATCACTCAGGGCAATAGCACTGTAACTGACTACTTCTCTAAACTTTCTGGTCTATGGGAAGAGTTAGGTGACTATAGGCCTGTACCAAACTGTGTTTGCAAAAATTGCACCTGTACCATCTCTGATCTATTTGAAAAGATGCAAGATATTGATAAAATCTTCAAGTTTCTAATGGGTTTGAATGATGGTTTTGAAATGGTGAGAGGGCAAATCATTTTGATGGATCCTATCTACAAGAAAGCCTTTTTCTAGCCACGGAAAGCTAGAATCCGTCGCTAGCTAGCGACGAATCGCTAGCTCTAGCGACAGATAACATTCATCGCTAGATCTAACGACGGATAAGACTATCCGTCGTTAAATCTAACGACGGAAATGTTTATCCGTCGTTAGATTAGTTGACCAGAATTTAAAAAAAAAAAACGGAAAACTGCAACTCTAGCGACGGATAGACTATCCGTCGCTAGAGTTGAAGTTATCTGAAGCGTAATGCTTCCTCCTCCCATTTTTCTTCTTCTTCCTTTCTTCTCCCCATTTCGGCCAAAGCCATTCCGGTCCAAATCTCAACCATTTTGTCCATTCTTCGTGTCCATTCGAAGCTCGTGAATCAAGGAGGTCAATTTTGCCGTCAATCTCAAATTCCATCCGCTCATTTCTCCGGATTCGAAGGTAAACCCTAATTTTTTATATTTGGGGATTTTGTTACTTTGGACTAATTTGAGCAATTGAATGTAAATGGAGAGTATATAGTACTTAGTTTAGAGGTAATTAGGTAATGTTTTACCTTTGAGATGTGCAATTGATATATATTGATTGTGAATTTGAATTTTTAGTATAATGTTAGTATGTTTGTAAGTATGTTGGGCTTTTAATTAATTTGATATTGGTGTATATTTAGTAAAATTATGAAGATTTAGTACCTCGTTTTGAAACCCTAACTTTTTGACATATTTGGAAACTTTAGTTAATTTAGACTAATTTAATATGTTTACTATCTAGTTAATTAACTTTGAGATGTGCAATTGTTTGAATTGTTAATTAGTATAATATTAAGTATGTCGTATTTTTTTTATTTAAGTATGTTAAGTATGTTAATTAAGATTTGCAATTGTTTCATTTGATAAATTTATACATGTACTAGATTATAAATTATGAGAATTTAATTAATGAAGTGTGTTGATATAATTTGGTGATTACATTCGTAAAATGCATGTAATTTATAATTTATAAATTTGTATTAAAGGGTTGGAATGCTTTATTTGTAATGGGAATTTTGGTAAGAGACAAAAACTTTATAACATGCAAGAAATGGGGAAATGGGAATCGAGTTGAAAAAATACGATCTAATCAATTCAAACGTATCAGGTTATATAATCATCCAATGAACACCGATCGTTCATGGATGTACCAAAGGATAGTTAATGGCAGAGTTTTACCTAGTTTTGTGGAAAGGGTTGATGGCTTCGTTACATTTGCACTGACACAGACTAATTGTTTGAGTGGGGGGATGATGAAGTGCCCTTGCACCCAGTATAAATGTAGAAATAAGCAATTTTTACCTCCAGAAACGGTAGTGGAACACTTGAAACGTAAGGGGTTTGTAGCTGAGTATGACGTATGGACTTCTCATGGTGAGACATACAAGCCGTTCATGGATTATGAGAATTTGGGGAAGCGTAAAAGAAAACAGGAAACTGTGATGGGAAGTACTCAAAATACTTCTACATCTGATGCTAATAATGATCATGAACGGGTTGAGCAAATGGTATATGATATTGCGGGTCCAGAGTTCATGGACACCAGGGAGCCAGTAACCGAGGGGGATGCGGAGGAGCCTCCGAATCCTGAGGATCAGGTCTTCTTCGACTTGATGGAATCCGCAAAGAAGCCGGTTTATCCGGGGTGTAAGCACACTGAATTGTCATTGTTGGCTCGGCTAATGAGTTGTAAGGCTAATGGCCATCAATCTGAATCGAGCTTCAATGAATGGGTACAAGTAATGTCGGAGCTTTGTCCAGAACCAAACCTAGTTCCCACCAACTTTTACCAGGCGAAGAAAAAGATGCGAGGGATGGGGTTGCCCATGGAAACCATAGATTGTTGTGAGGGTATGTGCATGATTTATTGGGAGGAGGATAAAGATCTACTGAAGTGCAAGTTCTGTGGTAAGGACCGGTACAAGCGTTACAAGGAGGGCGCCTCAAAGAAACGTCAGAAGAAAAATCTCCCACATAAGAAAATGTGGTATTTTCCTCTAGCACCTCGTTTGAAGAGGTTGTACGCTTCAAGTGCTTGTCTTGATAAAATGCGTGCACAAGGAGAGAGTAATCCGGTAGAGGGTAGAATGGAGCATCCATCGACTCACCGCATGGAAACACTTGACGAGAGCTATCCGAGTTTGCATGAACTAGAAATGTACGATTGGGCCTTTATGCGGATGGTTTTAACCCTTTGGAAGTGACCTAAGTACTCTTGTTGGCGATTATCTTGACACCGTACAACCCCCGGTGAGTGCATGAAGGAACCGTTCATGTTCTTGATCGCTTTGGTGCGGTCCATCCATATGATCCAGATGAAGGTGGATGTGTTCTTGACCCTAATCAAGGAGCTGATCGAATTGTGGGAAAAAGGTATCCCAAAGATATGATGTGTCAACGAAGAAGAACTTCAACTTGAGAGCAACACTATTGTGGACCGTGAGTGATTTCTGACTTACTCCATGCTATCTCGGAAGGAAAACCGCGGGCTTTAATGATTGTCCACATTGTTTGGACGACGATCGCATTTAGACTGAAGGAGAGCGGAAAGGAATGTTGGTTTGATCATCGTAGGTTGCTACCAAAAGATCATCCGTTCAGGAAGAACAAGACTCAATTCTTGAAGGGTCAAGTAGAAATGAAAGGGCCCCCAACAAAACTTACTGGTGCACAGATACTTGCAGAGATAGAAAGGCTGGGTCTTATGAAAGTAACTGAACTTGGGTCGGAGAAGCATAACGATAAAATTAGCAAAAATTGTGGATGGAAGAAGAGAAGCATCTTCTGGGACTTGCCTTATTGGAGCACTCTTCTTATCCGTCACAACTTGGATTTCATGCACATTGAGAAGAACGTGTTCGAAAACTACTTCAACACGATTTGCAACATTACAGGGAAAACAAAGGATACAGTTAAATCTAGATCTGAGTTGGATACATTTTGTAATAGGCCGGAGTTGACAAAGCGGAATGATAAGGGACTGTGGCCCAAGGCAGCCTACACAATTGACATTGAAGCTAGGAACAAGCTGTTTGATTGGGTGAGGGGATTGAAGTTCTCCGACGGTTATGCATCGAACTTGGGAGGGTGTGTGGATTTGAAGAAGACAAAGATGTATGGGATGAAGAGCCACGATTGCCATGTGTTCATGGAGAGGCTTCTCCCTGTTGCATTTCGAGAACTACTACCTAAGCCTATATGGCACGTCAAGTGATGTTCATTGAATATCCAAGCCTAAAACGCGATAAGCGGACTGGTTGGCAGCGATACACATACAAGCCAGCTCCAGAGTTGAGTACGTTCATAAGGACAAATCAACTACCAACTCGTACCAAGAAGAGGTTGTCGATGAAACAGCGAGAAATCCTGTAGACGCTCGTGATGAGTACATTGACCTGCACGAAGACATATATGTAGACTTAACCATTGGTGACGAGGATCAGAGTATGTGTGTAGTGTAGAGTAGTATATGTATCTTAATTGTTATATGCTTACTTTTCCCATTACATGCCAACTCATGTCTTCATTTATACTAATACAATTTGTTTGTGTTTGTCATGTGCTTTTTGCAGATACCCCGGCAAAGAAAGTGTAGTTACCAGATTCCCAGCTCTAGTGGGACCTGTGGTTCACATCGATCACGAGAGTAGCCAGTGGATCGGGCACTACTCATGTTAGTCGACTCGATGGATCGAGCATGGGGACGTCTGGTGGTGGTTATGGGCGAGACGATACACTTTGACGGGTGTCCATATACCGAGATCGTCGATGGTGCTACGTGGGAGGGGAAGTTGGTGTTGTTCCCTAATGGCAGGAGGAAGTAAGTATTATATATACATTTGTAGAACATAACTTAAGATAAGTGTTTATATATATGTCACATGAATTATCTAATAAATATATGTACTCTTCTATATGTCATTCATAACTGCAGGTTGTGGCCTCAAAGAATCTTGAACGACCTGCATGAGATATTCAAGCTTAGGAGGGAGTTGCCGGGCCAGGGAGGCGAAAAGTGGAGCACACTCAAGGCTGAGACGAAGCACTTCTACTTTGATGAGCTTCGGGTAAGCTTTTATATTTCGACAATTTGTTGTGGTATGTTAGCCACTTAATTGGGTGATATGTTAGTCACCATTGTGTTAGTAAATTATAGGACAATTTGTGTGGTATGTTAGCCACTTACTTGGGTGATATGTTAGTCACCATTGTGTTAGTAAATTCTAGGACAATTTGTGTGGTATGTTAGCCACTTACTTGGGTGATATGTTAGTCACCATTGTTTTAGTAAATTCTAGGACAATTTGTGTGGTATGTTAGCCACTTTGGTGAAATGCACCATTGTTTATCTTGAAATTGTGACCTTGGGGCATTAATTTTTACTTTGAATGGAATTGGAATGCAGAAAAAATACTACATTCCGATTGGCCTTATTCCCCAGATGTGGCCTGTTTTCGAGAGTTTGGGCTCTGACCTGTATAGGCATATGTGGCTGACATGAAAAAATACCGAGACAAAGGAAAGCCGCCACAATATAGGCATATTGGGGACGAAGAGTGGGCTATGTGGCATGAGTATTGGAGACTTAATCACGTCGAGGATCAGTCCTACAAGAACAGGCCGAATTTCGAGCCATGAGATGGTAAGGGCTCTGCCAGGCATCATTTCGGTCACGAGTGTCATCCTTGACGCCAGATGTCGGTAAGTATATATATGTGTGTTCTGATTACAACATGATTTGTACACATGTGTATTGCTTTCATTTATACCAATTTACCACTTGTTTGCATTACTACCAACTTACTAACTACTTGTTGTAATATATAATGTTCTTTAGCTGAACCTGAACCAACCCAAGACTTGCCTAGAGCAAATGAAGATGGGGAAGTTCAAGAACGGCGTTTGGGTGGACCAGAAGTCCGAGCTTATTGCGGTATGTGTATTTGCTAAGTGTTACAGTTGTATATGCATGTGTATTATAAATTAAATATGAAATTGTAGCTCATTTGATACACTTGACTATTACAGTGAGGTGGAGCGGATCATTGCGGAGAGGTCGCTCGAGGGTGAGGAGTTGTCCGTGGAAGAACAAGACCGGATCTTTCTACAGGTCAACCCACCCGACAACAAGGGTCGGGTTTATGGTCTTGGTAGTTATGGCGAGACACTGACGCAGAGCTTTCTCGTGTCCCAACAGCAATCTCAGGGACATGGTGGTGTTTACAAGCGAAGGTGTCGGCGGATGGTGAATGAAGCGGTGACTCCTCTCGGTCGAGATTGGAAATCTCAGGGATGAGCAGGCTCGTATGAATTAGAGGATGGAAGAGCTCTGCCGCTTGTATATGAGCCAGAATACCCCCGGCCCCTCGTCTTAGTGATGTTGTGATATTTTGGATACTATGCTACTTTTTACTTTGTTGGATATTTGGATTTATATTCGGATATGTAGACTTTATTTTGGATAATTTATTTTTTGGACGAATCGTTGTTGTTAATTAATGCAATTTCTCCTTTGTGACATATCACTATTATATTTGTTGAAAAAAACAGGTGAAAATTATAAAATAATTTTGAAATTTTTAAAAAAAAAAACAGTAGTTTAGCGACGGATAATTATCCGTTGCTAAACAACGAACTAGGGCGTTCTAGCCCTAATTCGATTAGAGATGGATAATTATCCGTCTCTAATGGCGACGGAGGGTCAACGCCCTATCCGTCGCTATTCATAACTATTAGCGACGGATACAAATCCGTCGCTAATTCGCCTTAGAGACGCCCGTCATTAAGACGGGCGTCTATCCGTCGCTAAGGCCTTAGCGACGGATCGGCAAGGGTTTAGCGACGGATAATTCCGTCGCTAAACCCCTGTTTTCTTGTAGTGCTAAGCCATCACTTGATAAGGCCTACTCATTAGTATTGCAGGAAGAAACTCAAAAATTGTCAAGGGATATCTTTCCCATGAATGACAATGTTGCTATGAGTGTTGGTTACAAAAGAAAAGATAAGAGAGGGCTTGTCTGTCCTAACTGTCCAAATCTTAGTAACCATACTATTGAAAACTGCTACAAGGTAAATGGTTTTCCACATAACAGCTCAAGGAAGATGCATGAGGGTAAAAACAATACTAGGGGAGGTTTTAGAGGAAGAGGTGGAAGGTTCAACCATGGTGGAAGATCCAATCAAGATTACCATAAGCGGTGCACTAGCAACCTGATGAATCTCACTAATGAGCAACTTCACCAGCTCATGGAGTATGTTCACACCAATGGAGGGTCATCTGTTAACTTTGGTCAGATGAATATAGCTGTCAATGCTAGTCCCATCAACACTGCACCACCAGGCACCACCACACCTGAGCTCAACTATGCAGGTAAAATCAGTATAGCTAATTGATTCAGGTGCCTCAGATCATATCATTCATGACAAAAGGCTCTTTACACACAATTTTAAGAAAGTTTCAGCTTGTGTGCAGTTGCCCAACCTATCTAAAATTCCTATTTCACACTCAGGAGACATTAAAATAGCAGAAAATTGCATATTGAAAAATGTTCTGTGTGTACCAACTTTTAGACTAAATCTAATGTCTGTAAATAAGGTGTGTAGAGATAACTCTATTGCTTTTCTATTTATTAAAAACACCTGTCATGTATTGCAGACAAATTGTTCATTGACACAATCAGTGACAAAGATTGGACTGATTGAGGGAAAGAGAGGACTTTACCAACTGAAGGATGTTTTTCAATCACCTAAGGCACTAGCCATCTCCAATCAAAATGACCAAGATCCAGATCAAGCAGAAGCTGTGAAAGATCATATGTGGCATTTTAGATTAGGACATCTTAGCTTGAGTAGATTTTCAATTATTCAGGCTTCTAATCCAGATATGCAATGTAAGAAGTTCTCTTATTGTGATGTTTGTATGCAAGCAAAGCAGAAGAAACTTTCATTCTCACTTAGCAATAAAAATTCTAGCTCTATTCTGGAACTATTACATTGTGATTTATGGGGACCCTATTCAGTAGCAACACTAAATGGAAAACACTATTTTTTAACAATTGTGGATGACTATAGTAGGTTTACATGGACATTCTTGCTCAGACATAAATCAGATACAAAAGAAACTCTGAGCAATTTCATACAGTTTATACAGAATCAGATGCAGAGTAAAGTGAGAATAATAAGATCTGACAATGGGATGGAGTTTCACATGCCTGATATCATGAATAAACATGGAATTCAACACCAAAAGACATGCTCTTATACTCCACAGCAAAATGGAGTGGTGGAAAGAAAGCACCAACATCTCCTAAACATTACAAGAGCATTGCTATTTCAATCAAAATTACCCAAGAAGTTTTGGGGAGAAGCAGTACAAACAGCAGCATTTCTGATAAATAGAACACCTAGTCCAATACTGAATAACAAAACACCATTTGAACTGTTTTATGACAAGAAACCAGATTATTCAGGCATTAAGACTTTTGGGTGTTTGTGTTTTACCTGTACAGAAGCTGTAGGAAGAACTAAGTTGGATTCAAGGTCACAAAAATGCATATTCATTGGCTATCCATCCAATGTGAAAGGATACAGAATTTATGATCTTGAGAAACATACAACTTTTGTATCAAGAAATGTAATATTTATTGAAACTGTTTTTCCATATAAAGAGAAAAATAAAAATGAAAATGATATATCAATACTTGCACCAGATTATATGGACTATGATTGGCTGAACAATAAATATACAGAACCAGATCATAATCAAGAAATAGAAACTGACAATCATGTATATGATATACCATTAGAAAATGATATTCTTGATACTGAAGAAAATATGGTTGATGAAATAATAGGAACACCTGTACAGAGATCTCCTGAAGAAATCAATTTAAGAAGAACAACAAGAATAAGAAAATTGCCTTCAAAATTGGACATTTATCATCATGAGGCAAAAGCTTATACAATACAGAAACATGATATAAAAGCTAAATACCCTATCTCAGCTTTCCTTTCATATGATAAATTCTCTAAACATTATAGAGAATATTCAATAAATTTAGCTCTTATACATGAACCTGACAGTTATGAAGATGCAGTTAAAGAAAAGCATTGGAGAGATGCTATACAAAATGAATTGAAAGCCCTGATTGACAATAACACTTGGACAATAGTTAAGAAAACATCAGATATCAAACCAATTGGCTGCAGATTTGTTTTTAAAACAAAATTAACATCAGATGGAAATATTGATAAACATAAAGCCAGATTAGTGGCAAAAGGATATACACAGCAATATGGTTTTGATTATACTGAAACATTCAGTCCAGTAGCTAAATTGACATCAGTTAAACTCTTCCTGGCATTAGCAGCTAAAGAGAATTGGTGTCTATGCCAACTTGATGTTCATAATGCATTCTTAAATGGTGATTTGGATGAAGACATCTATATGAAAATACCACCAGGACTTTCAATTCAGGGGGAAGATAAAAATAGACTAGTTTGTAATTGAACAAGTCTATATATGGTTTAAAACAAGCATCAAGACAATGGAACTCTAAATTGACCAACTATATGAAAGAATTGGGATTTGTTCAGTCTAAATGTGAATACTCATTATTCACTAAAGAAACTGAGCATGACTTTATTGCTTTATTGATCTATGTAGATGATATAATAATAGGAAGCAAGAACAAACATGAAATAGATCTTGTTAAGCATAAACTGCAGAATACTTTTAAGATAAGAGACTTAGGTCAATTAAGATATTTTCTTGGGCTTGAAATTGCACAAAACAATGAAGGAATGCATATCTCACAGAAGAAATATGCATCTGAGATTATACAAACAGCAGGACTATTGGGATGCAAACCTGTAGTAACTCCCATTGAACAAAATGTGAAGTTCATACAGAATAGTTCAACACCACTAGAAGATCCTACTTTTTACAGAACTTTGATTTGAAAATTGATTTACTTAACTATTACAAGACCTGATATAACATTTGCAGTAGGAATCTTCAGTCAGTTCATGCAAAATCCATGCAAAGATCACTTAAATGGAGTTTTGAGAATAATAAAATATATTAAGAGTGACATAGGTTTGGGGATTTTTCTGTCAAAAGATAAAAATTTAGACATTACTGCATATTGTGATTCTGATTATGCAGGGTGTCCCATGACAAGAAGATCCACTTCTGGTTATTGCATTTTACTAGGAAACTCACTTGTGAGTTGGAAGTCAAAGAAACAAATCACAGTGAGTAGATCATCAGCTGAGGCTGAATATAGAGCTATGGCTTTTGCTTGTTGCGAAGTAATTTGGATACTATCATTATTGAAAGATTTAAGGATCAATATCACTAAACCAGTGAGACTAATGTGTGACAAACAATCAGCCATTTATCTAACTAAGAATCCAGTTTTCCATGAGAGAACAAAACATATAGAAGTTGATTGTCATTTTATAAGAGAAAAGATCACAAAAAGGAAGATAGAAGTTGTTTTCATTAGTAGTACGAATCAGCTTGCGGACATTTTCACTAAAGCAGTGCCTTCTACGAATCTTGTAAATGCAATGATCAAGATGAACATAAGAAATCCATATGTCCTCTTGAGGGGGAATATTGAAAATTTATGAAGAAAAGAGTAAATACAGGGACCAGAAATTGTATTTCAGCGGAAGTTAAATGCAAAATAAGTTTGAAACTACAAGGACCAAAAGAGAAGGCGCCAAAGTTTGTGAGACTGAATTGAATAAAGAAAAGGAGAACAGGGATCGACGGATAAAGCGTAAAAGTGAGATAGAAGAAACCAACCAATCAGGACAAAACGTGTCAAACGTTTTGTCCCACGATCGCGCACCCAAGTCGCCGGAGCGTGCCTCCAGTTCGTCTTCCCCAAATCTGCATAAAAGAACAAAACGTTCAGCAAGCTAGTACGAGCAATACAGATGATCTCAGCCCTCTATTTCAAGATTAACGGACGGATCTATACAAGGACGAACACAAGGATGGAGCACCTGATCAATTGTAACCGATTTTGTCTTTATTTTTGGGATTTTCGGCATCTACGTGAATAGATATTTATCAAGCTAGGGCAAATGGTAGCTGTATACTTACAGTATAAATATTCAACACTCTAGCTAGGTTTCTGTAAGGATTTCACTCTGCAACTCTGAGAATCAATAAAAACGATCTTCTTCTTGTGTGTTTCTTGTTTTCTAACATTTCTTACCGGAAAAAATCATTCATGACAACATCTTATTGGCTCAGGAGTTGGTTAGAGGATATGGCAGGAGGAACATCTCGGCTAGGTGCATGATCTCTATGGATATACAGAAAGCTTATGATTCTGTCGAATGGGGTGCACTAGAAATGATTCTTGGTGAATTAGGCTTCCCTCAGATTTTTATCAGATGGATTATGGAGTGTGTGACCACCGTTTCTTACAGGTTCTCTATCAATGGTAGTCCTTCCTCTCTTTTGAAAGCTAAGTGAGAATTAAGGCAGGGAGATCCCATGCATTTCACCTCTGTTATTTGTCTTGATTATGGAATATTTGCACAGGGTATTACAGGAGTTGAAGCATGATCAGTCGAATTTCAATTTTCATCCAAAATGTGAGAGGCTACATATTACCAACTTATGCTTTGCTGATGATTTGCTGCTTTTCTCTAGAGGTGATGTTGGTTCTGTCAGACTCATGATGGATAGATTTCGAAGATTTTCTGAGGCAACTGGATTGTATGCTAGTCCTACTAAATGTAGGCTGTTCTTTGGTGGAGTTTCCGATGCAGACCGGGGTTTGATTGTGGCAGAGACTGGTTTTTTGTTGGGATTAATGCCATTCAAATATCTGGGTGTCCCTCTAGCAAGTAGGAGCCCGACTGTAGACATGTGTTCCCCTCTCATAGATAAAATTCTTGCTAGGCTGCATCATTGGAGCTCCAAGTTGCTGTCCTATGCTGGAAGGAAGCAATTGATACACAATGTCTTGTTTTCAATAGCAAATTACTGGTTACAGGTTTTTCCTCTTTCTAAAAAGGTCTTGAAGCATGTGGAGGCTTTATGTAGATCCTTCCTATGGAGTGGGGCTGATTCTATCACTAGGAGAGCGTTAGTAGCTTGGGATAATGTTTGCACTCCTATAGGGGCTAGTGGTTTGGGTTTTGTCTCCTTGATTGAATGGAATAAAGCTACTATTGGGAAATTGTTATGGAATTTGTGTGAAAAGTCTGATAAATTATGGATACGGTGGATCCACATCTATTATATGAAGAATTCAGATTGTCTCACTTTCCAACCTGCTGCTTCTTCTTCTTGGATTTTGAAACACATGTTCAAGTACAGAGGAGAGCTTATGGAGTTGGCAGAATGGAGGGATTGTGTGCTGGCTGGGAAATACAGGACTCGGCATGTTTATATGGGGTTGAGAGGATCCAAACTGAATGTTCCTTGGAGGAGGCTAATGTATGGAAATTTGGCTCGACCTCGAGCTCTTTTCATCCTTTGGCTGACATGCCATAGGAGGCTGGTCACAAAAGATAGGTTGGTGCAGTTTGGCATCCACACGGATGGTTGTTGCTGCTTTTGTGGTGTCGCAAAATCGATTGAGCACTTGTTCTTCCAATGTGCTTTTACAAGGATAATTTGGCTGGAGGTATTGGATGCATATGTTGATATGTCCAGCTGGTTGGTCTATTGAACTAAATTGGCTGCTTAGTAAGACAGGAAATAAAAGTTCAAAGAGAAGGCTGCTGAAAATTTCTGTAGCTGAGACTATTTATGTGATTTGGAGATGCCGCAATTTATGCGTTTTTCAGCAAATTGCTCCTGGAACTCATGTATGGCAAACTGTCTTGCATAATATTCGTTGTCGAATTGCTAATGTTCCAAATTTAGTAATCTATTGTAGTAGATTGTAGATTTGGTTAGCTAGTTTGTGGTACCTTGTCATTTTGATGTTGTTTGGATCTTTTGATCGGCGTGTACGTACTTTGTTTTGGGAATAGATTACGTTCTTGCTAAAAAAAAAAAACAAAACAGTAGAACAAAACACAAAGAAGTAGAAACAAAAAAGAAATAAATAGAAATAAAAAACAAAAGAAAACACAAGAGAAAACCATAAAATAAAAAAAGATTTTTTTTAAAAAAAAGGTGATTAAATATGTTGGGTCCGAGCCCAAAATTGTTCTTAGAAACTTTTTTATACACGGCACATTTTTACTTTCAACATGACCAAAAAAGCAGAGTCTTAAAGCAAGGCCCACCAGAGACCCAAAATTGATCTTAAAAGCTTTTTTTATGCACGGCACATTTTTACAAGTGACCCCGTGACGTGAACTTCAGAAAACCTTGTCCACCCATTGGAAGTGATACTTATGACTTATGAGTAAAGAAACTAATCAGGGAGACACTATTTTATAATTAACCCTTCACTCATTATTATGGAGTGATAAATAAACTGAAATACATCATTTGTATAACAACCAGCAGACACAAAACAAGCAGAAGATAATAGTCAACGAAAGCCCAGATAAGAAGTAAGAAGAACATGTTCTTCCAGCATCAGGTGCCGTACAACGACTACACATACCATACAATCAATCCTATGCTTTTCTACAATTTTAATCTCCTGGCTAGTTTCCTCTCCAGCATAATACTTCTACTAATTATCACTTTTACTTACTGCAACAAGCCAACAACTAATTTTGATATCTTGATTCTGAATCTTGATGTGCAATCTTTTGATAGCTAGCTAGGTAGATATATTCTTATGTTGCTTCATGATTCTACTTTGTATGATCATATGAATGAAAAAATTAATTACTTCTTTTTATGTTCATGGATCAAATATTGTTCTACCCAGTTGACCTTATTCTTGTCTCAAGAATCTTGCCACTACTACTCTTATCCTTTATTTGATACTCTCAGAGTACTACAATTAACTAGATTCACTTTAAGGAATTCAATGGTATAACTAGTGATCTCTAAGTTTCATTTTCTGGACAAATGAGCCTGTATCTAGCTGAAGAAGAAAGATGGATTTTTCGATTAAAACTAGCACTCGTTGCAGAACGCTAATTTGTTAGTTATCGATACGTTCAAGAGTGTGATTTTCAACAGGCTTTTTAATTTCTACTTAATGGAAGCTTAATTTGTGACTTAAAACAGATATAGTTTACAGTCAACATATATAGTGAAGTTTTTGCAGAAGAGGGCTAACTCATATTGATCTGTTTTCTCTTTGTGAACTCATCCAGAAGATCATTATGTCTCACGGCTGCTAGTAAGAGCTAAAAAATAACAGATTTCACAGATTCTGAATTGATTCTTGTTGCTCTCTGCGTGTACATTAGCCAGTTTTGCTTAGTTTTAGAATCTGTGCTATATTTTTCTGCATTAGTCACATCTTGTATTTTCATCCGAAGCAGCAACATACGGAAGTAAGATACTCTTCAAATATCAAATGTTCTTTTTTCCTCACAGGTTTAGCCATGTTAACAGGCACATCCTGCAGTCTTGGAGGCTTGGAGTTTCCTTTTTAATTGTTGAGGTTCAAGAAAGTGACTTACTAAATGCTGGATTTCTGTGCTGATTCTCTAGTCTTCCTCAGTCTCACACTCGCTTTTTTCTCGGTTACATACATTCTCTTCAGCCAGTACTCATACCATTCGAACAAGAATCCATGCCCACAATCATACCCCATTGTTGGAAACCTTATAGGCTTCCTCCTTAACTGCCATCGTTTCCATGACTGGGTTGCTGAATTAATATCAACGTCTCCGTCTCTCACCATCCAGGTCAATGGTTTTCTTGGCCTCTCACATGGAATTTGCACAGCTGATCCTGCAAACGTGGAACATCTTCTCCGCTCCAACTTCTCTAATTACGTGAAAGGAACTCGATTCCAGTCTATCCTGGAAGAGCTTCTTGGTAATGGCATCTTTAACGTGGATGGTGAACTTTGGAGTCTCCAACGCAAGATTTCCAGTCATGAGTTCAAAACCAAATCTCTCAAACTTTTCATTTCGGAAACCGTACACTCTCAAATTTCAACCCGCTTGATTCCATTACTATCTTCAGCCTGTGACAAACAAGAAGTGATTGACCTGCAAGATGTTTTGAGAAAGTTCACATTTGGTAATATATGTAATGTCGCATTTGGTGTTGATCCTGCGTCAATAGATTCGAAGAATGCAGATGATTCTGTCTCTTTCGTTTCATCATTTGTTCAAGCATTTGATTATGCTGTCGAAACAAGCTCGGAAAGGTTTATGATGCCCTTTCCGGTAATATGGAAGGTCAAAAGGCTGCTTAATATGGGAAGTGAGAAGAAGTTCGAGGAAGCTATTCGAGTTATCGACGATTTTGCTGTCAAGGTTATACGTTCTAAAGAGGAAGCGTCTCTGAAGAGAAATAACGAGGAAGAGCTTGACCAGGATCTGTTATCAAGATTTATGCACTCTTCTGCGAACCTCGGTTTTGCCAATGATGATGAGAAAACAAAATTCTTGAGAGACATAGTAATCAGCTTCGTGCTTGCAGGTATGCGTAAGCTAGTTCGTTGTATCAATGTTTAGTTTTTGAGATTTATTACAGCTGAGGACCTTTTTATGAATGAACTGCAGGTAAAGACTCAACCTCAACAGCTTTAACTTGGTTTTTCTGGTTACTAGCTGGCCATCCTCATTGCGAACGCCTCATATACAACGAACTATCAGCAGTATCTGTAGACGGAACTTTCACCTACGAGAAGCTAAAGCAGCTGAACTCTCTACACGCGGCGTTATCAGAATCTCTTCGACTATTTCCACCAGTACCAATGAACTCAAGACTAACCATATCTGACGATACTCTAACCAGTGGCACGTGTGTGAGAAAAGGCTGGTTTGCCGACTACTCAGCTTATGCAATGGGGAGAATGGAGAAACTGTGGGGAGCTGATTGTAGAGAATTTAGGCCGGAGAGATGGCTAGATGAAAACGGAGCGTTTAAACCGTGTGATCAGTTTATGTTCCCGGTGTTTCATTGTGGGCCAAGGACATGTCTTGGCAAGGAAATGGCTTATGTGCAGATGAAGTCCATTGCTGCAGCTATCTTATACGAGTTCAAGATTGTGGCTGTTGATGGTGGTGGAGTCGCAGATAGGATTGCGAATCCGCCTTACACCTTGTCCCTTCTTTTGAAGATGAAAGGTGGACTGCCTGTAAGGCTCCAGAGGAGAAAGTAGATGAACTATATTGAAATGTTCCAGTAAAAAGATAAATTGTATAGCAGACAATACTTTTCCATGTTTTGTTTAGTTTTAAAGTGATTTGCGGTAATTAGGTTTCAAGTGGTCAATGAATCTGCCCCCATTGAAACAGTAATCGACCAAATTAGTCACACGGAACATACTTTAAAACAGTATCGGCCGAATAATTCGCAGTCATACAGAACAATCTGTCCCAACTCCAGCAAGTCAACAAAAGACACGAGAACAATCCAAAAACTGCAAAAGCGATAATGGCAATGTTTCGATGCCTCAGCTTTCTTCTAGCTGCATGCCCGCCATATGTCATTAATCTCACAAGCAAACTGTAAGTTGGGACCTAAAGAGTGCCATAAAAGAAGCCTGATACAGCTATATGTGCACATAAACATCAAGTTTTCTGTTAATTGATTGATTATGGCGACAACAAAGGAGGACGACAAGGGTCGGGTGGCGATAGAAGAAGAGCAAGTCGAGGGACAGCTCGACAACCAAGCCATTTCACAGTTGTGCGAACAGCACTGTGGAGGCGTTAAAGCAGAGCGGAAACAGACGGTTGATTGCACTACTCAGGACTTTGATGATGGCTCCGGCAAAGCCTTTATGGCAGAAAAGTCATGCCAAAGTATCAACCAGCAAGCCCATCATTTTAAGGGCAATTAATCACATACTAGGCTAGCTACCAAGAAACCGGTATACTATGTTATGATTTCATGCATATGTATTTTCCTGTTCCTTTTGCATCAGTTGGGCATCATCTGTACCCACTATACGTTTCCATCAAATGAAATAAGAGTTATACTCATTTAGGTTCGTTTAATTTTTTTTTGGTTAACGCCATAAACTTCGTATGCGAATTACTCATAAATAATGTTGGTAAAAAAAATTTTAAAAATCATATTATTAAATATTACATTTTAAATTTTCATTATATATTTTTCAAAAATCCATTAGAAGTATCATATGTGAGTAAATCAAGCTAAAAGTTGAACGGTGTTGACCAGAAAAAGTCAAAAGGGTAAATGAAACTGGGACGGATGGAGTATTAGAAAACATCCTCAACATATTTTCAACCAAAGACAGTTATGAATTACCATTAGAGTCTGGTCAGTAGATATCACATTTGTGGAACAAGACGAGACAAATAGCAATACGAAAGCGAAAAGGGAAGAACAAAGAACGTTAGTATAGAAACTCAAGAATCATTTGCTTATCACATTTACATTGTAACTGCTCACAACCATAGGCAGCAATCTAGCAAAATCTACATTTCTCAACCTTGATCCATTATCACCCTAAACAATGCGCAACCCACTAAAAAATGATATGCCGCACAAGAATCCACAAGAATTTTAGAAAAGAAAAAGAAAAAGGTTAGAAAGAAATGAAACCTGATAAGAAAAAGGATGTGTAATACCCAACCTCTAAACTCTTCTTTGGCGGAAACCAGCGTTTCCGACATAAATGCCCACCCTACATGACCAATATGATCTTTTCCAGTAACTGTAGCAGGATTAAGAACTAAAAAACCCTTATACACATTACTTCAACATGTCATCGTGCTAAATCCTCACTTCCTACACCAATGCTTGACTTGTCTACAGTCCGTACATTATACTGTTCGTATACTCTTCCCCGATTCTCTGCCCACCATTGTTCAGCTTGCTTCTCACTGAACCGCTTCCGACTGCAATTTACCATATTTGTAACATTTTTAGTTTTCCGCAAATTCTTCACCAAGTAATTAACAAAATTGATGTTATTAAACTCTAAATACGCTGCTGAAATGAATGCACTAGCACAAATTGAGTATGCATCAGTGATTAGAATCACTACATAAAAATTAGCGGCATCTAATCTCCATATCTAACGCATTCCAACTATATGGAGAAACAAATGTAAGATACCAAGTCAACATAAAAGGAAGGCATAATGCTCATATACCTGAAACGAACTCGTTTCAAATCTTTGAGGCCTCCAGCTAGAGTGGTTAGAGTAATATAAACACCAGGCTCATCTTGCTCAACCCACTCATTTTCACCACGTGAATCACTTTCTTTTCTTCCATTTCTAATCACTGCATCAGAGTTGCCTTGTCTACTGGGAACCAAGCTTTGATTATTTGCTGACTCAGGGACACTGGGCAGTTTGTGCGACTCGTTTGATTCAAGTTCCCCATTTGTTTGACCATTAACTCGATCAAAAGACCCATTTGAAACATCACTAAGCATGGAAAGGGGGCTAAGAGTACCAAATGGCGGAGATTTCATATTTCTAGCAGCACCCACAGGAAGCCTTTCAGCCATTTCCTTTAGCTACAACAAAGAAATTATTAATTAATTATGTGATTTAAATAGAACTGAAATTTCTACGAGTATGCATAGTATGAGATCCCTAAAATTAGTGATCTGATTACATGCTATCAAAATAACTACTGACACAATTATATGCTACAAATCAGAAATGCATTATCAGCTATACAATTATATACACAGTTACGAAAAATCTTAATTCAAATTATTTTACTTCTTGTCAGAAATGCATTGTCAGCTACGGAGGCTATTATACTGTAAAACACCAAGCTAAATATAAAAAAATCCACTGCATATGATATAGCTTATTGGAAGTCCACCCTAAGACTTAGAAAATATCCTAGGTCCAGGTAAAGCCTTCCAAACACAAATATTGATTTATAAGCAGAATATTGTAAAAGAATGACATTAAATTATTGAGAAACAACGAAGTTGAGTACCTTCAAAAAAACAACTTTCTTGTCCACAATTTATCAAGAAAATATTTGACTTGTAGTTTTAAGCTCAACGGAATATTCATCCCATTTCAAATGAAACCTAGGAGGACATATATAAGCTTAGCTCTAGTAGTATCCTTTTCATGCGCAGATGTATCATCACTATAACAGACAAAAAAGTTGAGGGTTCAGAGAACATCATATACCCATCCTGGAAAAGCAAATATCTATAAAATGTATTATACATTCCCCCATCCTAGTCAACTGGTACCATTTTACTTTCAACACATGTGCTTTAAAAGGGTTGGGATATGTCCTAGAATGGAATGTTAGAACGGTATTCTACCGGGACGCCTGAAATGGCAAAATGCATATAGAGATGATATCTTTAGGTTATAAGATTTCATTAGATAAGACATCCCAAAATATAGTGTATTTATTATGGTCAACACAAAGCCAATAACTTTGAAGGAAATTATCTGAATGAAATGTCACGTCGACTAACCAGAATATTAGCGTCAGCAAAAGCCATCTATAATACATTATCAAGAAACAGAGATATTTGTCATACTTGTGCAGTAAGTGATTTAATAACTTCTTTTGCCGCTTTGCATTTGGAACTCTCTTCCCCTGCAATTGATATTGCCTCTTTCAGCTGTTTACCAGTTCTTTCTAGCTCTATCTCCTGAAGTTGAGCCTTCCGATTGAGATTCTCTACCTGTACAAAACAAGTTCAGATTTTCAAAAGTCGAAAACAATCTCCATGGTTATATTTGCTAGACAAAACTGCAGTCTCATCAAGATGGCATAAACAATACCAGCTATAGGAAGGGCGCACACACAAAAACAACAAACGCAAGACAAGAAAAGGTATATCCTAGACAGTGTTAACTACTAATTAAGTAGAATAAGATTTTAGTACATATCAATTGATATTTGTTTTATCAATGTTTGCTGTTTACTATATTGATAAATTATGATTTGCATAACAAAGCATGCTAATCCTACAAAAGTGTATTTAGGTAGGGAAGTGTATGAATTTTACATAGGAAAAGTTGCGTAAGTAGATGCAGTTTAAGTAGGAAAGTGTAATATAGGGCATAGTTTAGGCAGGACAGTGTACTTTTTCCCCTCCATTATTGAGCGGGAAAGTAGATTTTCCCATCAAAAATACAAAAGGCAATTCTCATCATTGTGTGGAAACGAATATCTTACATCTCAAGAGGTTGATAGCTCACAGTTATGTTTTAACTTGCAATGTTAGTGTCAACCAACCAATTTAATGAAACACTAATAGTGCAGATGATGTTATCTTGTTTAAGTTGTTTTTAGTTTCTCTCATGCAGAAGAAAATGCAAAGAGGATTAATGAAGCAATACATTCCTGAAAGTAAATTTAACAATAAGTATTAGCAGCAGAGGGAAAAAAATAGTTGCCAAATAACACTAAGTCACTAAAGAAGAAGCATGAGATCCCAGGCCCACAAGCTGCAATGAGAGCTGCTGTTCCCTTGTAAGTAAGCTATATAAAGGAGGACCAATCTCCCACTCTCTGAGGCAGATAATAAAATGATTCTAGACACTACCATTACCCATTGGACCACTGGCCATTCTGGTGTTTTTAACTAATCATGAAAGAAGAATTGAGCGCATGATTAGAATAAATAGCCGATCTTTCTAAAACATAACCACAAGCACTACCAGAAAGAGCCGTAGCTCTCTCACTCCCCCAGCTAGGTTAAGATTCGAAACGACCAGAGACAATAAATCAATCAGTGACACATCTCACGGGTTCCACCCTATCAGTATATTTCCTATGTGACAAAAATAGGTCAAAGTAATAACTTAAATCATGCATCTTTTTGGCACACACTCAGAAACTGAGAACAGATGAGATACCTGTGCTCTTAATTTATCCAGTTCTTGGCTCAAATTATCATTTGTCATTCTTATATCATCCAGAACAATTTTAGGGGATGTGAGTCCACCCAAAGTGGGTGTTGGAGTGGTAGAGCGGGGAGGACTTGCACGTCTTGATACTGGTGATGTTGCCCGCGAAACAATCCTCGACCCAGGAACCGAAGCGGAGAAAAATTTCTTGGATGATCCAAATACTGGATTGAAAGACTTGGAGATATTGAGTGGGCCCCACTGGGAGCTCCCATTTGGAATTGGAGATACACGACTACTGCTGAAATCAAGCTTTTTGTTTCTCCTAGAGCGAGTATCCCCTTGTTTCAGGGGCTCCATTGAAGAAAATCTAGTCAGATGATGACGAGATGTGGTATCCAACTTTTCCTCCTTATCTGTGATAGCTATAGTCCCCGGAGTCATACTTCCCCTTCTACTCATGAAAGAATGAGTAGATGTGTCAACATCGACAGCTTTTTTCAACTTGTTGAAACAACTATCACAAACACGGTACGGTTTGTTTGGATTTGGCGCCATGGAAGCCCTCAGTGACTTCTTGCTGCTGCATGTATGACAAAACACAAGTCCGCAGTTGTAACAGTTATGACGCTTTCTCTTGAACTTAAATGGTAAGCGGCATCCTGAACATGTGGACTGATCAACCCCTGAGGCCCATTTGTGAAGACATATAGCTACTGTGAAGTTAGTACCACATGCAATACTCTTTACTTGCTTATCTTTCAAAGCTTCAACTAAAGTAGGAAAATTTCTGTCATCTGTGTCACCATGACCTAATCTACCATTCGCTCCTTTCCCCCACGTATAAACTTCAGTTCTTGACGTCAATACAGCTACATGATAGGCACCACAAGCTATCTCCTCCACAAAACTCTTTGAAAGTTTTCCTTCCACACAAGATGGGAGCTTCCCGTCAGCTTGAGGGTTGCCCAACTGTCCATAAACTGGACTGCCCATTGTGTATACATGGCCAGAGGTAGTAAGAGCTACAGTCAGACTATCACCACAAGCAACCTGGCAAAAGGTTGGTTCAACAAGGGCAGCAACACAAGTTGGGACAAGTTTTGATTCTTTGTTACCATGTCCAAGTCGACCTTTATCGCCATCTCCCCACGTAAAAAGCTTACCTGAAGAACAATTACTGGAACTCGAGCTTCCAACCATAACTTCAACAACTGCCGCAGTATGCCAAACTCCGCAAGCTGCTCGTACAGTACGGAGACCTTTCAGGGATTCCACTTCTCTAGGCTTCGAAACACTTTCGCGATTTCCATGACCAAGAACTCCAAAAGTTCCATCACCGAAAGTAAACAACTGCCCAGCAGAAGTTACAACAGCCATATGCCATGGACCGCATGAAATCGAAGAAACATGTATCCCTTCCAGGGGCCCATTTACTCTTTTTGGCATCCAATGGCTCACTTCATTCCCGTGTCCAAGAAGACCAAAATTACCATCACCCCAAGTGTATAAATCTCCCGAAAGTGTGACAGCACAAGAGTGATTTTCACCACAAGCAACAAACTCAATGTTCATACTGCTAAGAGCATCAATTAGCTTCGGATGCGAGACATCAGAATCCACACCATGACCAAGCCTACCACCTGATTCCTCACCCCAAGAAAATATCTCTCCTTGTTTTGTCACCAATGCTGCATGTCTTCTGCCACAAGCTATGTTCTGAACATCTAATACAACTGTGGACTCTAATGCCTTGGGCAACAACGAATCAACTTTGACTTCGACCGAGCTCCCTACTCTGTGTGAACCACCACCAATAACACCGTCTCCAGTTCCTTCTCCCCAAATGAAAACATCGCCCATCGCATCGCCATCATCATGGCCAGAACAATGACTTGACGAGCTTACAGCACTGGATAGGCTCACTCTGAAGGCATCCAAACCTAATCCCTTCACTTGACCATGCATGCCATCTGAACCTCCAGATGAATGTGAATTAATGGAACCACTTGCAGAGTCTGGAGGGAAAAATCCCTTGGGAGGCAAAGGATATAGCACACCCGAAAATGTTTTGTCAAGGGCGTTTTTGGGAGGACTATCATAAGGACTATGAAGACGAACTTGACCAGGACCATCCTGCCAAATTGGGAAATAATCTATTTCACTCCCAATTTCAAAATGAAAATATTTGAAGGTGGAAACATGAGCATGGAACAGAGATAAATACAGGATACACACCTTCTGCAAGCTGTCACTGCTTCCAAATGGGGAACTTAGAGGAGAACTTCTTGTATATGTTCTGGGACTATTAGCACCAGATGAAATTCCATCACTCCTTGATTCCGTTCTCCACTTACGCTGATGACCACGTGAAATCAATGCTTTAAGCCCGCTAAACCAAACCTCTGCTTCTTCCTTGTCCTTGCAAATCTGCCATGAGAAAGGGATCGGCAAAACGGATCAAATTATGGCATGCCTAACAGTGTCGAAAATAAGTATTATGTGAAGAGCTTGGAGGTAAAGTTAGCTCTAACCAAATCAAGTGATCTTTCATCATATATGAGAGAAAACGACTGGTATTCCTTCTCAGGTCTTGGATACCTTTGGAAAATTGGCTAGAACAGAAAAGGAGGAATTAGATATACATAAAATGTTAATAAAAGATACAAATAAGTGCAGATTATTATACGCCAAAAAATATGCTTACATCCATATTGCAGGAAAGAGAGACAAAAAAAGGGATAAAATTTTCAGTTAATTCCTTCACTTGGCAGAATCTCCAAGATGGAACCAACTCATCCTTTCATCTTTTAACCAAGATGAGCAGGATATTCAGATTCCAGTATGGAGGGGTGAAGGGATTTTCCTGACCACATTAATATGATTCTTGGATCCTGTGAACATTTTTCCCTGGATTCATGGATCCTGACCACAATAATATTGTTTTTTTAATAGAATAACGAGACTGGGATGCACTACTTTGGGAAGAATAGTATGGATCTACTGACAATCTAATGTGTGCGTTAAAATGTTTTGCAAACTGCAGGAAAAGTTTACATGGACAACACTAAGTGACATGACATTATAGTTTCTGCACATATTCATTTACATAGGTTGATGGAGATATCTATAATAGTTTGTCACTCTTCAGTAGGTTGGGTTTATTTGGAAACAGGACACATCTTTACCTTTTTCAGTGGAAAGATTCACCAATCTTCCCCTGTTTAGTTGGTGCACAAGCTTCTGATAACTCACAAGAGTCATGGTTTCAAGCCAGGGGGAGAATGATGGAAATAAAAAATTAGCATAACATTTCAGTGTTTTTTGCTGTTGTTGTTGTTGTAATAATAATAATAATAATAATAATAATAATAATAATAATAATAATAATCTATTATTATTATTATTATGTTATTATTGATTATGATGTTAATATTACTGCATATTATCATACAGATTACTGATGTCTCCCGAGTTGCATGTGGATTGTTGATTGTCTTCGATAGATGTTCACTATCACAGGCCCCGTCTCACAAAGCAGTAAATAGTGAATGAAATCGTAAAGAAAGATTCACCAAATTTATTTAGATAAGAGATAACAAGACTAGATAGCATACAAGTGAACAGAGAATCACCAAAATTTTATGCAAGGAATGATTTTATACTTGCAGTAGATTTGCTAAAATGGGATATTTTGGAGAGGTGCAAAAAATAATTTGTAGGTGGTCAGGCACAATACTGGGGCACCAAAGTATGAAGATTTTTGGAATAGAATAATCGCCAATTATAACAGACGACAAAGAAGATGTGGGTCACATAAATTAAGGCCTAGAGTCACGCATTAAATTCATTCTACATAGAAAGTTAATATATTTCAAGAAACAATAGATCTATGTAATCAAAACAAGATTATGTTCGCTAGAATTGGAACAGCCAGTGTCTAAACTCTAGCTCAGTGGCAGTTGTAAAAAACATTAGTAGCAGACCAGAGAGGCAAACAAGCATTTTAGATATTAGTTTATGAGCCAAAAAAGGTATTTCAGGTTTGTACTAAACATATCAATTTCAAATAAATGAGAGCAGCATAATGATAGATATTATTTAGTAAGAAACTTACAGTCCGCTGACCAGATATAATTCTTGAAACACGACTGAGTTTAAGGTGTTTCTCCTCTTTATCCGAGAACCATATCAGAGTAGACTCATCCTGAAATAGACACGCCCAAGCATAAGATGTTTCAAAGACAAAAATATTTGCAGTCATCGAAGCTTGTGTACAAAAGCTTAAAAGTTTCATATCTTTTGCCTGTAAATGGAGAGCAACTTTTGGTCTCATTTAGTGAGCTATTTACCTTTGGAAAAATTTTAATTAATAGCCTGGCACTCATTAGATTATTTAGTAAATGAATAATCCATCTGCAATATTGACCTGCTAGTATATGCAGTTCCTGTTCTGCATGTTTTATGTGATTGTTTTGAGATTCAACTAGGGTTCAGTATCAACACACTTAACGTTATCATAAACAATGTACAGAAAAGTTTATCTATTTCAAATAAGCAACGCAACATGAAAGACACCAAGAGCTTACATTTGCCAGACGAAATGGACAAAACTTGGGCTTTCCTCTTCTGCCATACTTGAGCAAGTACGCACCTTTCTTGAGAGCAGTAATTGCCTGTTGTAATGATCAAGCAATATCCCGAGTTAAGTATTATGCACCGTAAACATGAGAGCAGGCATGCACACAGATAAACACACAAAAACGTGCCATTTGACCAGACAAATAGGCTGAAGCCTGTAGGAGATAGCTGCAGACTAATGTGATTTAATTCAACCACAAGAGTAATAAATGCTACAAATATATTGGTATACTTGCTGAATTTTACACAAAAGGACAGCTGTTCGAAGTCATCGCAACTACATTGTAAAACTCCATAACACATTTAAGGCAAAAAAGGTGGCCCTTTCATGGTCAAGAGGTTGCAACTGCAAGGTTATTTTTTGCTTTCAAAACATTGTTTACCATTATCTTAGTATGGTTATTCCCCCCGTGTTGAATTTGGTTGTAACCTCTCACTCTTGGCTAGGCAAAACGAATGCCTAGACATACTAGATGATAGGGTGGCCATTTTGCTTTCCATCTAGTTTCCAACATGAAGCTTGCTTAAAATCATTGTCAAAGGTTGAGGAATGTAAGTGTTTGTAAGGTGTGAGGTTTGAAACTTGTGATGTATTGTGAGCATTTCATATGCTCCTTGTAAACTTGATGAATAATTGAATATCAATAAATTTTGTCGTTTCCAAATAAAAAATAGCCAATCATAACTGATATATCTACTTTGATGAATAGGAGTAACCGAAAGCCATATAAATACGACACAGTTCTTCCTATAACATGTATTAAATTATGAAATTATAATGACCAAGCACTAAACAGCAACGATGACCTTGGTGACACTAGGACTAACCATCTCGCAATTTAGATTCTAAAGGTGCCTCAAGTTTCATTCGCAGAACTTAATACCTTGTTCGCCAATCATAGAGTACTTGCTTCCTAAAACTCAAATGATTTCCAATTGCCACCTCTCAACTTTATGGCATGGCATTGGTTAAATTCCTAAATTAGTGATCCATGATATGTCAACTAAAGCCCAAGAATTGATCACTCTTCATCCACCAGTCTTGTATATCCCATTCACTACGATTACAAACTTGTGAAGGTTTGAAGATCTAGTTTTGAGTAAAAATCTAGTTCGAATATCATGCACCTACTCCTTCCTTATATACAAGCTTCCCATTTTTAATTTTGTCAACAAAATAAGAGAGTATTAGTTACATATGTATACAGTAAAAAGTTGGGTATTCTTTAAATGGAGAAAGAATAAAGAATGGATGAAGATAATAGTGGGTTGACAAAGTGAAAGTTGAGTTTCCAATAGCTTTAAAAAAAAAAAGGAACGAATAAATGTATAGTGGTTGGTAAAGTTGTAAATATGAGTGTGATATATGTGTAAGTTAACTAGCTAAGTTGGGATGAGGATCCACTAATAAAAAATGAAAAGGGGAATCATTGCATGGGACTACTAAAATGGCAAATGGGAGGATTTGACCAGGATGGAGGAAGTATTAAATAATACTGAAAAAATTGGTCAATGTTGCGGGTGTACATAATTCAAGAGGTTGCAATATTCAACCTTTGCTTCCGTCTTTAAATAACACTCCAGAGTCCGTTGTTCTAAATTTGTAGAGTTCCCGAGATTATAGTATAAGCGAAAGAGGAGAAAGGATGGAAATATAATCAACAGGTGAGAGAGACGGTCAGAAGTCAGAACTCAGAAGGGCAAGTGGTGAAACTTACAAAGTGCAATAACAGAGAAAGGTCAATGAAAAGAACTATGAGAATCCAAAACCACATTCTAGCAATTATAACCGACAAGTGAATTGATAAGCAAGAATTATTCTGAGAAGCATATAGTGTCACTGGTTCTTTTTTTTATGCAGATTGGCTCAAGAAGCTTAATAATAGGAAAGGGCAACTGGGTTGCAGTTTTAGTTTCTCACTAGAGCAGCATAGCTTCTCATGTCAGGAATACACAACATCATGCTCTTTCTGAATGTTATTCCACCAGGGATTTATCCCCGTCAATACCAAGCCAGGAGGAAGGAAGGGGGGTTGTGGTAGGCAAGTGACAGCCAGCGTAAACCTTTTTCATATTATCATTCCATGCTATTTATGACTGGCAGCTACTGATCCTGGGTGAGAGCTGTGGAAATAGTTTTATTATTTCATTTCAGATCAGCTCTTTGACACAACTCATCATAAAGGTTAATCAGTGACAGTACCTGCAGCAAGTCGGCAACAGTAACCAAAAGTCTTATACTTAGTCTACTACAGTTATTCTGTGGTATCAATAAAATAGCATCCCCAATTGTGAGATAAGTGGCAATATGAGCCAGGTTCTTCTGTGTGAAAAGTCGGACAGGAGGTGTACCCCCCTCCACCCAACTTGACGTGCTCTCTTTAGAAGACTCTATTTGTACTTGAAAGATAAAATGAACATGGGTGTAAGAGTCTAGGAGATTAAGTATGTGATACTCAGGTATGATCTTTAACTCCTAGAAGAGTCTCTTCGGAGTTGCAACTGGTGCATGAAGTGTGTTCAAAATCACTTTTTATATGGCTATCATGGTTAACTTGCAATGATTCTTGTGTCACACTACTTTCCTGCCTTTCTTGAGAGATACTGATCTAAGGTTATACTATGGTTGTAATCGAGCTAATTAACTAGCTCAAATACCTGATGATTGTTTGGTCATTTGGTGTTACTATTTCACTTCTCTTTTTCGCCTGAATTGGACAGGCGCATAGCTGAATGGTCAAGAGTATCTTGTCGAGGACATTTGATCTGATAAACAGTATTAGCCCTTCATAACAAATGATCACCAAGCAGAATATTCAAATTTGGAGGCTATACAGAGAGCATTCTAACAATATAAGCCCACGGCATAACAGTCACGAAGAAGCAACAATCATAATAAGTTAATAACTACACTCCACTACCATGCCCATGATCTTCAATTCAAAAGATCGAGTGAGCGCCCCTAATTCTCGCATACATACGTTTTCTCAAACAGAAACACACAATTAGATACCTATTCTCAAATAAACTTCACCAGAGATCAAACATTCAACACACAGATACAGAGTTTCATCTAGTCAATAAACCAATCAAACAAGCTAGTGAATTAAATCCAAAACTTCACGGTACCTGCTCGATGTCGCGCTCAGCAGGTCCACCAGCTCTACCAGAATCATAGCTGCTCATCCTATCGCCGCTCCTGAACATCAGAAACCAAATCTCTGCTTCTCAAAACAAGCCCTAATTCCAAACCCCCCATTCACAATCCAGCGTTCACACACATCCAATCAACACTCTGTCTCTACATCAAGTATAACAGAAACCGCCTGAGTTGCAGCAAATGCAGAAGCTCTGCTTCTAGATGCTCGAACACAGCTGGTGAAAACAAGCAGTAGAGAAACGAACGACTGTTGAAGTGTAAATGCAAAACGGAGGGGCGTTTTGGTAATTGGAACGATCGGTTGACGGAAACGGTGAGCTCGTGATTTGAGCGTTAATGGCAGATCAGATGTTTAAGTGAAGGAGCAGAATTTATCTTCTCTGCAAAAGAAGTGAATTGCACAAGTGTACGTATACGGAAATGAAGAGAGAGAGAGAGAGACTTTTTCAGGCTAAGAGAGAGAAACAGGAAAAGGCGTGGACTAGTGGACTGATGCAATTTCCATTTCTGCCTTTTTTCCATATGTGGAACAGAAATTAAATCATTTCCACAATAATGGAGGGAGAGATGCATTAATTTATATCGTCTCCGTCCCGTCTGAAATATAGTTTCTCTTTCTCACGTAAAGAAAAACAACAGTAAAAGTTGTAATTTGTGTTTTACATATAGAGAACGGTAAATTAGATGAATTTTTTTAGAGATAATCGATAGAGACTTGTCTCATATTGAATCAAGAAAACAACGCGGCACTTAAAAAAAGAAATAAATCTTCGAGCGTGAGCGAGAAGATGTTTGAGATTCTGGCAATTAGACAACGTTAACTAATATGAATAAACTGCGTCAATAATCAATCGTCACTAACCTAATGTCAGTATATTAGGTGCATTTTTCATCTTTAAGAATATTGTATCAGCCCGAAAATTTATAAATCGAATTTAAGCGTTTTAAAACGAATCGAGCATCAAAGCGTAATTCGTGTTGGTTGGATCGTTGTCCCAATGTTTTGCCTCTTCAACTTCAGCCCAAGTCTTCCATCTTTTAAGCACACTCATTCTTAAACCTAGCTCAAACTCATTGATTACTCAATTAAAGGTCAATTAAACTATTTACTGAATCATAAACGCTTGATGCCTTGTGTTATCAGGTTCCCAGCCTCTCCCTTCACCAACGTTTGGTTTTCTTTGTCTACGGTAAGACAATTGTTCTTCTTCCCTTCTTTTGTCATCCATTAAGAAATCTATGCCCTAATTATCTTTTTGTTCTTCTTCGAATTGAGGAGCAGCAGAGCTTGAGTTCGGAGAAGGAGGCGTTAGATTGTACGGTTGAGGACTTTATCTTTTAAGAGGCCACCATGGGCTAGGGTAGGACCTTGCGATCACTACACACAAAAAAAAAAAAAAAAAGCTTTTAGCGACGGATTTATCCGTCGCTAAAAGCCTCCCGGCCAATTCGTCGCTATATCCGTAGCGACAGATAGGACACCCGTCTCTAAAACGGGCGTCGCAAAGCTTTTAGAGACGGATAAATAATCCGTCTCTAATTCGCGACAGATTAACGACGGTTAATTCCGTTAACTAAGCCGTGCACTTAGGATTTAGCCTAAAAATTAATTATTTTTAAAAAAAATCTGCAGGATATACGGATAAACCAAAATTTTTATACGAATATTCAATACGGATAAACCGACAATTTTATAAGAATAATTTCGGATAAACCGACAATTTTGTTCAATACGGATAAACCGACAATTTTATACGAATGATCAATACGGATAAACTGACAATTATGTTCAATACGGATAAACCAACAATTTTATACGAATAATCAATACGGATAAACCGGCAATTATATACAAATATACGATACGGATAAACCGACAATACAATAAATCGAAAATTTCATACAATATTCAATATTCATTATTCAATAATACAATATACAACATTTAATAATTAATACAAAGAAGAAATTACAAAATTAATAATAATAAAAAAAAAATAGATCTTGATCTTGTTGCATCTTGGACGTCGGATCTTGTCGGATGAAGGAGTGGACGGTGGTGGTGGTGGTGGACGGCGGGTGGTGGAGGCAGTGGTGGTGGTTGACGGGTAGTGGTGGTGGAGGAGAGGTGTGCGGGTGGTGGTGGTGGTGGAGGTCGGGTACTGGTGGTGGAGGTGGAAGGCGGGCGTTGGTGGAGGAGAGGGAGGCAGTGGTGGTGGAGGTGGAAGGCGGGCGTTGGTGGAGGAGAGGGAGGCAGTGGTGGTGGAGGTGAAAGGCGGGTGGTGGTGGAGGAGAGGAAGGCGGGTAGTGGTGGTGGAAGGAGAGGTGGTGGAGGAAGGGAGATGGTGGTGGAGGAGGAAGAGGGAGGAAGATAATGGTGGAAGAATGATGGTGGAAGAGGGAGGAAGATGATGAGGCAGATCTGGATCTGGTGGTGGGTATATTAGAGTTTTAGCGACGGATAGATTTATCCGTCGCTAATTAGTGACGGATAGATCTATCCGTCGCTAAATTTTCTTTCTTTTTTTTTTTTTTAATTTTTGGTTCAACTTAATTAGAGACAGATAAATTTATCCGTCGCTATTTCGCAAAATTCCGTCTCTAAAACCGGAAATTCTTGTAGTGGATGCCAAGTGAGCTCGCGAATCATGTTAAGATTTTAAGACGTTCAAGAGAAAGTTTCAAGTTCAAGTTAAAGTTAAAGAGTTTTCAAGAAGAACAAGTTCAAGTGTTTAGAGTTAAGTCAGGTCATAGGGTTGCATTGAATTAAGCAAGATTAAAACATTTAAAAGACTTGAAGATAGAACCTAAGTCATGGCACGTGCATGAAATTTGTTCAGTCAAGTGGTCACCACTGACCCTTGCTAAAATTATCAATTTTAGGTATTTGAAGCCGAGTTGATCGGAGTGGTGAGCGTTGCTGGAGCAGTGATCAATATCAGGAAGATCTTTAACATTTTTAAATCTCACAATTTTAAAGACTTTGTAATGTTTCAAGATTTATGTTATTATAATTCCGCTGCATTATTTTACTAGTTCAAGGTGGTTTTGTATCAAGAATTTCATGTCAAGTCTTTTGACGCGCAAGGCGTCTAGTAACGTATTATCTTTTTACAAGTCAAGTTCGGCGAATTTTCAAGCTCACGAACTAGCGCGAGTTCTATCTTCCTTAGTTCGTCTTTTAAAATTCAGGGCGCTACAACTAGTAGTGCATTTTAAATATTATGAGTAACAATACAATTCCTTATTTTGTAAATACACATTAATCTTTTAGGATTGACCTTGCCACAACCTATCTTTATCATTTTCCCTAATTTACATCCATGTTACTGAATTTTCCATTTTGAGTTATTTTGAAATTCAAATGAAATTATACCAAACTTTTGTTAATTAAAAACAACATTTATCTAGGGGAATGTAAGTCTTCGACAACATTTTGACAAAGCTTGGAAATGTCTTTATTAGTCCAAAAAGTAATGTAATAATCCTTCCCCACATGTAACCGAACCATGTAGGCTAGATCTATGTGTATGGGATGTGTGTCCTTTGTGACTTTCTTTGTATTTAAACAATAACTGGGTTGTAAAATACAGCGTGTTGTTAACATTTCGGTATCCCATCCAGCCATAACTTCTCTTTTAAGCTTTAATGTATAAACTAGTTTGCTTCAAAAAAACATTTTGGTGTATATAATCTTGAAAAATATATATATTACATAATATGACGATTAATTATCTATCTTTTTGTGTGGATTTATCGGATTAGGGTTCAAATTCGCGGATAACACTTACTTTTCAAAATACTCATTCATGAAATACTCAAATCTTATGTGCATTTGTTCATGAATCGAATATCTTTTCTTGTCAATTAGGCTATGTTCTCTTCAACTGCAATTTTCTGAACTGAATAGAATTGAACTGAATTGAACTGAACTGAACTAAACTGAACTGAATTGAATTGTAGTATAAAATATAACTAAGCAGAACTGAACTGAATAAGTTTTTAGTTGAAGAGAACAGAGCCTTAATCTGACTTTATATGTAATATATTCTTCTAAAATCCAAAGTAAGCATATGCTTAGTTGCTTAATTACCGGTGTCCTCAGCTACAGTCATCTTTGTACTACCTATATTCTTGCTGATAATTTGAAGAACTAGAATCTGATAGCTAGTTTTTTTAGATGTTAGTGGAGTTGGTCTAACCACTGGTACACTTAGGGGTGTAAACGAAACGAACGTTCGTGAAATTTTCACGAAAAATTTCAGCAACGCTCAGTTCGTGTTCGAGTTTGACCTATTCGAACAGTTCGTGAACATGCTCGATAATAAACGAACACGAACACGAACACAACATTTATTGTTCGGTAGTTCGCGAACTGTTCGTGAACAAATTATATATATATTTTAGATATGTAGTAAAATATAATACACATTTCAATTTTTTCACTAGGTCATACTCACGCCTCTTTTCCAATCCAAGCCCAAATCATTTTCCCTCTTTCACTTTCATTCTTCATCTAGGTCACGTCTCCACTCCTCCAAGCTGCCGCTACTCGCCTACTCCTACACCCACCGCAGACACCACCGCACCGCCACCAGCCCACCACCTCTTCCCCCATCTCCCACTGCCACCACACCGTCGATCTTTTCACCATTGAATACGGAGCTGCTTACTCCTCCTTTGCACCATTCTTCTTTCTTCATCAGTGAATACGGTACTCCTCCTCCTCTTATTGTTCATTTCTTCTTCTGCGCGGCTGTAATCTTCGTTGGACATGTTTCTGGTTGTTTGTTTTGCTTAGTAAATAAATTGTCTGCTCTGAATGAAATTTACGATTTAACATTTGTAGCTGATTATTGATTATTCTGTTGTGGACATTATTAAGATATGGAAACCAGATTTCTGGAATTGTTACTGATTACTATAAATCTATAATGTTCAGTTGCTTACTGATTACTCGAAAATTTATTTACTGGAATGTTTACTTATGTTGTTTATCTTAATTAGTTAAGAGATGTCTGCTCAAGAAAATAGTTCAGAAGCACGGGAAGGAATAGAAATTGTCTGTACTCTTGATTCCGTGAATGAATTATTTGCATATATGGGGAATCGAGAATTGACGATAGATGTGGAGGATGTGGAAGAGAACGATGAAAATAGTTTTAGGAGACATTAGCTAGATTTTTTTTGATATTATAGCTTGAATTTTGAATTTTTCTTGTAATAGCGAATACAAATGAACAAATGAACAAACGAACAAACAAGCTGAACTGTTCGTGAACACGATTTCAGCGAACACTAACGAACAAACATGAACATGCTGAAACCTTAACGAAATGAGCATGAACAAGGGATGAAATGTTCGACGAACATGAACATGTATTTGTTAAACGAACAAACGTTCGTTAAGGTCTCCGTTCGGTTCGAAATACACCCCTAGGTACACTATTTAATAGAATGTGTGGGGTCCATGTGTGGTAATTATATCCTATATGAGAGGTTGTACAAGTGGTTACGCCCCTAGCATCTAAAAAGCCCTAATAGCTTAGCATTCTAGTGATATATTTCACCTCTTCACAATTAGAAGGAAAAAAAAGGAATCTTTACCAATAAAAAAAGCTTGAGAGGTGATACTGCAAAGATACTAGATCTCAACTGTCAGATAAAGATTTTCCTTGTTTTCATGTCATGATCCGTTTAACTGAGCAATTCGCCCGGATTTGGGCGCCTCCAAGCGAACTTGGCACAGTTTCACCTATTTCTAGGGTAGGGTCACAGTTAAACGGTTGTCTAACCGGTGCACACAAAGCGGTAAATTCGGTGAAAATACTCTTTGTCATTGATAAAAGCGTAATTAGGGTTAAGCCCTAAGGTCCTATTTATATTATCTACCTGACAAGTATTCCAGGCAGTACAAAACTCTAACGGAAGTAAAAGATAACTAAAAGATATGCAGAAATAAATAAAAGATCCTAATTATTTTACTTGCCTTATCTGCTAGAGAAAATCTAGCAATTGCCTGATTCTTCTAGATTTCTAGCTCCTAAAGATTATCCTGAATATATTATTCCTAATAAATAATAAATACTAATATTCCACCAGACTGGGCTTGCTTGGCGAACTCTAGCCACATTTAATAGTTCGTGATGGATTGGCGAAGCCCATAGTCCCATCACTACCGCCCCCTAAAGACGAAACTTGTCTCCAAGTCTCATTAGCCCCTTCTTCATTCCTGGATGCGGCATTATCATCCGATGGCTCATCTCCTTCTTCGGCTCGTTCCCGGAAGCTGTCAGCAAGCCACTATGCCGCTTCAGTCGAGCTCATCGTCTTCCTTTGCTTGCCCAGGCCTGTCAAATCCAAGATAGGTGGAGTATAATCAGTCGGAGCCCGGAGGCATCTTCCTCTTACCTGAAACAAACCCCTCAGGCGAACAACAGTCTTCATTGATATAGTACCAATGTGCCGCATCTTCGGCCATTATCCTCTCGACCTATTATCCCCCACCAGCTCCCAAGAAGATCCTGGAGTAGTGTAATTATGAGAATACTTCAATTTCCGGTGGCCATTCGTCAAAGTTCGGATCTGCCTTTTTGCTCCCTGAACCCTCATACGGTTCTGAAACATGGTCCCCTTGATCTAGCTCACCTTCAGTCGCCGTCAGCTACTCGCCACACGCCAACATGCGCCGATCCGGTGCCTCACGCGCTCCACGCGTCCTAGCGCGTCACTCTCTATTAGGAATATCTGTTTAGATTTTGATCAGCAACCTAATGACTTATCTTAACTCAGAAAGGTGATTAGTACTCTTAGTTCACTTGAACACTGTAAAAGAGGAAACTCACTAAGTATGATAGTCTAGCAAATCTTGTATAGGATGTTAGGTCTCGAAATGTAATTTTTATTTTCTGAAGAAGACCAAGAAGAAGGCATCCAGCAGGAAAAGTTCAACGGATATGAAGATTTGAAGACTGCACAAGATTGCTGA
Source organism: Plantago major (assembly GCA_026545765.1). NCBI lineage: Eukaryota > Viridiplantae > Streptophyta > Magnoliopsida > Lamiales > Plantaginaceae > Plantago > Plantago major. The sequence continues at coordinate 38,621,675 of CM048839.1, forward strand.
AGACAAGGGTTTTTCAGATACCTATGTCCAGATATCTTGGAGAAACAAGTGTTTTGAAACACACGAGTTGCAAAAGATATCTGAGAATAAAAGGTTTCTGAGACGAGGAAAGTGCCCACAGATATCTACACTCAGATACCTTGGACATAAAATATGCTTCTGAAAAAGAAACATATTATAAAGTTGATTAAACAAGTGGTATCTGGAGCTATGATGATCTCTGGAAAAGAACGTGCAAAGCCTCAGAAAGCTTGCATAGTTCCGTTGGCACTACATGACAAAGTATAGTACAGTGCATTAAATGCTGACGTAAATGTCTCGAACAAAAGTCAGATTCGAAGAAGAAGACAAACTCACATGATTATACTCAGATATCAATAGTTTGAATTTGAGTTAAGTCTAACGGATACTATTCAAACGGCACTCAAATTCATCTATAAATATCAACACTTAGACTGCTTGAGAACACACCTTAGAACATACTGAACTTCAAGAACACTGAATACTCACACAAGCGCTCTCAAGCAAACTACTTACCTTCAAGCTTTCTATTGCGACCAAAGCTCTTGATTCTAAGTAGCACAAAAGTTCTAAGTGTCCTGATCCTTAACGAGCATTGTTATCTGTGAAAGAGTTGAACTAAGATTTCTTATCTAAGTTTCATTCTCTTGAACACTTACCATAGACTTGGGTCAGTAGAGAACAAGATACCATACATTGAAAAGTGTATTAAGTATACTTGATTCACAGAGCTATCTGAATAACTGAACAAGTTATTAAAGAAGCTCACCTGACAAACAAACCTAAAACCAACACCATATACGGCGTGGAGTATAGGAAGTACTTAGTTTGGAAAACTAAGGAATAACTCTTAGGTTGCTGAGCACAGGAAGTACTTAGCTTGGGAAGCTAAGGAACAACTCAAAAGGTTTCTGAGTACAGGAAGTACTTGGTTGTGAAAGCCAGGGAATAACTCAGGGGGAACACTTGGTTGGGAACCTAGTGCATTTAGGAATCAAGAAAAGATATCTGTAAGGTTACCTCATTTATCTTAGTGGATTCTAGGTCTGAAAAAGACCGAAGTGGATTAGTTGAAGGATTACGCCACCTTCAGATACCACTATAAAAAGACTTGTGTTATTTATTTTCTACAGTTTATTACTTGTTTTACTTATATTGCAAAGTACTTACACTTATCTTGCTGAATACGTGCACTTATCTCAGAAGTCTTCCGCTCTCTGAAATTAAGTATCAGATATCTTCACAGATATGTGAGAAACTGTGCTTATCGACAAAAGTTTTAAAAAGACTATTCACCCCCCCCCCCCCCCCCGCTCTAGTCTTTTACTTTGTCGTTATCTGGACCAACAAGTGGTATCAGAGCAGGAGGTTCCCAAGCCTTCTGCACTGAACCTAGATCCCAGATAAGTGCCCACTAACTGCTTTTCACCTACACTTGATTCGTTTGTTTAGTGTGTTTGCTGCAGGATGTCTTTAAGTGACGCCCCAATTCTCAAGCCAGAGAATTATGAGAAATGGAAGAACAACATGATGCTCCACCTAGAAGCCATCGGATTTAAATGATCGAAGTAATAAAGAATGGCCCAATAGTCATTCAACAACTCAAGCAAGTCATAGAGGTTTCTAATGGTAGAGACAGAGAACAAAGTGATGGGTCTTCACAGACAGATGCATCAACCAGTGGGAGACCTGCCAGTCAAGTTATTTACGAACCAAAGCCCAGAGAACTCTGGACATCGGAAGATGCCAAGAGAAATAGATTGGATGGACAGGCTCGTAATATCATCATACGTTCTACTCTAGCACATACGGTAAACTGGGGTAAAAAGCAGTAAAGTGGCTCGCAACCGATTGAAGAAATCTGTCGCACCGAAAAACAAAGGAAAATAAGTTTGAAGTTTTGAAGCTAAAATTCCAAAACTTTAAACAAGGTCCCACTGAGACTCTTAAAGAACTAGATTTCCGGTTTACAACACTTATGAGTGACATGGCTGCACTTGGTGAAAGTAATAGATATACCCAGTCAGAAAAGATTAAAACCATTGTGAGAAGTCTAAATCATAACTGGGAACACACAAAGTTTTTCTACTTTAACCAAGGAATGCCAGATATCACTCCTATGGAACTTTTCTCTCACCTTGCCACTGTTGACTATGAGAAAACTCAAAGGGAACAAACAACTGAGAAGTAGCAGAATGTTGCTCTAGTTACTCAAGGAACTTCTGAAAAGAAGAAAGGCAAGGATGTGAATGAGGATGCTCTTGCTGTAAAGCAAATGGGAAAATATGTCAGTCGAGAAATTGAGAGAAGGAAAGCCAAAGAGAAGTTGAAAAAACATCTAGGCTCAAACTATCACCAGTACAAAAATATGCAAAGCTCGCTGAACAAGCCAGCTCAAAAAGCATCAAGTACTGAGGAAGCAGAAATCGAAAATGATATATGTTTCTATTGTCAGAAACCTAGTCATTTCAAGAAGGATTGTCCTGCCTTCAACAAATTTAAGACATGTGACAAGAAAGATAGAAGAATCTTCAAAAGAAGTCAAAGAGCTATGCTCACTGAAGAAAGGAAAAAGATTCAACTCCAACTGGATGCTCTAGATATTGAGTCTGATTCTGAGGATGAGGATTCAGATGATTCCACACTGCCTTCCCCAGAAATATGCAGTGTTTCTCATGAAGTAATTGACTTTGGTCAAAAGAAGAAAGAAGTGTGTGGAATGGCTGAAGAAATCTTCCCAGATATCTCCAACATTGAACCTTGTCTAATGGCTGATGAGGTAACACATACTTCTATTATACTTATGAAAGTGATGACGAAGGAATCAAAGAATTGGAAAATCTCAGAAAAGAAATTGATCTTTACAAAAGAGAATTTCTAATGTTCCGAGCTAGAGCCGAAAATTTCGAAGAAGAAAATAATTCTCTTGCAAAGGAAAATTCTAAATTAATCAAGATATCTGAGAAAAAGAATGCTGAAAATGCATTTCTCAAGGCTCAGATATCTGAGACCGAAAAGTCACATAAAGAAGCAATGGCAAATCTTCAAAAGAAATGTGAAGGTCTTCTTTCTGAAAATAAGGAACTCAAAAAGAAAGAACTATCCTTTCAATCTTATGCCAAAGCTAGTGACACTCTTACTGAAGTACAATTATTTAAGAGATCCTTCAGAAAAGAGAGGACTTGGGCTGGACACACACACAGATAGTTCCACCACTCTGAATAAGAGTGATGAAGGACTAACATTCGCTGCTTTCAAGAAGGTGATTCCCAAACAATCTACGATGTCGAAAGCTAAGATTATTGACAAAGGAAAGGCGATTGCGACCAAGCCTTTGTGGAAAAACAAGTCCAAAAGAAAACTGGGAAATGTCTCGAAAAGAAACATAACATCGAGAAGTGCAATCACCCACAGGTTATGTCTCTCAAAAGGAAAAATTGCGGTGAGTCGGCAAATTTTCTTATGTCACATTTTCGGAAAGAAAATTGATCATCAGAGACTAGCAAAGTGCCGAAGAGATCTCGAGCAACATCAGGTGCTTGGAATGGTATTGGCTATAAACCCATCGGGAAACAACTTGCTCACGAATACAAACAAGAGCAAGAACGATGGTTAAAGGCTAGAATTGCTCACATCAATTATCAGAAGTGGAAGATAAATCAAGCCACTGAAAATATGAATGCCAAGGCTAGAAGAAATCTGGCTAGGAAAGCTAAGTTTGCTGAAAAGCAGACTCAGAAATCTGACAGGTATCTGAAGGCACCCAATGGAGCACCTAGGAACACACCAAGGAAGAAAATAGTTCTTAACAACAATGATATTAATCATTTAACTAAGATTCCTCCTTATGTTCCTGTTAGACAAAAGAATGTTCCTAGGAAATTCATTCAAAAATGGATTCCTACTGGAAGATTCTTTAATCCAGATGGTTCCATTGTTGATATGAGAACCTAATCTCCTGTTTCCTGTTTTGTGCAGAACACTCTAATGACTAACTCAAAGTGGCATTTTGATAGTGGATGTGGGAAGCACATGACAGGAGACAAAGCAAATCTGATTAACTACAAAAAATGCAATGATAGACCAATTATCAGGTTTGCTGGAGGAGATGAAAATCCAACCATAGGTTTGGGCAACTTGAAGTTCGGCGCCCTCACAATCTCAGAAGTACTTCATGTAAAGGGATTGAAATATAATCTCCTAAGCATGAGTCAACTAGTAGACAAAGGGTACACTGTCAAGATCAAGTCAAAACTATGTAAAGTGATTGACAATGAGTCAAAGCAGACAGTCTTGGTTGCAAGGCGTAAAGGAAATCTTTATGTTGCTGATTGGGCATCCGCCACAACCGAAGAATGTCTCATGGTGAGTCAATCTGGCCACACTGAAGAAAATTGGCTATGGCATAAAAGAATGAGTCACTTGAATTTCAAAACTCTAAATAAACTAGCCAAGAAAGAGTTGGTGGTTAGTTTACCCAAAATGGCATATAGAAAAGAAGGTGTATGCTCAGCTTGCCAAATGGGAAAACAATCCAAAACATCTTTCAAGTCTAAAACTAGACATTCCAGTGAGAGGCCATTACAAATGTTACATATGGATCTGTTTGAATCCTCAGTAACTAGTTATGCAGGAAAGAAGTATGGTCTGGTTGTTGTTGATGATTACTCAAGATTCACTTGGGTTGTCTTTCTCAAACACAAATCTGATGCAAGGGTTGAGATACCTAACTTGTTGAATAAGCTCGAAGTCATGAAAAATGACAAGGTATCCGTAATCAGAACAGACCATGGTACTGAGTTTGTGAACCAGTACATCAAAGAGTTTTATACTTGCAAAGGTATACAACATCAACTATCTTCTGTAAGGACACCACAACAAAATGGTGTTGCTGAAAGAAAGAATAGGACCCTGAAAGAAGCAGCAAGAACAATGCTTGTTGACACTGAAATAAGTGAAATCTATTGGGTTGAAGCTGTAAACACAGCATGCTACACTCAAAATAGATTTCTGATTAACAAACACCATGACAAAACTCCGTACGAGCTTTTCATTGGTAGACCCCCTAGTATCAAACATCTAAGGGTGTTTGGTTGCAGATGTTTCGTTCTTAACAATGGAAAAGAATACTTGAGAACATTTCAACCAAAGGCAGATGAAGGAGTATTTCTTGGTTATTCTCTGAATAGCAAAGCCTACAGAATCTACAACAAAAGAACGCAAAAGATCGAAGAATCTATTCATGTAGTATTCTATGAAGGAAACAAGAAAGTACTCTTGAATGATGATCTCTCAGATAGGTTCAAAGAACTAATGATTAAATATTCTGAAAAAGGATCCTCAGAAGGAAACAATACTATCATTCAAATAGAGGATGAGTCTGACGATGAAAAGCAACCTATGCTTAGTAACAACCAGATAACTCTAAGGCATGATGAAGAATTTCCTATGAAAATTCCAGAAATGGAACAGGCTACTGAGAACCTTCATCATGAAAAGGTATCTGAAAATGAGATTGCTGAAATGCAAGATCCAGATATCTCTAACACTGAAAAAGTGTCAGATATCCATGACATTTCCCATGTGTCAGATATCCCAGATACTGCACAAGTATCTCATCAAGATCATATTGATTCACATTCAAATCAAATTGATATTGATCCTACAGATTCAAAACCCATTATGAAATGGATAAGAAATTATCCTTCAAAAGATGTGATTGGTCCCATAGACCAAGGAGTTAGAACAAGAAGAGCAATCGCTGAAAATGCAAGTTGTCTCTATGGATGTTTCATCTCAAAAATTAAAATAAAGACTATAGAAGAAGCATTAAAAGATCAAGATTGGATCTCTGCAATGCAAGAAGAGTTGGATCAATTTGAGAGAAACAAAGTCTGGAAACTAGTTCTCTGCAATGCAAGATTGGATCTCTGCAATGCAAGAAGAGTTTACTGACGGAATATCTGTAATAGGAACCAAGTGGGTTTTCAGAAACAAAATGAATGAGTCTGGTGAAATAACCAGAAACAAAGATAGGTTGGTTGCCAAGGGATTCACCCAGACTGAAGGACTAGATTTTGATGAATCTTATGCACCAGTTGCAAGATTGGATGCAATAAGACTCTTTCTAGCCTTTGCAGCTCATAATGACTTCTGGTTTATCAGATGGATGTCAAGAGTGCATTTCTAAATGGTGAACTGGCTGAGGAAGTCTATGTTGAGCAACCACCAGGTTTTGAAGTTTCCTCAGAAAGTAAGATGGTCTATAAGCTTCAGAAAGCTCTGTATTGGCTGAAACAAGCTCCAAGAGCATGGTATGATACATTGGCCAGATACCTACTAGAAAGTGGCTTCAAGAAAGGAGATGTTGACAAAACACTCTTCACACTGAACCATGACGGGAAACTACTTTTAGTTCAAGTATATGTTGATGACATTATATTTGGATCTAAAGACAAGCAACTTTGTGAAGATTTTGCTGAACTCATGAAATGTAAATTTGAGATGAGCATGATGGGAGAATTGAATTACTTCCTAGGGCTGCAAGTCAAGCAACTCAATGATGGAATATTCATTAGTCAAACAAAGTATGCAAAAGACATGCTCAATAAGTTTAATCTAAAGCCTTCTGAAAAGAATGCTAAGATACCAATGAGCATCGGAACCAAAATGACCTATACTGAATTTGATAAGAGTATTGAAGAACACAAGTATAGGAAATTGATTGGGTCTCTACTATACCTCACTGCAAGTAGACCTGATATTCAATATGCAGTTGGAGTGTGTGCTAGATTTCCGACAAATCCAATGCAGACACACTACAACATTGCTATGAAAATATTAAGGTATGTAAAAGGTACTGTAGAAGTTGGATTGTGGTATCCAAAAGAGAGTGGATTGAGTTTGGTTGGCTATTCAGATGCCAACTATGCTGGATCATTGCTTGATAGAAAAAGTACCTCAGGAACTTGTCAATTTCTTGGTGCTAGATTAATATCATGGTTCAGCAAGAAACAAAATTCAATTGCCACATCTACCACAGAGGCTGAATATATTGCTGCTGGGTGTTGTGCTTCACAGATATTGTGGATACAACAACAACTTAAAAACTATGGACTCAATGAAGAGAAAACTCCCATTTTATGTGACAACACAAGTGCCATTGCCATAACTCAGAATCCTAAGTTTCATGCAAGAACAAAGCACATTGATGTTAGACACCACTTCATCAGAGACCATGTTGAAAAAGGCAATATAGAGATACTCAAGATTGGCACTGACTTGCAGATATCTTCACTAAGCCACTACAAGAAAGTAGATTCTTAGCCTTAAGACACAGTCTCGGACTAATGGAGCTACCAAAGAACTGAAAAAGTTCAGAGAAGAGATATCTGAAAAAGATATCAAAGGAGAGAGAAAAGGTATCTGGAACGGGTATCCAGAAAAGAGGTATCTGGAACGGGTATCCAGAAACTAAAGGCTAAAGGGTAAAACGGTTGTTCAAAGATTTCTGAGACGGGTACTCGAATATCTGGATCACTCAGTGAGGGGGAACACAAAAGAGAATAGTACAACTGTCTGCAGTCAACTACTCTCTTGAAATTTGCATTATTTCTATCTTTGTGTAAAACTTGGACAAATACTAAGTGTGAGATAAATTGAAATGCAAACAGTGTTCTTGGTCATACAGAAACGTGATTCAGAAAGCTAATAGCCAAAATTCATTAAATGGGCACAATTACATTTGTTGATTGTGATCATTGCTGAAGAAGCAATGGTGACCCTTGATGAATTGGGCGATTGATCTTTACGGCAGAGATTAACTCTCAGTAAATAGTGGACTGTTAAAATTCCGACAGGGCCCACTATGCATTTATTACCGAACAAGCTTTTACTCACGCCTGCCTGCAATTCACAGATACTTACACACAAAATTAATTTGTATGTGTATGTTTGTGGAGACTACATTGCTATATATATGGGATTTTGGCAAAAGAAATTACTTTCGCTTAATCCAACATACAGACTTGCACAAGAATAGCAAAAAAAAAAAAAAAAAAAAAACTCTTCTTCAACCTCTGCAAATCTCTGTTAGTTTTTCTGCAAAGAACTACTAATCTCTCACCCAAATCTCTTTCTCGTTTTTCAAAAACTTCACTTTTTAAAGAGTTGTCTCCCAAACGTGCTTCTACTCAGAAATCCCAAGCAACTACTGGTACTGCTGAAAAGCAAGCACCAGTGCTAGTTATAACAAACAATCGGTTGATCGGAGAATTCGACCCTGATCATTGGACTTCAAATCACAGGATGATTTGGGGTGGTGCCATGATTGAGGAATACCTGGTAGCCGCAATAGAAACCCAGACTGACATGAAGTTGGTACTTGATATGCTTGAAAAGGCAAAAATCAAGGGTTTTCTATATGCTCTTCCCAGTGGAGTTTCTTCACTGGATGTTCTGGAGTTTTACAACAACTCCACAATTATTTCCAAGATCTCTGAAGGCACTGAGATAGTGTCTATCAAGACCAAAGTCCAAGGACAAGAAATCATTGACAAAAGACTTTACGTGAGCTGTTTGAACTTCAAAATCTTGGAAAGGATTTTAAAATTGACACCAAGGATGAAGATCTCCTTGAAGGTGTGAAGCAACTATACAGTAATGTGTGTGATCTTGATAAACCAGACACACCCATCGACTTTAAGCTTGCTGGCATAAGGACCAGACATCTTTTGGTCCACTGGGATGTGTTGGCATGTATCCTTCACAGATGCTTTGATGGTCTACAAGGAGGTGCTGACCAGATAAGCCAAGAACGCTAGATAATGATGTTCTTGTTGAGCCAACAAGACAAAAGGCTGGAAAACCCTTTTAATTGGGGGAAGTACGCCTTCATGAAATTTGTGAAGAAGATACAAGGCTTTGAGCCTAAAATCGTTAAGGGCCTTGCTGAGCCAAAATCCACAGTAAGCTATGGACTGAAAATTTGCTACTTACTGGAATGTCTTGGCATTGAGCTCAGAGAGACGGTAGATATTGCCAACAGTAACATACTCTACAAATATGAGTATGCAAACTTGATGAAAAAGGTTACTGGATCTCAGAAAGGTTCCAAGAAGCGAAAGACTGAAGAGGTATCTGAGGGAAAAGTTGCGACCAAGAAGCCCAGAACTTCACGAAAGAAGTCTGCTGGCAAATCAGAAGGCACACCCATTGAGGTTGTCGATTCCCAGATACCTGACGTCGCTGCAGATGAACTCATCAATAAAGATGAACTCATCAATGCTGCAAAAGAGACATCGGCTACTAAACAAGTAGATTCAGCAAGAGAAAGTGCTTTCAGAAATGTGAAGACTATTACAGAAAGCCTTGCTGATGAACTCATAAATGCTGAGAAACTTCAAACTCTTTCTGCAGAAGCAGTAGGGATTGTTGATAACTCTGTTCCAGATTTCGATGACGAATCGGACGAGGAGAAGATCCCATCCCCCAAGGTTGCTGAAAAAGTAACCAAGGCAAAGGGGAAGAACAAAAGGTCCAAGGTTGCTGAGAAAGCAACCAGCTCAAAGGTTGCTGAGCAAGCACCTATAGCAAAGGTTGTTGGTGCAAACACACCATCAGGGATAGTCACATATAAACAACTTCAAGAAGCCCTGATGAGTGGTGACCTAGTGTTGGTAGACGCTGATGTCAACACCACACTTAAAAATCTGGAAGAGCTCTCAACTGCTCAAACTTCTGCTTCCAGACAACCACAACAACAACAACCACAACAGCCACAAGTGGTTGATGAAATGGTAAATGAACTCCATTTCAACATATCAGTCATGCAACATGCTGAAGAAAATCCTGCAAATGAGTAGGTTCCCCAACTCCAAGAGAGGGATCAAACTGAGACACCTACTCAGAATGATCAACCAGGGGAGGCAACTAGGTTAGCCACTCATGAAAAGGTTGAAGTACCTCAAACTTCCAACAAAGAAGCAACACTGGAACAACGAGACCAACTCATGGAAGGGTCACAAGTTCCAGAGAGCACTCAGCCTGACATTGCTCAGGTAGCTGAATGGTTTGTACTTGTGAATTTATTTGTGTTTTTTATCTTGTTAACTAATAAAAATTCTTTATTACAGGCTGAATTAGAAACAAAAGAACAAGAGGAAGCTGCAAAGCTTGCCTCAGAATCTGAGAAGGAGGCCTCCATAGCCTCACCACTTAAGGAACATGAGCCTGTCTCACAGGTAGAAGACAGTTCCTTAAGATATAACATCTCAGATATGTGCTTTATACACTTGACTAATACTATTAAGTGTTTGTTTCTAATAGGCTCCAACTGAGAAGAAAAATGAAGAGACTGAAAAGTCTATCTCTTCAGAAAAGAATCCAGAGACTTCCAAGGTCTCTGAGGAACAAGTATCTGAACCTTCTGCAGAGAAGGTATTTCATTCAGATACCTATAATCTTCAAAGACAAATCTCTGATCATTTTTCTCAAACTAACACTTTCTACTTAAACAGGTTCAAAAAGAAGTAGAAGTTGCTGGGGAATTGCCCGCTCAATCCCCACAACAAATGGAAATTGATGAGGCATCAAAACCTTCATCACAAGAAAAATTTCCAGAGACTGCACAAGTATCTGAGCAACAAGTATCTGAGCCTCCAATAGTGGAGGTAATTGACCTCTCAGATATTTGATTCTGAAAATAGAACTTTTTCTTGATAAAATTTCCTAAGTGTTATGTTTCTAATCTCAGGTTCAAGAAGAGAGAAAGATCACTGAGGATCAGACTTCCCAGTCTCCTCCTCATATCCAGATATCTGAGGCACCTGGAACCTCAGTAGTCCAACCTTCTGAGCCTGTTGCTGTTGCACAGGTAACATAGATACTTAACTACTTTAAAACTCTGATATCTACACAAGTTTTGAAACTAATTCAAAACTCTCTCTTTCAGGTTCAAAGTAGTGCCAAGAAGGAGTCAAATGATGACTATGAAAACCTTCTTCCCTTCTTCAAGACTCATACCTTGCCAAAGCATATTCAATGCTTCAAGAAATGGCAAAGGTTAAGGTGCTCTGATCTCTCTGAAATACTGAGAATCACAGATCAACCAACAAGACGAGCACGAGCTCTTGATCTGGAAAACTATATCCACGCAATGTTCCCTACTGAACAATATCAAATTGCGACTCTAATGCGTAAAGATTTTTCCAAGGAAGTGGCACACAAATTGGTGCAAGCCTTCAAACAGGCAGATGGTCAGACAAGATTGCAGATGGCATTCAAGCCAGTCCTGACCCAGACACCACAATTTATTTCTTCTGAATAAGAAGAGGTTAATGGGCAAAAGATCACTATTCCTGAAGTGATTAATCTTGTATCTGAAGACGATGAGGAGGAAGAAATAGATGAGAATAACTTTGATGAACCTCCCTCTGACCATCACAAAAAGGATGATGATGATATGACGGATGATGATGCCCCTGCACCAGGGACAGGAGGAATTCCACAAGGAAACAATGCCTCAGCTGCTGAAAAGCACACTGAGAGGACATCACAACAATCCCCTCCTCCATCTCCTCAGAAATCCACCCATCCTTCACAGCAATCCCAACAACAAAAAGACACTACTGAACAAGTAGTTGAGCACTCTGAGGAAGCAACTCAGAAGATATTAAATACTCAAACCAATCGCTCAACTCAAACAACTGTTGGAAGAAGAGCAACAGCTCCATCTTCAACTTGAAGAAGAGCTAGTTAAATCCAGAGATAAGCTCAATCAACTACAAGATCAATACTTACAAGAGACAGTAGCTTACTCTCAGGTTAAAGAGCTCCAGAATGCTGTAAATGCTATTGCTAAGGAATTAGATACTGAAGAAGTATCTAAAGAAAAGCATGATGCTAAGGCTGCATCATCAGCAAAAGACATACCATCCTCCTCCCAGAAAGGAAAGAAGCCCATCTTTGAGATGGTTGCTGGACTGGAAAATCTTGAAAATGTCCAAGAGGATGAAGATCACTGGGCTGAGGACTCAGATGATGAAGAAGACAAGACTTTGGCAGAACACCGCAATGAACACTTAGCGGTTTCTCATCTGAAAAGGAAGCTAATTGCTCCTAAAGTTTTCAACAAACTGCCAAATGTCCACTCCCAAGAATACATGAATAGATACCAAGTCTTGGCACATCTTAAAAAGGAGTTGTCTTCACAAAACAAAGAGGTAATTGCCTCCGTCCCCTCAGGTATGCAGAATTTCACTGAGCTCATCACTCAGAGAACAACCAGTATGATCATTGCTCAGAAGGATCTGGGAATGGTAAGGGACGATGATGTGTCATTAGCTGAAAAAGCTTTTCATTAGGCAAGTTACACTGCTGGAAAAGCAAATGCCATACTAGGCCCATTGGCAGAGCTCACTGATAAGGAAAATGGACTTATCAAACAAAATCAGGAGCTCAAGGCTGATCTTCAGAAGTTGGGCACTGCCTACAACTACTTGCAAAAGAATTTTGAGTCTCTCTCAGATTCTTTTGTGGCACTTAGTCAGTCAACAATGACTAAGGGGGAAGAATTTGGATCTGATCAGGGGGGAGGAAAGAATAAATCTAGAGTTGGTGCCGCTCAGAAAGGAAGAGGAAACAAGAAACCTTCCCAGCCACCACTCAGAATAAATGATCCCTCATCAAATCAAGCTGCTTTGCAAATAGTAGCTACTTCCCAGCAGCCAACTGAAGAAACTACAATGGTAACAAGGGCCATGGCAAAAAGACCTCCAAGGAGTACCAAGGCTCCAAGGAGAAGACAAGTAAGAGGGATTGATGAATCTTCTGAAGAAGAAGAAGAAGGCCAAATCAAATCCCTGGGCAATGAAGAAGGCTGCAAAAGTCTCACAAGAATTAATCTTGATGATGATGAAGAGACTGATGAAGATGAAGCTCCTCTTCACAGAAAAAGGAAAATTGATAGCCTAACTGAGCCCACAGCTGCAAAGCCTTTAGCAGCTAAAACACCCTCTGGAAATACCAAGTCAATCCAGGGTGGTTCTTCAAGCAAACCCCCAAAGGAGAATTCTAGACAAAGAAGGAACATGCTGAGAGCTGAACAAAGACAAAGTCAACTTCCACTCAGGCCAGAAGAAGCCAAAATTGAGTATGTGAAGAATGACAACAATTCCTCTGTCTACATGTGCATTAATCAGAAGAATGGCTACTGGATTCTGGAACTCAAGCACTTACTGGTAAATTCAAGGTTTTCAGAACCAATCCATAAACAGCTCATGGCATGGAGAAAAGATAAGCCAATCTTGATTAACACCAACCACATCAAAGCATGGTTGGATTTTGAAGTAATCAAGAGAACTGAAGCCATGAAGAAGGACCTCTCTGATGAATGTCCTTATGGAAAGCCAGATGATGTGCACAGAATTCCCAACATTCTCGGAGCAGCACAAGAGCAAGACTTGCGGTGGAACCCTAGGAGTCCTTCTACTTAACTGAAGATCAATACAAGGGTGACATCAGATATCTGAAGATCATTTATGAATACTTCAAGCTATCAGATATCAGAATCGAGCATGCTGGAAGTGGGGAAAGTATCTGTGGGTCAAACATTTTGTCAAGAGAAATCCCACCAAAACCTACAAGGAAGTCTGTGGATTTGCCAGAGACACAGAGATGATTGTCAGAACTCTTCTCTATGACTACTCTGATGATATCAAAAGGTTTGGTGATAGAAAATTTGCAGACTGATCCATGGAACTGATTTGAAGACTTGAAGATTTTTGAAGACTTGAAGACTTGTCATTTAGAATGTTCACTTGGAGCTTGGTCACTCCTGTTGTTCTATTTGACTAAGTAGTTTCTGTGATTTTGCTGATTGATCTTTTCTGTTAAATCTTGAAAAAGTTATCTGTAAGCTTTCTATGTATCATATCTGATGAACTTACTCTCAGATATCATTTTATATAAAAGATAACTTATCAGCAAAGATCACACCTTGTGATTTGGTTGATGTTTACTTTCTACACTTAATTATATGAATTAAAAGATCATAAGAAATGATTAAGTGGTGGATTGTTTCCTCATCCAGAGTTGTAATAGGTCAGATAGTCATCGTTGACTGATCAAAATGGGGGAAATTTGTTAGGAATATCTGTTTAAATTTTGATCAGTAACCTAATGACTTATCTTAGCTCAGAAAGGTGATTAGTACTCTTAGTTCACTTGAACACTGTAAAAGAGGAAACTCACTAAGTATGATAGTCTAGCAAATCTTGTATAGGATGTTAGGTCTCGAAATGTAATTTTTATTTTCTGAAGAAGACCAAGAAGAAGGCATCCAGCAGGAAAAGTTCAACGGATATGAAGATTTGAAGACTGCACAAGATTGCTGAAGAAGGGTTTTTCAGATACCTATGTCCAGATATCTTGGAGAAACAAGTGTTTTGAAACACACGAGTTGCAAAATATATATGAGAATAAAAGGTTTCTGAGACGAGGAAAGTGCCCACAGATATCTACACTCAGATACCTTGGACATAAAATATGCTTCTGAAAAAGAAACATATTATAAAGTTGATTAAACAAGTGGTATCTGGAGCTATGATGATCTCTGAAAAAGAACGTGCAAAGCCTCAAAAAGCTTGCATAGTTTCGTTGGCACTACAGGACAAAGTATAGTACAGTGCAATAAATGTGCAGACAGAAATGTCTGAACAAAAGCTGTAGATTCTGAAGAAGAAGACAAACTTGCTACAGTACTATACTCAGATATCAATAGTTTGAATTTGAGTTAAGCCTAACGGATACTATTCAAACGGCACTCAAATTCCTATAAATATCAACACTTAGACTGCTTGAGAACACACCTTAGAACATACTGAACTTCAAGAACACTGAATACTCACACAAGCGCTCTCAAGCAAACTACTTACCTTCAAGCTTTCTGTTGCGACCAAAGCTCTTGATTCTAAGTAGCACAAAAGTTCTAAGTGTCCTGATCCTTAACGAGCATTGTTATCTGTGAAAGAGTTGAACTAAGATTTCTTATCTAAGTTTCATTCTCTTGAACACTTACCATAGACTTGGGTCAGTAGAGAACAAGATACCATACATTGAAAAGTGTATTAAGTATACTTGATTCACAGAGCTATCTGAATAACTGAACAAGTTATTAAAGAAGCTCACTGACAAACAAACCTAAAACCAACACCATATACGGCGTGGAGTATAGGAAGTACTTAGTTTGAGAAACTAAGGAATAACTCGAAGGTTGCTGAGCATAGGAAGTACTTAGCTTGGGATGCTAAGGAACAGCTCAAAAGGTTTCTGAGTACAGGAAGTACTTGGCTGTGAAAGACGGGGAATAACTCAGGGGGAACACTTGGTTGGGAACCTAGTGCATTTAGGAATCAAGAAAAGATATCTGTAAGGTTACCTCATTTATCTTAGTGGATTCTAGGTCTGAAAAAGACCGAAGTGGATTAGTTGAAGGATTACGCCACCTTCAGATACCACTATAAAAAGACTTGTATTATTTACTTTCTGCAGTTTATTACTTGTTTTACTTATATTGCAAAGTACTTACACTTATCTTGCTGAATACGTGCACTTATCTCAGAAATCTTCCGCTCTCTGAAATTGAGTATCAGATATCTTCATAGATATGTGAGAAACTGTGCTTATCGACAAAAGTTTTAAAAAGACTATTCACCCCCCCCCCCCCTCTAGTCTTTTACTTTGCCGTTATCTGGACCAACACTCTCCTCTCTGACTCGGCGTGTGTAGGTCACGCGCCCTAACGCCCCAAGCATTGTGTCCTGCTCGTCGCCCGTGCGCTGTCTCTCCTCTAATTCATTACGGGTGACGGTCTTACCTGGTCCAATCGTTAAATCGGGTCCGACCGAATCCGGTTCTTCGTCGCCTGGCCGGCTCTTCTTCCCCAATCCTCCATTTGGGTTTTGTCCACCATTGTTGGAGATTTGGAGCTCCAAATCTCGTTCCTTCGCCCCCAACTCGCCAAATTCTTCTTCCCCTACTCCTCCATTATTCCTTTCGGCCATCCTCTCTACGTCATCCCCATGTCCTGTCTCTCTTCTCCTCCCTACCTTTCCATACTCGAGATTCACCATGGATGGAATTTTCGAGCTTGCTTCCTCCATTAATGGTGGGTTTCGGCTCGACTCCTCCTCTTGCTCAAGTTCGACCTTTCACGCGCCGCTCCTTTCCTTTGCCCCCAATCGACTTCCAATCATGGAGAAAAGCATCTCGTTGATTATCTTCATCTCCCCTTCCAGCGTAGCTATTCATTCCTTGATGGAGCTTGACAGCGGCTCGCCTTTTCCCATGAGATCGGCCGGCTCTGATGCCAAGTGTTGGGACGCGGATCCCAACGGGTAGTTCGTACACTACTGAGCAATTCGCCCGGATTTGGGCGCCTCCAAGAGAACTTGGCACAATTTCACCTATTTCTAGAGTAGGGTCACAATTAAACGGTTGTCTAACCGGTGCACGCAAAGCGGTAAATTCGGTGGAAATATTCTTTGTCATTGATAAAAGCGTAATTAGGGTGGGAGAGCAATACAAGCGTCGTGCTGCTAGGCGAAGCAGCATCAAGCCCTAAGGTACTATTTATATTGTCTACCTGACAAGTATTCCAGGCAGTACATAACTCTAACGGAAGTAAAAGATATCTAAAAGATATGCAGAAATAAATAAAAGATCCTAATTATTCTAATTACCTTATATTCTAGAGAAAATTTAGCAATTGACTCATTCTTCTAGATTTCTGGTTCCTAAAGATTATCCTGAATATATTATTCCTAATAAATAATAAATACTAATATTCCACCAGACTGGACTTACTTGGCGAACTCTAGCCACTTTTAATAGTTCGTGATGGATTGGCCAACTTCAGTCTTTACCAAACTGGCAAACTGCACATACATTTTACCCTGAATGATTGAAAATAACTAAGATTAACATAAACAACAAGAAGTTTTACTTAAACCGCAACCACGTTATATCCATTTTTACATTCGGAGATCTTTTAGGTGTTGCATCAAGTATGATAGGAAGATCCGATACGATCTGATAGAAGAACAGACAAAGCATTGAAAATGACCAGCACCACAAGGCAAGAAGCAGCAGTACTATAGGAAAAGAGAGAAATAAGGCACACTAGTCAAAATGATGGTCCCTAATTTGAATTTGCTTTCAATCTCTATACATTTCATGCTCATGGGATCATGTGTTATGTATCAATTCACTAGGCTAAGCCTACCAAATTACCACTTTCTTCACTTCCCATTGTTCACTTAGATTAGTCCACTTTCCAATCTGGGATTGTGATCCTCTTCAATCCTAATCACCCCCTTTTTATTTCTTAAACCTAGGGCGGGACATTTGGAATTTTGAGATTTTGGGATTGGAAATTCGGAATCGGGATATATTTTTCACGTTCCAATCCCATCCCAAATAAAGTCGGAATTTTTCGGGATTGAGATTTTGGAATTTGGGCGGGATCGGACGGGACTTTGGGATCCCATATATTTTTAAGAATTTTTACAACACTCTCGATAAATTTGGACAACCATTTATAATTTTACAAATAGTAGTTCACATTAAACATAATTATATATGCATCTCTATAGATGCACAAACCAAACAACCTACAAGTTAGTACGAATTTAATTTAATTCGTACAACAAGCTAACTTGTTTTATTTGTTTTTTCATAGGTTAAACATATATACAACGGATAGTTAGATAAATAAATACCACCCCGCATCAATTTCAGTCATATAATTAAAGGGAAAAAAAATTACATTCTAAAAAAGTTGTAATTTTTGTGTAATATGTAGTAGTATTAATTATTTATTCAATTATTCGTTATCCCATTTGGGATCCCAAATTCCAATTGGGATGTAAAATTAATCCCAACCCCGTCCCAAATTATATATGGGAATTCGGAATTATCCCAATTGGGATCGAAAATTTAGGGATTGAAAAGTTCGGAATAATCCCAACCGGGATCGGGATTTTTCCAATTTCCCATACCAAATCCCCACCCCTACTTAATTAAACATGTGGACTGTATAGCAAGCATCGAACATGAACTAATCGATCAGCTGCGGTGTCGTCTATTGTCAAGGTCGATCCACAACATGGATGATCGGTCACACGAGATGAGTTTGCGCGTTTGGCGCTAACAGATTTGCAGGACAAGTTACATTTTTGGTTCAATAAGTGAAAAAAGTAGGTAACAAATTTTCCGTTCAAAGACAGATAGTTATTAGCGTACAGTTTCTCTGTTAATTTCTTTTCTGTTTGGTTCAATGATAGCTGCCAAATAGTCCTTGACTAACAAGTAACACATGTGTGATATTTATCATTCTTAAATTCTTATAAACAATAAATAGTACCATACCTACGTAGCACTATATATACCCACTTCCTCCAAGTCCCAGATAAATTGTCCAGTTCCCACTATTTAGACCCAGGCCGGCCTAGAGATTTAAGGGGCCATGTGCAAAAATTTCAATTTGGACCCTAATAAAAAAAATTGATTATAATAGAAGAAAAAATATTCAAGATATGAAAAATAAAAAAATTTACACCTTCATGAATTGAACTCGAGACTTTTGGTAAGTTAGATATCAACTTTATCACTTGGAGAAAGAGATTTTAATGCTTTGTTATTACATGGAAACAGATTTATACATAACCTCAAATTTAAAATTGGGTCTCTCAAAATAGGGAGCCCTGAGCGAGCGGGCTGCCCGCGCATGCTCTGGGCCGGGCATGATAGACGATTCTTAATTTGTATGTCTCCCTAAAATCAATCCTAACTTTTACAATAGGAGAAATGTCTACATATGATGTGAAAGTTGAATAATGCATGTATCATAAATAAATGATGACTGCCCAACAAGAAAACGGATAACTATATCTTGGTGCGGAAAGTTAAGGGGAGGTGGCGATTTTCACTACAAAAATCCCATGATTTCCTTTGATATAGGTTTCTTTCGATGGATTTAAGATCCATCCCTAAAAGCCCCGTCGCTAAATAATTGGTGATAGATTGTAGTGCCATCGCTAACTTTGCAACGGATCAGCCCATAGACCATAAGACCAGATGAGAGATGGTTGTCAATTCGTTGCTGATTTGTTCCCATTCAGAGATGGATCATTTGGTACCCCTCTTGGATATCGCAAGTACAGATTAGTCCTTGATATTTAATTTATTACACCTAGGTCCAAAATAATTACACATGGATCCAAAACATTATCTTTTGCTATATTTTTGGACTTAGATGTAATTATTTGGACTTAGGTGTAACAAATCAAGCATCAGGGACTAATGTGTAAATATACCATCTAAGTAAAAAATCTTATTGTGAGTTTTAGTTTTAGGTGTGGGTGGGTATGTAGTATGTACCCAGTTTATTTAGCATCCCTGAAAGAAGTGCTCAAACTTTAACTGTTTCAGTTTGTTTTGCTATGTCGTTTTCTTCTTGAATTGACAGCTCCCGAATGTCGATCCCCCTCACCACCTCAGTCTGAAATCGTAAAGTGCATACCATGAGTAATGGATGAAAAATTACGCATACTACACAAATGAAACTAACATATCACCCACATATAGTGACTAACATACCACTCATATTGTCTTAAAAGCAGCTAAGACAATGATGACTAACATATCACCCAAGTTCAGTCTCACATATAGTGGCTAACACACCACTCATATTGTCCTTAAAGCAGCTAAGACAATGGTGACTAACATGTCACCCAAGTTCAGTCTCACATATAGAGGCTAACACACCACTCACATTGTCCTAAAAGCAGCTAAGACAATGGTGACTAACATATCACCCAAGTTCAGTTTTACATATAGTGGCTAACATACCACTCACAAATAAAGCACAAACAAATAGATGATTCCGTCTATATTCAAGCATGTCATATACACTTTCAAATAATCGAAAGTTCATCATCCTCTCAATGGTCATGTCAAAATCCTCATCATCTTCATCATCCATTTCTTTCCCATCATTGGTTTTAGCCATGTTTGCATCTTCATCGGCCTACATTTCTGCCTCCAATGCTCTACGAAAGCAGAAAAACTACATACATAGAAAAAACCGAGGATAAATATTAATTAGCTACAAAATACAGTTTACATGTTAGTAATGAAATCACTACTAAGAAAGACGAGGTATACTTACTCGGCAGAACTCCAATGATACTCCAATAAATCGGTTGTAGGCGACGGTGGAGGAGGCGAGGAAGGTGGATAAGTCATCCTTGAAGAATCCAATAATAGCTTTCATATTGTAGATTAAAATAGTAGTAATTCACAACAAGTCAATACGAGCAAATTATACTACAACCAATTCCAATTCCTGGCTATAATTGTATTGTTAATTATAATACGTTCCAAATTTCATGAATTACATGCATTTTACGTTAATTTTTTTTTATGAATTTCAAAATTCCATTACAATTATGAATTATAAATTAAAACAGTAGTAATTCTTTCTAAGTTAATACGAACCAATTATACTACAACCACCAAAATCACTAAATCCAAATGGTCTCAAAAAACTCAACCAAATCTCACTAATCCTACTACATATACGAAAACATCAAATTAAATAACATACATACTTACAAACATCTTAACATGATACTAACAATTCAAAAACATACAATTGCTCAAAATTGACCTAAATCTATCAATTAAACAACCTCAAGCTTAACCCACTACTTAATATAAGCTAAACTATCTAGTGCAAACTTCTAAAACCATACAATTGCTCGAAATTAGCAAATATCCCAAATTTAACAAAGTAAGGGTTTTAGACTAATACCTTCAATTATGGGAAAAATAGTCGAAGAAAGATCAAATTGAATGGCCACCCGAGTCCCTTATTCCACGAGCTTCGAAAAGAGTCCAAGATTGGCCGGATTGGTGGAGTTTTGGTCGGAATTGGAAGGTGGACGAAAATGGCGAAGAAGAGGAGAAGAAATGAAGCAGAAATGAAATGGGGGAAAGAATCTACTCTTCCCGTTTTTATAACATTTAACGACGGATAGAATTATCCGTCGCTATTTAGCGACGGATATTCTATCCGTCGTTAGTTTTATTTATTTTTTAATTAAATATTTAACGATGGATAATCTATCCGTCGTTAAAATACTATTTTTCATTTTTGAAAAATTAAAAAGTTAACAAAAACTAACGACGGATAGACTATCCGTCGTTATTTAGCGACGGATATAACGACGGATTCGCCCTATCCGTCGCTAAAATGAGCGATCCGTCGTTAAGGGGTGACGGATACTCGCCCCTTTCCGTCGCTAAAAAACAGAATTCTTGTAGTGTCTATTTTATTGTTATAGTATATATGTATCGTTTTATGATTTGACAAACTACTTGGTATAATAGTCTATTCGAAAAGGATCAAGTATGTATACCCATAAATGTTTTATTATAAATGTGATGTGTGAAAATCATTTTGTTCAAAAGCATGGATTGAAAATATGTTTTATGTTCATCGACATGCCTATGAATTGTTTGGCCTTTTGAGGGAATGTCGTGTTTTTGGAGATCTCCCATTGTTATGTTATCCCTTTGGTAGGGCATTGTTATTGTTATGTAAAAACCGACCTGTGTGCCACCACGGTTCGTGTGGCCGTAGTGTATTGTCTGATTGAGCAAAAGATATGAATTGTTATTGTTTTGAAAAGTGTTCCATGCAAATTATTTTGAATATATATATATGTTTGAAATACTCTGCTTGATCCGGTAGAAGTGTCATTGAGGCTCACCCTTATCCACCCCTTTCAGATATTTAGTAAGTTATTGGACAAAGTTACTTCAGAGTTGTGGCAGATTGACTGATGCTGGATTTAAGTGAAGACGGTGGAGTAATTGTGGCGTACACTGAGAATTGTACTGTATAAGATATACTTGCAGTATTGGAATTGTTGTGATCATTTGAGGTTCTTATATGATTTTCCCTCCCATTCACTCGATTTCCCTCCATTTATTGTACACATAAACCCTAATATAATCCCCAATTCCCAATTTCCTCATTTTTTTCCAATTCCAACAATTTGCCTCAATTCCTAGTAAATCGAAGATGGCGGATGATCCAATTCCAACAATTTGCCAGTGTAATGTTCCAAGTGCTCAAACCACATCTTGGACTGACGAGCATCCCGGTCGGAGGTTTGAGAGATGTCGTTATTTTGGGGTATGTGATATGTGTTCATTGTTGGTATAGTTTCTGTTTTGGTAGCTTGATTTCGAAGTGTAATTTGTTGATTTTGGTTGATTTTTCTGCTTTTGGTTTTGATGCATCTTGTATGTTAATTGTAGACTAGACGAGCATCTGGACATTGGACATGGATTGACCCAGAGATGTGCAAGAGATCGAAACAAATAATCCATGGGTTACTGCGTAGGATTAATGGGTATGAGGCAAGAATTAAGGATTTGGAGGAAGAAAATGCTCGACTTAGAGCTGAAAATATTCATCTTCAAAATATGGCAGCTGGACCATCTGATGGTATTTCAGGGGAGGAGGTGAAGAATGAGATAGATGAATTGAGTGCTCGGATTGAGGAGCTACGTATTCGCGTAGGAATGAACTAGTATGGAGATCTGTTGAGTGTTTGTGTTGTGGTCATTAGTATGAACTAGTATGTAATATATGTTGTGTTATCCTTATGATGTAATGGACATGGTTTTCTAATGAAATGTGTATTGTTCTCTAAGATCTGATATGGTTATTACTCTGCAAATTTTCTGTTTTTGGGATTGAAAGGTGAACTTGAATATTGGTACTTGACACTGTAAACTTGTAGATATAATGTTACTCGACACCCCAACCTTTTGATAAATTGTCAATTTACACCAGTAACTATGTGCAAAATGAAGAGCCCGCTACCAAAACCTTTTAATAACATACCATTTTCCACTACTAAGAACTGCAGATTTCTGCAACAAAAACTGAGTAACCAACAAGTGAACAAATACAAAGTATAAAATGCAGACTTTTGCATATGAAAGAAGCAACAATTCCATAGATCAAACCATCAGATACATTCAACCAGTAGCAACAATCTTGTGCAAAATGTGACATAACCTACCCAGACAAAACTACCAAACAACCATAAACCCAACCATTCACAGATGGCATGACCAAACACCAACAAAATGAGACTTAAATGGTGTTATCCTCACAGATGGCATCAACAAACTAGTCTGAGATTCAATAAACACAAAAAGACCATGAATTCCACTATGATCCAACAAAATGAACTCTATCCAAGTTCAAACACAACAACTAAACTGTCACTTCTTAGATGCATTTGCAGTGACACTTGATTCTTGAGTTCCATTACAAGCTAGTCTTTTGCTCCTCCTTGTTGGTGTATAAGGCTGCCTTTTGTTTGTCTTCTTGCCTTTGCCTTTTGCTTGAGCCTATTGATCATAAGTAGAGTGTAAATACTGGTCAATTGAACCAGAAATAATAGACAACAAATAGCATGAATACTAAAGTAAACAATACATGCCATACCTCAGTTTCATTTTCCTTTAAGTAGTCACTCAATAATCCCAATTCAATCCTTGTAGCTGCAGATGGTTCTTGTTCATAAACAAACAATTTCCTCTTCCTTGGTGGTTGAGTAGGGGGATCCTAATCATTTCCAGTTCCCATCAAATCTTCAACATCTTCTATAGGTGAAGTTGTCTTCTTAGGTGCAGGTGCAGTTCTCTTCTCAGGCTGTTTCTTCTTTTTTCCCTTATTTCCCTTGTTTTGATGTAAACATCAAGTAGGTGTTGTAAGAATCCAAACTTGAACATGATTATACAAGATACCTACCATTTACTAACTAGTGTCATACCTGAACTCCTGCTTCATCATCTACAATCCTCCTCAAACACTCCTCAAACTTATACCCAATGTCTTTGCAATAGGTACATATATCTACCTTTCTTTTCTGATTCAAGACAATCAACTAAGGTAAGTTAGTCTACAAGATTAAGCAAACTAAAGTGAATTGCAGTTGCACATGTTACCTTGCCCTTGGTTACAGTTTTACTAAATTCAGCAGGACATTCTTTCATCCTCTTAACACAACCAACTTTGTTATGGCCTGCTAACTTACAATAAGAGCACCTCATGATCATCCCATGCCTGCCTAACCTACCAGTCTCTGAGCTTTCTGTAGTGCAAGCTTGGCTTTGATTTCTTGTATCTCAATTGTACTCTTCTTCCTTGTGTTATTTTTGGGCCTGCCGGGCATCTTTTCAGGAATAGGAGGCAATAGAGCAGGAAGAGAAGACATTGGCCATTCATTCTATCCTCTAAGTGGAACCATCACTTGTCTGTATAGTGTAAACTATGTAGCCCTCTTATAGCAATCATGAACATACTCTTCAGGCCTTTTCCCAAGGAAACTGAGGCAGCAAAGTGCATGCCAACATGGATAGCCACTTAGTTGCCACTTTCTGCAACTACAAGTCCTCTCCTCCACAGACACAATCTACCTATCCATACCTCCACCATTCATTTGAAGCTCAAATGCATCCAATCCATTGAACAAGCAAGTGAACTCATTACTCTACATGGCACCATACTCCAACTTCTCTCTAATTGATGGACAGATATCACCCCACCAATGTTCTGCCTTACTCCTACTCACCCAAATCCTTTTCATGATAAGCATCCTGATTTCAAGCATCTCAATGATTGGCTTGCTTCTTGACTCTAGAATCATGGAGTTAAAGCTTTCAGACATGTTGTTCACACATGTGTCAGACTTGACATGGGTTCTCAAGTGGGACTTGGACCAGTTCTCAGCAGGCTTATTGAGAAGCCATTTATGTGCTGCCTTGTCCTTCTTCTGTATCTCCCTCATTATCTCCTCAAAGTCCACCACCATTGTAGCTTTTGCAGCACTCCATAGTAATTGCTTAAGAGCTAAGCCACCATGTTGTATCTTCATGTTGTTGTATAGGTGAACAACACAAAACCTGATAAACCAGTGGGATAGTTAGTAGATAAACAATTCAAGATAAACTATGTGATAATTACACTAAGTAGATAGTTACATTACCTGTGTTCAGCATTGGGAAACAAGCTCTCAACTGCAATGATAAGCCCTTTTTGCTTGTCTGACATGAAGGTGAAGTCAACTGCATCCTCCCCAATGCCTAAGTCTGTAGTTAGATACTCCAAAAACCAGGTCCATGTATCAGTTTTCTCCTTCTCAACTACAACATAAGCAATGGGATATAGTGAATTGTTTGGATCAATTCCCACTGCAGTGAGAAGTATGCCACCATTCTTTCCCTTAAGATGGCATCCATCTAGACATATGATCTTCCTTAATGACTTAAATCCTCTCTTCATGGAACCCCAACAGATGTATAACCTTTTGAATATTTGCCTGCTGTCATCACACTTGAAAGGGCTGATCCTTATTGTGTTTGTTTCATCACTTTTCTTGATCTCAGCTGCATACCTCCACAATGCAGCATACTATTCCATCTCACACCCAGATTTCTTCAATTGCACCAACCTCTTTGCACTATACAACCTGTTTTCTTTGATAACCACACCCTTCTTACTTCTGATAACAGACTTCATGGATTTCACTTTCCATTTATCAATACTCTTGATCTCTTCCTCATATTGCTGTGCTATCCACCTAGCAGAAGCAGCCTTAACATTCTCCACCCTACTACAATGATGTGTACCACTCAATGCTTTGATTTGCATGGCTACCTTGCCCTTGCCATGAAAAGCATTTGCTTGAAGTCTCCAAGGACAACTCTTGGCAGAACAACTAACAACAATCCTACCCTCATCATTTCTGTCAAACCTAAGCTCCTTCCCATTCTTGATGGAATGATTCCTAATGGCTTCCCTCAACACTTTATTCCCAGGAACACCAATCCCATCTCAAACTTTGGGTTCTCCATATCAGTTATAGGGTTAAAGAGTGAGAAACCCATATACTCAGATGGTTGAGCAACAATTGATGTGGCAGGAATACTCATTTGTGGTGTGGTTGATGTCCCATCAAAGTTCACATTGTCAAGTCCACCCAACCACTGATGTACTTTCACAGACTTGTAGTATGCTGCATTTTCATTTGTCAACTCACAATCACTATCATTGAAACCATCTGAGTTGATTGAATCTTCTCCCATAGACTGATCATCAAAATCTCCTTCTCTTTCATCCACCAAGTGTGAGTACATCTCCCTATCAATATGTTCTCTATCAACTCATTCACCACCTTATGTAGTAGCACCATCCTGTGTAGTTTTCTTGCCAGCTTGTCTGTCACCATGCTCACTATCATATCCATCACTCTCACTCTCATCACCTCCCTCATACTCACTCTCACTGTCATGACCTCCCTCACTCTCACCCTTCTCATCATCCCCCTATGTCCCATCTGTCTCACCCTCCTCAGCCTCTCCCTCTGTCTCACCCTCCTCACCCTCCCCAGCCTCTCCCTCTGTCTCACCCTGCTCATCAGCCCTCTCTTCATCTGTCTCATTCTCACCCTGGTCCTCTAAATCATTCAAGTGCTCTACAAAAACACCAATACAGTCACTCTGATCAACTGAAAATCCCATACTACAAGCATCAATGTATGTTTCCATCTTTACCAACTCTCTACAACAGTTTATCCCAGACTTTGAGAAGTACAGATTCACAGACTTAGGATCAATGCCACACATGCTCACCATTTCTTTAACTTCTAGCATACTCATCTCATCAACATTACACCAATCAAAATGGGATATCCATCCTCCATCATAAAATATTTAGTTCTTAATAAGCTTGCCATGGTGATGCATTACAATAGTGAAGTTGAAGCTTAGTGGGACTACAGAACAAAAAACACCAAAAACAAAGTGCAACATTCAATATTTACCCAAACCTAATATTCTTTGTATCTATAAACTATTGTCAAGCATCAAAACAAAAGAAACATTTTTATCTCGGGAACAAACAGAATCTAAACACAATAAAAAAACCTACTTTGAATATTATAACTAGTCTAACCTGATTAAACTATGATTCTGAGTAAGAAGAACATATAACACCAACATTATCATCGATAAGACCAAAAAGAACAATTTTTTTTTGCTTCGTATACAGTAAAATACACAGAGCACTTCAACATTGTTGGAGAAAGAACTTACCATAATCTGGAGCTGTGCGACCATGAGGAATCCTAGTACTTGGACCCCGTTTTTTCCAAGCCATCGCACTTTCGAAGAAGAAGATCGATCGTCACTTCAATGTCTTTTTGAATTTCTACTGAATTGATTTGGGATTGGAGTGAAATTAGGTTTAAGTGTTTTTTGTTATAGAAGGTAGAAAGTTAGGCGTGTAATTTGTCCATTTTGCCCTTATCAGCACACTGACGGCCAAGTTAACACCGTCTAAGTCTTGTGTTGACTCGATCTATTGACTAACGTTCTGGTGTCGACTCAAAAAAAAAAAAAGGTCTCGGTGTAAAATTAAAGTGGCCCAAAAGGTTTTAGTGAGAAATAAAATTTACTCTTAGTCTTATTATATGTTTTACTATTCTTGTACTCTTAAGTACTTCCTACTACCCTAGAGAAAATAACATATAATTAAACGTTATTATATATACGGACAGGGAGGTAGAGGCTGACGTCAGAGAAATACGGTAGTAGACTTTTACTTATCGCATCTTCTTAGCCTTGATACATTTTTGTTATGCTTCTCCTAGATATTTCGTTTTAAACTTCTGTTTTTCTGCCACTTGACCTCTTGTTTTAGCTTTTGTACGGATATTTCATTTTATTACGGATAAATTGTATTTTGTCGAATGATTTCTGTTTAATTAAAATAATTTCATTATTCTGGATTTACTATCGGACATTATATTTGTAAAACAGGTGAAGTATGAAAACATGCATGAAAATTTTTAAAAAAAAATTCAAAATCTGCTCAATTTAGCGACGGATACTTTATCCGTCGCTAAAATACAGTAAATTTATAATTTTTTAAAAAATCAGCTTTTTAGCGACGGATAATATATGTCGCTAAAAAGTCAATGGTTTATCCGTCGCAATTTAGCGACGGATAAACTATCCGTCGTTAATCTTCCAGTGGGACGACGACTTTTTTATCCGTTGCTAAGGACTTAGCGACGAATCGGCACTGTTTTAGCGACGAATAGATCCGTCGCTAAACAACATATTTTTATAGTGAGATATCCGTCGTTAAACAACATATTTTTATAGTGAGAAGTGTTAAGAGTTACTTTTACATTCAAACTCCATTAGACTGTAACTCAATGTCCAAACATGATAAGTACTCAATTCGGACCCTCTACTCCACCGTCAAACCTTTAACCTCCACCTCGACATGGGAGAAAGAAACTAATTAATTAACTCCAAAACAGGTAATCAAATTGATAATTAACTCACCTGAGCCAATTAATCTTCATCAACAAAAGGCCGGCCTAGACATTTATGGGGTTCTGTGCAAAAATTTTAATTGGGCCCGTAAAAATAATTTAAAAAAAAAATTAATAATAATAATAGAAAAATATTCAAAATAAATAAAATAAAAAAATTTACACCTTCATGAATTGAACACAAACCTTTCATAATCTATATATGACTTTTACCACTTAGATACATAGATTTTAATACTTAGTCATTGTATAGACACGAATATATACATAAAGTCTTAAATTTAAAATTAAGGCCCCTCAAAATAGGGGACCCTGAGCAGCCCGCCTGCGCATGGTCAGGGCCATGCCTCAAACCACCAGGTTGCCCTGCCTTTGTCTCCTTCGATGTCTACATCCTTTTTGTGGTTTGGTACTATCGGCTCCTTCTGAATAATCTAACCTAACTCCATGAGCCAATTTCAGTGGCCTCTCCAGTTTATTTCAATCCGAACCCAGACAAACACAATTACTATAGCCCGTCTCAATTTAACGGTCCATAAAATAGTGACCAAGAAAACCCGTACAACAACTCAATCCATATAATTTCTCGTTTCCAAATTAAATTCATATAGACGGTCCAATAAATTTCGGGATTTTACAAATTTGACAAGTTATAAGATATTATTCTATTTTAGCTCTATTATACACACACTCTAAATATACAATCTCTAAATAATTTTTCTAAAGACGGACCTATGTTGTTAATAAAAACATCAATATTGTTAATCAAAACGTTTATATTGTTAACATTGGTGTTTTTTCATACATAAAAAATGCAATTTATTGACAACATACTCCGTAGATGTTTTAATTAACAATATACTACTATATGTTTTAATTAGAAATATAGATGTTTTTATTAACAATAAACGTCCGTCTTTAAATAAGTTATCTAAAGATCGTATCTCGGAAGACTTAAGTATTTTAATATATAACTGACATATAAATACATTAGAGATATCTCAACCTACATCATATATCATAAGGGAGTGTAGGGAGCCAGTGTAGGGAGCCAGGGACGCAAGCGTTGGTCCTCTAAATGATAAAATTATATTATAAACTTCTGTGAGATACCGTCTCTCGTAGAGATTGGATTAACATTACATATTTAGTTACAATCATCATGTATTTAATTTGAAACGTTGTGTTTTTAATAAACCTGCATTATATATATTTAATTATGTTTTTAAACCTTGTAACTAAATACGTAATGTTGGTCTCCGTCTTTATACGTACGGTCTGTTGCAAAATTTATTCAAATTACATAACTTGAGCTCAACGAACAACAACTTAGGGCCTAATTGGTTCGATGCAAAGTGATGCGTTTTATAATGGTTGACCGAAATGCATCTGGTGATTGGTTTGTTGCATTGTGATGCGTTTCGTAAAGCCCATGCACTTTTGCGGGCTTACGTTTCGAAATGCTGTGGGAGTAGCATTTCAAATGCATGGGGGTCCTCATGTATTTGAGATTTGCGTTTCAAAACCCATCTTCCAGCTGTGCTGGCCCACTTGTCATGCACTTTTTTTTTATTATTGTTTGTTATTTTCTTTTTGTCATATTTCATAAAATATAAAAATATAAAATTTATATCGATTTTCATAGTTTTTCGTCCTCTACAAATAGAGATCACTCTTGACTATATTTCGATTATTCTAAATTTTACGACTTTTATACTCTTAATTTAAAAAAATATTTATAAATGCACATTAATTTCAAATTTTAAGCACTCTTATAATATGGTAAACATGTTAAAAAATAAATAAAAATAAAATATCCGTAACGATACATAAACTAACATCAATCACTATCTCGTATATAACGAATCGATCACTATCTCGTATATAACGAGCATTTGCTTAGGACGTATATTCTCATATCCGCAACGATACATAAAGTAGTCTTCGGTGTCAATAACATCAATCACAGATTATCGATTATTGAATGTCCATCAATAACATCAATAAACGTCTAACTATATCAACTATTCGTCTTATATAACCACTGAGAATATTTAGTCTTTTTGTGGCCAAGATTTTATGTCCAACGCCATTACGATTAAGCGCGTTTGGATAACTGAATTAGATTTAGAACTTTATGTTCACATCCAGAACGAATGCTGGAAGTAGTGGTCGGTGTCAAAATACGTTAATTATATATCAAAACGATTATCGACTATACATACATCTTTTGTCACAGTAATTAGTGTACTATATTTGTCTTTGCGCCAAATTACTCCCAATTCGTCATCTTCTAAGGTTTCTCCAATACGAAAATGCACCTAAACCAATTTGCAAATGTAATTGAAATGTGCGTTTCGGAGGTCCCAAACGCATCGGAAATGTATCGTGTCAAACTGTTACCAATCATTGCGATTCGTGGTCAAACTGCATCTGCAAACACTACAAATGCATTCGGATCTTAGATGTGCAATTTAACCAACCAAATGCGTTTCGAAACCAATCATGATTTTATATAGCAATAATTAGCGTACATGTCCTCTCTTAATTTCTTTTCTGTGTCCTCTCTTAATTTCTTTTCTGTTTGGTTCAGTGCTAACTGCTAAGTAGTCTTTGGTCAACAAGTAAAACATGTGATATTTATGATCCTTAAATTCTGACAAACAATGAATAGCAGAGCACTGAACATATAGCAGTATAGCACTATATATAGGTTTTCCACTAACACCAAATTACATGTACACCTAAACTAAATTTCCACTATTAAAAAAAAAAAAAATTCTTCAACTGGCAACATGCAAACAGTGGCACTCTCCAACATCACCACCACATCCCACCGCCTTCCTCGACCCTCGGCCGTGGCAGTGCCGACACACCACCCAGTCACCAGCCATTCAATGCCGGTAAATAAAACCGAAGTGTTCAAGTCACTCGAAACTTGGGCCTCCGAACGAGTTCTCCCACTCCTCCAGCCCGTGGACAAATGCTGGCAGGCCAGTGAGTTCCTCCCTAACTCCGCGAGGCCCGATAATGACTTCATGGATGAAGTTCGGGCCCTTCGCGATCGAACTTCTGGGCTGCCAGACGAGTTTCTGGTGGTGTTGGTAGGTGATATGATTACTGAGGAAGCATTGCCTACTTACCAAAGTATGTTGAACACTCTAGACGGAGTCCGGGACGAGACTGGAGCAAGCCAAACCCCGTGGGCCTGTTGGAATCGGGCCTGGTCAGCCGAGGAGAATAGGCATGGTGATTTGCTAAGGGGTTATCTTTATCTTTCGGGTCGGGTTGATATGTTGATGGTTGACAGGACTGTGCAATACTTGATTGGCGCTGGAATGGCAAGTTTAAAATCGACATCTGTTACTAGTACGTTTTAGGCGCATTGCTTTAATTTGCGATTGTCTTACTAACGCAAGTTTTTTTTTTTAAATGTCCCAGGACCCGGGATTTGAAAATGATCCATACTTAGGCTACGTATACACATCATTCCAAGAGCGAGCCACATTCGTGTCCCATGGTAACACGGCTCGTCTAGCCAAGGAGAATGGCGATCTGCTGCTTGCACGTATTTGTGGGACCATAGCGGCTGATGAGAAGCGCCATGAGAACGCATATGTAAGGATTGTAGAGAAACTACTAGAAGTCGATCCAAATGGAGCAATGCTAGCCATAGGAGACATGATGAGGAAGAAAATAACAATGCCTGCTCACCTAATGCATGATGGTCAGGACAGGCATCTATTTGAGCATTTCTCAGCTGTAGCTCAGCGCCTTGGAGTTTACACTGCAGGGGATTACGCAGATATTTTGGAGTTCTTGATCAGGCGATGGAGGTTGGAGAAAATTGAAGGATTGAGAGGCGACGGGAAGTGTGCACAAGAGTTTGTGTGTAGGTTACCACTTAGGATTAGAAAGCTACACGAGCGAGCTGATGAACTAGCCAAGAAGGCGGAGTCAAAGGGAGTGAAGTTCAGCTGGATTTTTGATAGAGGGGTCCTTATTTAGGTTACAATTATGTTAATAAAGAATGTGGAATTAATACAAACTGTAGTATTCTTCCAACATATATATTCACCTTATTAATTGTGAAATTGTGATTCTTCTTCATTGTTCACCTCTGTATTCATAGCACTTGCATTCTGCTCTGTAACCTTTGCTGCCACAGTTCTAAGCTTCTATTGTTTTTGTGTGACCCAGAAATTATATCCATGTATGAACTTCTCCACAACCGTGTTATTTCCATGTTTACACTCAGCGATCTTTTAGGAGTTGCATCAAGTATAATAGGACGATCTGATCTGATCGAACCACAGATCACTGGACCAGCACCACGAGGCTAGGCAAGATCACATTAGGAAAAGAGATGAGAAATAAGGCACACTAGAGAGCACTCAAATGGATGGTCCCTAATCTAGTAACCTGCATTACCTTTCAATGTGCATAATTCTTCATGCTGATGGCAACATGTGCTAAGCCCACCAAATGTGCACTTTCTTTACAACACTTTCCAGTCTGGGAATTGGGATTGTGGTCCTCTAAGTCGCGCCTTTTCCTTTCTTACAACCATCGGTTAGCAAATCCATTAGTGCCAAACATGATCTGGCTACAGAGATAAACAACACTCTGCAACTGCATTCCATCCTGGATTATCATGGCATCGAAATCCTTTCAAGACACATCCCCCGGCCCTTTCTTCTGAAATACTACCAAGTAATATGCAACTACTTTCAACCTCTGTTGACCACAACTGCCATCACATTCACATTTCCTGGGAGATACCAGACTATCTACAAAGGCCCTTCCATCGCAATACGAACTATCATCTCCACCAACAATCAAGTTCTCCGTTGTTCCATTTTCCAAGTCACACGGAACCAATTCTTCGTTACAAGTGTAACACATAAGTTGCTTATCCCCAACAAAATGCAGCGGTAAGATTGAATCTCCAAACTCATGGGGGAGATGTGAAATTCGACCCGAACTCCACCACTCCATACTCCTTCATCATCAAGCATTAGTGGCATTTATCAAGTTGTCCACAATCGACAAACATCCACCAAAAACAGTAAGTCCATTCAAGTCTCCCTGCTTCCGTATGCTCAAATGTCCAGCAAAACGATCATTCCTATGAAAATTGGGAGGAATGGGAATCTCGCGAAAAAACTTCATTAGTAAAATCGAAAGCACAAGTGTGACAATGAGATGGGGAACTCCGTTCACAGATAAACCGGTGCACAACACCATTCACAAAGAGAGGTGCCAATAAAGTAATTAGACATAAACTTAAGTAATCAGTTTTATGACCTTAAAATCATCAGAATAGCAGTCATATCATAGAATGAAGAAGAATGATTCAAGTGTCAATCTGAGAATTCAAGATGTTACAAAGTTTGAAACCATGATTTTTTTTAAATAACGTCATTTGGATTTTTAACCTGCCATATAAAGTGAGACCAGAACATAATAATATAGGCAATCATGTCAGATCACATATGGTGTTTTTGCCATATAAAGTGAGATTTCCCAGTTGCTTCAAAGAGTCATCAAGAATTGTAATTTGGTGAGATTTTCTCTCTTGATTGTTGTTTTCTAGTGAGTACCAAGTACAATTACCATAAACATATAAGCTCCATAAGAAATTTAAGTTGCCAGGTGATATATGATCATGCAGATACAGATCAACAAAGCCACACCTCCAAAAAGGCAATTCTACAACTTACAACTTCAAGTCATAGTTCATCCTATTCAAAACATCAAAAACTAGAGTTAGAAGACCATCTGCAACAACTACCTATCAACTAGAACCGTGATCACATTTCACACTTCCCGGGAGACGTGAGGGTGTCTACAAAGGCCCTTCCACCCCAATACCAAGTGTCCACTCCACCTACAATCACTTTCTTGGTTGTTCCGTCTTTCAAGTCACACGCAACCAAAGCATCTCTGTCAGTGTAACAGATAAGTTGTTCATCCCCAATAAAGGACAGCGGTACCAGTATTTCCCCATAATTGTGGTGAGAGATGTGAAATTTCAACCAAGACTCCACCACTCCATACTCCTTCATCACCCAAACATCAATAGTACCATTGCTCAAATTGTCAATAATCCACAAACACCCACCAATAACAGCAAGTCCATTGTAGTCGCTCGGTCTAGTCACCCTATGTTCTCCTCGAGCACGATGATTCCTATCAAACAGGACCGGCATAGGAATCTCGTGAAACACCTCATTAGCCAAATCAAAAGCAGCAATGTGACAACGCAATCCCGAATTTTGTCTACTTCTTTCAGAAATAAACCAGTGCACAGCCCCATTCACAAAAGCCCCCTGTGCAGCTGATGAAATTGAAGGAACAAGTTGACCATAAGGATAAATATCATTAACCCTATACCAAGAACCTCTTTTTACAGAATAAACATCAACTAATGTAACAACTCCATTGTGTTCATTGTTGTCTTCATTCTCATTGGCAGTATAAGACATCATAACCACCTTAAAATCATCAGTAGAAGAGTCATATCCAAACCCATACACCCAAATCCAATTAGGTGAAATTGAATCAGGTAGAGTTAACTCAGGTATCTGTACCTGTTGACGAGTAATTGGATTGAGCAAAAAGGTACTGCTTTCCTCATCTTCCAGAAAAATCACAATCATACGATGCCAACTCTCCGGAAAACCAGTCCATATGCTAACCTGCTCGTCTTCTTGCAGTGGGGAAGTGACGATGTGCAGCGAGTCGAATGCGGTGATCAAAGCGAGGTTCTGGTGCTGGATTGAATTTTGGCGAGTGATGAGGTGCTTTTTGATGAAATGAGTGGTAGAGAGTTGACAAGCACCGGCATTGTCCTACAGATTTGGTGGCTAGTCTGGAGAAAATGTCGAGGATGATTTCTTCGGGAAGATTTAATTTTCAAACCTGGAAATGGTGGAGGTTCAAGAACACGCCCTAGGTTTTGCAAGTGGACCTTTTTGGGCCGTAGAATAATAATATCTATGGGTTTTTATTTTTGTGTTTATATTTTTCATTATTAAAATTAATTTTACTTGTTACTATTATTTTATTCGAATTCACGCTGCAAAATTGTTTAGTTCAAGTTAATTCTTACTACTGCGATCAAAATTAACGTTTCCGCCAATTTCCACTTACGGAGTATCAAAGTTTGATTATTAGTAAAGAAAATGTACCAGTTACGTTAACAACTATAAGTGAAAAAAATACAAGTGTCACAACTTAAGATAGTACTTTCTAAATTTTCACTAACACCTTTATGCAAAAAAGGACCACCTACTTTTACGATATTTCGTATTTCTTCACTATAGCTGTCCGATTTTTGGCTTAGTTTAGTCTTACGGGGTATTTTTTGGTGATTCATGCGTAAAATTGATTTTGCTTATACTTTTGTAACACCCTCAAGTTTTTAATATATTGTATGTATTGAGAACACTACTCATACCAATAAGTTGTAGGGAAGTTTTCCAGTCGTACGAGTCTTGATCAAATTGTCGAAAATGACGTTAAATTGCACAATATATCACATTGAGAGAGAAAGAATCACACGACCCAAGGTCTGACGCACAAGGGGATGGGGGCTCTACAAATGGTATCATAGAGGGAAAATCCAAGACCGATGAGGGGTGCGGGATAGCTGGTCCCGAGATGCTGCTACCCTCACACTAAGGCTCGAGGAGGCCGTCGAACATTTTAAGGGGGTAGAGTTTAATACCCTGTATTTCACATTTGTTAAGAGGGACTGTGGTAGATGATATTATATATAGGAAGGAAGGAAGGTTGGATTAGATTTAGAGTAGGTAGATAGGGATTAGTTATTGTTGGGACTCTAGTACTTGAATGTGACTCTATCAATGATGATGAAGCAAAGATAAAATTAAAACAACTTCCCAGTTTCCTATAAAGCAATCAATCAATCACCACCGTTCAAATCTTCCGTACAATTACTACTATTAGATTAGAAGCAAAATTCTGGGCTTTCGGTATTTTGCCCAGAAATTGCAACAAGTAGTAAACCAACAAGAGAGTCGACGAGAACAATGAATATATGATATATCTAAGGATCTGAAAGATCATACTGACCTGAACAATTAATAAATGAAAAATACCTTTGTCTCCCTTAAAGTCTACTGGATGGATACATATTGTATTTGAATCAATAAATGTGAATGGATGTTCCTTACTATAGAATCAGATGAATGACTGATGAAATATATATGAAAAAATCAATCAAACTGGAATACTTTGCCAATAAATCACCCAAACAAATAAAACATCGAAAAAACCCCTCAAATTTGTCTACTTTTTTCTTCTCCTCTTGTTGGGTCTTTCATCATCTTTAACATCTCAAGCAACCCATAAAGATTCCTCTTTTTCCTTTACTCTTTTATATTTATTTACCTCTCTCGAATATCTTGAATTCTCCGTCAACTGTTTGATGAAATGCTCATGGGCTGATAGAAAAAGCAAATAGACGGTCAGGTAGAGGATACGGAGAAAGCAGAAAGGTGAAGATTTCCCATGGAAGGAGGTAAAGTTTTTTCCTTTTTTCTGGGTTTTTTTTACTTGTGATTCGGCTATGCCAGATCGTGATACAATCGGTGGTTTTTGTGTGCATTTTGGTTTTTTTTGCCTTTTAGATTGACTGTTATGATTTCGGGAATGATTGAACTTGGGTTTCTATTTTGTTTAGAGGAATTAGGTTCTGATTGAATGATCTCTATGCCTTTCAGTGATTCGATTTGGTGCAGATGATTAGGGCTGTTTGTATATGGTGTTGATACTGCTGGATTTGATATCTGCTATCATGGTTTATAGGGTTGTTCATTTGCTTTTAGCAGAGAAACCACTCTCCCAAGGGTTGTTTTATGCTGAGTTTTGCTTTATGGTTCTGGGTGTATATGACTCTTGAGGAAATTTAGATAGTAAGATAGATCTTAAAGCGCAGAGGGGTTAGCTGATTTGTCGATACTGACGAACGAATAGTTTTACTCACAAATGTATTTGATAGTTTATGCACACAACTACAAAGTTAATATTGATTATGCACTGTGTGAGCTTTTTACTTGTATTTTCTTGCTGACGTAATCAAGGCAGCGCTATTTTCATTTATGATCAGTCTGCAGATCTTAGAAAATGTTGATTTTTGATACAAGTTACTTGTTTCATTCGCAAATGTATATGATAATCAACGCACCGAATGGCAAAGTCGGTATTGATTATGTAATGCATTAGCCTTTTCTTATAATTTCTTGTCGACGCAGCTGTTTGTCATCTATGATCAGTCTGGATCTTAGGGAGTGTTGATTGTTGATCCAAGTTACTAGTTCTACTTGCCGATGTATTTGAAAATCAGTGCTCGAGAAAGTTATCCTGATTATGGAATGCATGTGAGCTTTTTTACTTGAAATTCTTCTTGGCGCAGTTCAAGGCAGCGCTCTTTGTCATTTATCATCAGCCCGTGGATTTTTGGGGATGCTGATAATTGATAATTTGATACAAATTACTAGTTTCACTTGGAAATGTATTTGAAAGTCAACGCAGAAACGACAAAGTTAATCTTGATCATGCAAATGCGTGCAAGCTCTTTACATATAAATTATCCTTGATGTATAAGTCAAGGTGGCGCTGTATGTCCTTTATGATCAGTCTATGGATCTTTTTGTCATGTATTAAGAGTTTCCATATGCCAGCACATGAATTAAGCTGTTTCATTCGGTATCATTAGCCTAGTTTTTCAACTATAGGTGCCTTTTTCGCATCAGGGTATCATTGCTGTTAGGAGTTCAGCCCTTTGGGCTGTTGGACAAGAACTTAATGTGAATGTTGACCTCGAGTATGCTGCATTCAAGACTTGTATTTACTAGCATTTTATTTTTTGATAAGGGCTTGCATATAAATCCAGTTCAGCCCTTTCAGTTGATCATCCCTTGTTGATCTGGTTTTGCCCTTTCGGTTAATCAACCTCTGTTAATCTGGTTTTTTTCCTAGTCCGTTCAGGATCAGGTGAAATGCACTCTGAAGATGATAAAGGCACTATGGAAAAGAACCCTAAAAGGATGGTCAAGACGCGTGCACAGGTTGAGGCACTTGAGAAACTTTACAGTGGTAACATACTTGTAATTCTATTTTCATGTCTAGTTGAATAAATTAATCATGTCTAATGCCTTCTATTTGTCTCTCTTCAGAAAATAACCATCCTATGACGGAAACAAAAAAGCAGCTTGCAGATTCGATAGGTTTGACAGAGAAGCAAGTTGCGGGGTGGTTCTGCCACAGAAGGTTGAAAGATAAGAAGGAAAGGAAGTTAATGAACGGTGAAAACCACACAATTGGAAGGCAAGACCGATCAAGTGGAGTCGTACAAGACCGGGCCAGTGGGCACAGGCAAGATTCCTGTGGTAGCACTAAACTGGGTGAGGATAAGAATTTTGATACGAGGGAAGTCGAAAGTGGGAGGCTAACTCAACAAGAGTATTATTCTGCTGGAGAACAGATATACGAGCGCAGTGGTAACTATGCTGGAAATTACAAACGCATAGATAATGCATCTTCTAGAAGTAGTTCGTCGTCAGACGATAGTTCTAATGATCACAATGGGGGTCCAATTGATCCAAAGATTTCAAGGTATCCGATACCAAGATTTCCTTTGGATGGAAAGAGCTTGAAGAGTAGGCCCGGCCCATCAGGTTATTTGAAAGTGAAGGGGCAACCAGTTGAGAATCCTGCTATAACTGCTGTCAAAAGGCAGCTGGGGAAGAATTATAGACATGATGGTCCACCACTTGGTGTTGATTTTGACCCTCTCCCGCCTGGTGCATTTGAATCACCTATGCAGGAACCAGTCAATGGTGAGTTGGAATGTTTGTACTTTTTCTTTTTCTTTGATATTGTTAATTCAGTCTGTTCTGAAACCTCAACAAACACCGATGAACGGGGTGCGTCTCTGGCCTATGCTTATCGTGCTGTTAAGCAAAAGCTAGCACTGCATAATTTCTTGTAAGCCCAAGAAGTCTATACGAAACTCACAATCAAATAATAAATGGTAGTCCTTGATTTAATCTATAATAACTCACTTCAAGAGACCCTTTCTTGCTCATTAAAGGCCTCAATCAGAGTAGAAGTTCCGACTTCAGCTTATACTTGAGGCTCTTCAACTATATTCTTAGAGTTTATAAAGCTGGCTGTGACCTGCTGGAATACTCTATGTACCAAACTTGTTTCGTTGATTAACCATTTGAGCCTATTTTGATGCAAGTTTAGTGATCAATTATGATTGATTGCTTTAGTACAACAGTATTCTCAAACTGAAATATCTGAGGGCACTACCCGCAATGGCCAAATGTATACTTGCCAAAAGTATCAGGAGCATTTTAACATTCTCGTTTCCTTTAATTGGAACTTTACATTTTAATCTTATGTAGGATTTATCTTGGTCCCCATGTCTCTGTATAGTTTCCACTACCTGCTGTTCTGATGCCATTGTCTATGTTCTAACTTGAAAAATAATATGAATTACTTCAGAGGCTTATTGTGATGAAGAGGATGATCTTCCTGCCTCACCTGATGTTCCAACAATGCACCAGCATCCTAAGTTCAGGAAGGTGAGTTTTTTGGCTTATGTTCGTTTCTGTATGATCAAAGTTTCACCTTTTCTTCTTTTGAAAGAAAAAATTAGATTCTGTGTATCCATTTAGTTGTGGATCATATGCATCCATGCTGTGCTTAAAGAGTAATTACTTCACTTTATCTTCAACATTCTCTGAAGATTTTAACTAAAGGTCCTAATGAAGTGCACAGAAACTGCTCTAACATGTAACAAATCTATAATCATGTACCAAGACAGTGAAACACTGTTGTACTTTTATCATTCATAATAATATTGCACAATCAAAGATACAATAGTGCCTGGTTTTTCCTTTGATTTGAGAGCATGAAAATGAGGTTTAATTGACTGGTGTTTTGAAATTTCCATTGAGGTATTGCAAACTGGTAAACTGGATCTCCTGGTGCATATAATTTACCCACCTTTACCAGAAGACTTCTGTGTGACTGTTTATCTTGCTAGTCGCCACTGTATTCTGCTTTACTGTTTCTGTTTTGCTGTCTAAGATTCTATGCCTTTTAATTTCCTAAATCAATAGTCTTAAGTCTTAACATATATTTGTAGCAAGTGTTGTATCGAAATAGAATTATAACGTGAGAATCAAAATGGTAGATTTTTATCTGGTTATTGTAACACTATGTTTGTGGGGCAAATTCTGTTACTTATGGAGGATGACTGTTCCAATGGAACTTTTCGTTTCTGGACATGATGTCCATGGTGTGGATAATTTATTTTAACTTTTCAACAATACTGGATGCCTGGTTGATTTTATTTTACTTGTTTTGCTAAGGTTGATTTCAGGGTTTTATTTATGGATAACGAATACTAACTAATCAATTGTCAGAGTAATATTCCCAGTTTGGACCTGTAGATTGTTCCAACTGGTGCCCAAAGTCACAGCTGCTAAGACTTTTTTCTTTCTTTTTCAAGGTGCCTTGCCCAGTTATTTAGTTTGCAACAATAAGCTGCCCTCTTTCCTGTAATGAAGCTGCATTTGTTGATTGTAAATAAGCCGCCCTCTTTTCCAAAAATTGAACCAACATTCCACTTTAAATTAGTAAATTTTTATTTGTGGCAGTATGAAACTTGATTCTTTTTTATTTTTTGTAATGTTGATTTTTTGTTGTCCATGCAGGGATATGAATACAACTATGCCATGGGTTCTCATAATCCTAACATGGATGGGATGAGGTTTGAAGCTTCAAAAAGGTCTGAAGTTCCTTACAGTTTTGTTCACCCGAAATCCAGTGAAGCTATTCTCTTACCCCAGAATGGTATGTATTATCCTCGGAGGAGTTCTTCAGTAGAATTTCCAGAAGGTCCAACAAGAGATGTGCATGGCAGTGAGAATAGAGATGACTATGGAATGTGGCCCAGACAGGGTGTTGACAGAGTAGGTGCAGTTTCAAGACATCGTGATCTGCAACTACATGGTGAGAAAGTGAGAGCAGAACCGAAGCCTTACAGTAAACATAATTATCCCGGCAAACATATTTCTCAGGGTGAAAATGTTGAAAAGACTTCCTATTATGCTATGAAAGGCTATGAGCATCATAATAGCTTGGACATGGGGCCTCCCAGACAGACCGTGAAGGTTTATACTTCCTTCTTCATAAAATTACATTTTGCTACTTATTTCCTTGAACCTTGATCAATGTGCTTTGATGATGTTATATGCAGGAAGGCAAAGCTTTTGCAGAAAGGAGGATAATGAATGACGATCAACTTCAAGTTCCGCTAAGAAATGATAGCATTGTAAGTGAACATTACTACACTGTTGCAATCTGTGTAGACTGTGAAGATGCGTCCGACTGATATATTTTCTCATTGTCAGGCTCCGAAGAGAATGAGAAATGATTACCCTCATTATGAATATGTGAAGAGAGACTCAGTAGCCATGAGGTTTGCCCCAATACTTTAATTTTGCTTACTGATGTTCTGAAGCACATAATTTTACTTCTTTCTTACATCAAGTAACACAGTTTTGTGTTTGTAACACCATGAAATTTCATTTTTTAATGTTTTAGGCCCAGAGCTGATATGCCGACTAGTTTTAGTGAAGATGATGAAAGTGCAGAAACAGGTTCTTCTGTGGATTGAGAACTACTTCAAGTTATGTTACTCCACCGTGTCCATAGGTGGTGCTTGACGTTTGTAAAGTGAATGGTTTTGATGCGTAGGATAGGAAACTCTCGTAGGATCTTTATGACAACTTAACCGTGGATTCGTTGCTTCCTTGCCTAAATCGTCAATCCTTGTCTAGATTGAGTCACATATAAATCTTGTACAGATGCAATTTTTTTGTTCAGATTTGGCTCTCCTGATAAGGAATTTGGTGTTATTTACAGACTCCATTTGGTCTTGTCATAGTTTTGCAATATGCTGGTGAAAACTAGAATTGGTACATTATGGCTTCCTAATAGGAGAATGGTAATTTCACTTGATTTTGTAGTTCTAAAGTTGGAGTGGTTAATTGCGAAAGGAGAAATGCAGGAGTAATAATTGCTGGCAAGGCCCAAAGCCAGTTAGATGTAAGTTTTGTAAGTGAACTAATTTTGCCCTTTGGAATGAAAAATAACTCCCATCCCATCCATAATTCAAATCCAAGAATAG
The DNA here is from genome assembly GCA_026545765.1 of Plantago major. Taxonomy (NCBI): domain Eukaryota; kingdom Viridiplantae; phylum Streptophyta; class Magnoliopsida; order Lamiales; family Plantaginaceae; genus Plantago; species Plantago major. The sequence continues at coordinate 38,664,422 of CM048839.1, forward strand.
CTGTCAACATCCATATTCTTTTTAAAACAGAAAAACAAACTAAAAACTTCATAATTTAACCAGTTACAGCTTCATGATCTAATTACTAATAAGATTGAAGAACTTATGGACAAGGGGGCATTGAAACTTTAACACTCCCTTAAAGCATTTGGCTGACTTTCCTCATCGTCGGCCTTAATGAAGCATCTTCCTGAACGCACCAAATTCCGACCATCACAAACCTCGCCACCCTACTTCTATCACTTAATGCGTCCATATCATTGTCTAACAAATTATCTAACCTGTTCTCCTGAAAACAGTCCCAGACCCAATCTGTTAGAATTGGTACGTTTTCATCATCATTCATGCTTCCACATTTTTCCTACATGAGATGATCTCTAGTAGCAACACACCAAAGCTATAAACATCAACTTTGGCAGTGATCTGCGTGTTTCTGAACCATTCAGGAGCAACATAGCCTTTCGTTCCCCTTATGTTGGTCAATGTCCGAGTCTGGTTCATCTTCAAAAGCTTAGCCAATCCAAAATCTGAAATCCGACCATTGTAATAGTCATCTATCAGTATGTTCTGAGGCTTTATGTCACAATGTATGATCTGTGAGTTGCAGTCTTCGTGCAAGTATGTTAGACCTCTTGCGATCCCCATTGCGATTTGTGACCTCAGGCTCCAGCTCCTTCTTGGAGTACCAAAAATAAAGTCTGCTAGAGTTCCATTACACATGTACTCGTATACTAGAAGGCGGTTGGACCCCTCATCACAAAATCCAAGCAGGCTAACCAAGTTTTTGTGATGCGTATGGCCAATTGCATTCACTTCTGTTCTGAATTCCTTCTCTGTGTCATGAGAGAACCGATCAAGTTTCTTCACCGCAACTACACTTCGGAAACCATCATGGATTACTCCTTTATATACTGTTCCAAAGGCACCCCTGCCCAGTTCTTTAAACCCATTTGTGGCATGTACAAGTTCTTTGCAAGTAAAATAACGTAAATTTGTTCCTACACTGCCTTGAACCGGTTTGCCAATTGTGATCTTTTTGTTGTAAATAAGGAAGAAGCTGAGGGAAGCGACCATTATGAGTATGAAAACTGATCCACCTAAAAGTGCTGATAACACGATCATCAATGTGTTGCGTTCCCTTCTTTGTTGTGTTCCATCCAAACTTGGTGGATTAGGATCAATTCGTGGGATGTCAACGCTCCGGGATTTGAGAAAGGCCCTGACCGATGGATTATTGTCAATTCTTCCATTTGACAGTGGCAACCTCTTCTTCCAGCATGAACTTGACCGAAGAACTGCCGCACCACAGAAGCAATCGTTCAAGCAAGAGTTCCTGCAAGTATCTTCTGTACTAGAGCTTACTTCTTCATAGTCATTCAGAGGCCAATCTACATTAGGAACTTCAAACATCTCAAATGACGAGGCATTATCACCAGACATACAGTTCGGCAATGTTCTTGGCAAGCAATCTCCATTTGGATTGTTCGGATCAACCAAGTAAAACCCTGTTGGGCAATGGCAAACTGGTGCCTGATTCTCCATTCTGCACACACTGTTATAACCACAAGCTCCGCTACCCCTTCCTCCCATGATTTCTGAACAAATATTATCAGGCAATATTCCTGCCGTAGTCCATCCTGGATTTCCCGAAAAATTTCTGGGGTGATAATATTGAGTGAAAACCCCGTTGAAGTCCAGTGTTGCCCTGTAATAGTTAACGGAAGCAGGTGGATTCGATCGAGACATAAGAGTCGTCTGCTCTCCATTTCTCCCTGTCACAGAAATTGAACCTCTTTCATTGAACAACACCTGATAACCAGAATTTGATGTGTTTACATCAGAGGTTGAGCTGTTGAAATAGTCATCATCAAAATCTCCAGTCGACGAAACACCTCTGCTGCTCAACACAAAATTCCCATCTCGAAGCATACGAGCATAAAATCTTCCCCGAGTGAAATTGGTCTCCGTCCATCTGGAAAGAAGCATGCCACCATTTCAATGATCTGAGTAGGCAAAATGGTGTCAGCTGGATTCCTGAAACTTTCCCACAACCAATCTGAATTGCTACCTGACAGGATAAAGTTTCCAGTATCATTCATGAATCCATGAGCGACTTCATCTGTAAGGTTGTTCGTGTTCCAGAGTAGCCTGCCCATGGAATCCCGGAGCAGGAGCCCTCGGGTAGCATCGAGCTGTAATGTTGAGCCACGAGGAACAGGATAGCTTCTTCTTTCGAACCAAACAATGGTTCTATCTGGGATTCTGTTGAACCATATGGAAAGTATAAAGAAATCAGTATTGTTTGGGAGCTGTTGAAAGCCAAAAGCGAAATCTCCTAAAGGCGAAAGCCATGGATCAGAGTTCTCCGTTGCTGTGATTGAGTTGCCTACGTACACTTACATTGCCATTGTTTTGAGCCAAGATACAAAATGGAAATATGAATATAATAACAATGATGGATATTTGGAGACTACTATGAAGAGCCATATTTGCTGCTGGTAAATGGGAATAAGGTTGGAACAAATTCGTTAAAGAGTTTGGCATGACAATACATTATCGAAACCACTAATTTAAAGCTTCAAGTCTACTTTGGACATGCAACAAGTCAATCTCCATGTAACATAAGTCAACAATAAAAGATCATTTTATAAAGCTGCTTATGATGAACTAAATTAGGAGAGTTGGTTAATGGAACATTTTTTCTGAGGGGAAATTTTGAGGGATATATATGTTAAATTACAATAAATCTAGGATCATCAAAAGTTAACTATTAGGCACCCCTACTGTTGGCACTATATTATATTTAGCCCAAACTATATTAAGTTTTACATGCATGAAACTGATGACATCATAATAATGACAATTTAAGAAAATATTTTTTAAAAAAGAAACTAAATAAAAATCGAAATAGATGTACATAATCGGCCTTGGGCGGATGGGCTGAAATTTGAGCTCCTAGCAGGCCTGCTCCGATCTGGAGCCCTCCGTAATGGAGCTCCACCTATGTCCACTAGTTCTTCTATGTTTTTTCTTTTTTCTTATGACTTCCTATTTCATTTTGAAGGGGAGTAAATTTGTCAACACAGTAAAAAATAACGACTTAATGTAATTTTGTGAAACTATAGTAAAGTTTTAGCAGCTGTCGGATTTATGTTTAATTTATGATATAATTGGGGGGCTTTATATAATTTTCCCAATTTCTTGTTGAATGATCTGAAGCAATATTAATGATTATTTTATTCTAGATGGTAACCCCACAATTGAAATTTTGCAGTATTCCAGCTGTAGCCCAGCTTTTAGTCTTTTACTCGTGGTCATCTCTAAGAATTGATCGAGTCTATGCTTAGAAACAAGTATCTAATGATCCGAGTCATCCGACGACATAAGCTAGTTATAGGGAAACTATAGGAGTATTCTTTACTTTATGGCTGGAAGTTTTTGTTGATTCTTGTCTGAGCTATAGTCAAATACGTGTTTATCAATTGAATTGTGTTTGCCGATACAGAGCAGCAATTTTACATCCTAATCTCTCTTTCTTCATGCTAACTTAGTGTTTGAGGCTATGTTTTAAAAGCCGGAACCGGAGGTTGAGCCGGCCGCCCTCAAAAAAAGGTTCAACCGGGTCGGACCGGTTCACCCGGATAGAACCGGTATGACATCATTTTAATATATATATATATATACACCCTAAATTATTGATATTAAATTAAAAGGTTCCAAACATAGATAGATCATAAACATAAATATAAAAAGTCACAACTTCAAATCATCATAAAACGACATCGCCCAATGTCATACACATTACAATCATAAAAGTCTACAAGCAATTAATGAGATAATAGAGTTCCAAAGATCAAACTCAACAATAATACGAGAGTTCAACATCATCGTTCTCATTTGTTGTAACATTTTCCGCATTTCCTAAATACAAAACATATAGATTATTTAATGACCAACAAAATGAATAACTAATAAATAGAACAAACATGAATTTTATGTTTGATTTGCATTATAAAGTATAAACCCAATAGAAAACTCAAAATATACATAACAATTAACAATAAACTCACCAATAAAATATATTTAATTTATATAGTTCAAGAATAAAAAATACAGGCACAAAGAAAAAAAAGGACATCTTTTTTTTTTATTCTAGTCAAGTCGTGAGGGACTGGGGCTTTTATTTTTTTTAAAATTAAGGGTTGCTTTTGCAAAAAACCTTTTTTCCTAAGTTCGCACCTGACGGGGTTTAGTTGGAAAAAAAAAAAAAAAAAGCCCAACCGGCCCAACCCGGTTCCGGGTCACCGGTCCAACCCGGTTTTGGGCCGAGTTTGCCGGTTTTTGGGGCAGCGGCTCAATACCGTTTTTTAGCCCTATTTGGGCCGGCCAAGACCGGTTTAGCGGTCCGACCGGCCGGTCGGACCCGAATTTTAAAACATACTTTGAGGTTATATGGAAGTGCCAATTCGCTACAGTCTACTTCTACAAATAAGTTTTATGTTATAGTATCTCATTACTTGCTAGTTCACGAGTGTTGAACAAAAAAGACAAACCTAGGGGTGTACGCGGGCGGTTACGGACGGTTATTTGCCAAAGTTCTAACCGACCCGCTTATGTTGAAATTTTCCCAAAGGGGGAAAAATAAGTGAAAGCCTCTTCGTTTTGGAGTAGCTCACACGCGAACAAAGCAAAGCCTGTAAAACTGAAAACCTAAAATGAAGACGAAACCCAATCATCATCATCATCATCATCTTCCCGATGAAATCTTAATCGAAATCTTCACAAGACTCCCAGCAAAATCCGTAGGCAAATGCAGGTGCTTGTCGAAATCATGGCGATCTCGTCTCTCGACCCCCAAATTCATCAACCAACACCTAATTGCTACTCAAAAAACCAATCAACGAGACAATCTCATCCTCACTTCCTTCACAAATCACCCGGTGATGTGGAACGAATGGCGTCAAATTATTTTAGTTTATTATTTTTCTGTTATATTTCCTTTTTCTTAGTTAATTAGAATTTGGTATTTTCCTTTTTCTTAGTTAATTAGGATTTGGTATTTTCCTTTTAGTTGGTTAGGGATTTTCTATTTAAGCACTTGGTTGGTTATTGTTAGAGGTAGGAGTTTTGAGATAATATATGAAAAATCGAGGTTTTTCTCATATCTGTCAATTTTCGGTATTAATGTGAATCAACGAATCTTGATCCATCAATTCTCGATATTTTGTTGAATCAACGAGTTTTGAGTCAACTCTCGGTATTCTTTTGAATCAACGAGTTTTGAGTTTATTGTTCTTGTATCCAACCACGCACGCTGCATCACCCGGACTCCATTACAAATGGCCCGGACAGCTGCCACACCATCAGTCACCCTCTTACTGTTAATGCCGTTGCAACCGAGCTTGATCTGCCAAAAACTAGGGCTATAATCATTGGCTCTTGCAATGGTCTGGTTTTGTTGACAATTAAGAACGATTCTAATGGATTTCGCGACATGTTTTTGATCAACCCCACCACCCTTCAGAAGGTAAAATTACCCCAATGTCCTCTTGAAGGCTTCGTCAAACTGCCTGAATTTATGGTGTTTGGACGTGATCGATTAAGATTGTATGGGTGCGGTTACGATAGCTTTACTGATGATTACAAGATTGTGCAGCTTTCTTATTTTGTTGGCCTAAGGGGTGCTTCTATTGTGCTACTTCATGTGTATTATGTGAAATCGGGTGTTTGGAAAAGGATTGGGTCTCCTATAGATAACTTTGTTCCTTTTGATTCGAGTGGGGATTTTGTTAATGGAGCTGTACATTGGTTGTCTAGGTGTGTAGATTCGGGCTATCAGTCCTTAATTGTTGCTTTTGATTTGGCCCGTGAGGAATTTAGTGAGATTGCTTTTCCTGCTGATTTTGATGGGAGGTTGGGGCTCCGTAGTATTCCCGTTTGGGTATTGTAGACAACCTGGATCTTGGTGGTATTGATATATGGATGATGAAAGAGTATGGCCGGGTCGGTTCTTGGACTAAATTATTTAGTGTTCAAGGAGGAGAGATGGGTAGTATTCATAAACCCTTGTGTTTTATTGGGGACAAGGAGGTTTTGTTGTTGACTAACAATCAGAATATGTTTATCTATGATATTCGAAAGAATACATTTAAGGATATGCTTGTGAATGGAGTAACTGCTTGTTTTTATGCAGGGGTAGCGTTTATTGACAGCCTCGTCTGGCCAGTCTAATTGGTAGCGAGGCAGAGGAATTATGGGTGAAATTGAAAAGCACGGAGAACAAGTGGTAAGCAAGGAGAATGAACTCTTCAATTGATAGAACCTGGTTAAAGATGTATTCTTGATCTTGAATTGTTCACTTGGTTGTGATATGCAATGCATTTTCTGTTTGATCTTGAATTATTCACTTGGTTGTGATATGCAATTCATTCTTTGTTTGTTGCGAACTGCTAAGTGCAATTCAATGTCTGACTCTAGTCTCTATCCTTACCTTTCTATGGTCTTTAGGGTCTGTTATTTGCGTCTGAACTGCACTTTTTTACATACAAATTACAATTTAGAATCATATACATTTATAACCGGGAGCCCTTTATAACCATCCCCAGAACCTGTTCCTAAATCCTAATCGGTAAAACATCCAAATGTGATGAACCCTAATTCGAATTTCATGAAATCCAATTCATATATATCTACAACCAGACTTGGAACTCGAGTCTTTTTCATCACTCCACTATAGAATCTTGATATTAGGCTGCAAAAAAAGCCTTAAACTCTGAGCCTCTTCTTATTCCAATTGCTGTGAGTCTGTGACCCATTTTGGAATCCGTCTGTCGTAGACCATCTTTCTTCCAGAATCGTTATGATGTGGGCTTAAAGAAAGTCTTTCTTCCTGCTATTTCAAAGAGGGTCTAGAATAAAATTTAGGGCAAATTACAGTAGGCCCTCCTAATAAATCTCGTAATAACACTTTAGTCTCTCTGATTTTAACAATAACATTTTAGTCCAAAATTGATTTTTCGCGTTGACCGGTAGATTAAATCATTTTCACGTGGATAATTAAAGTATCCATTGATTGATAAAAATATAGAAAAATTCATGAATTCTTTTTCTGTCCAATCAAAGCAAGCAATTCTAATTTTTCATTATTTAATTCTATACGGTTTAATAAAAATTGGATTGACCTTTCGGTATAATTGCTATGCTTAGTGTGCGACTCGTTGGTTTTTCAGGTTAGGATAAAAAAATACGAGCTCGGTAGTATGAAAACCAACTCATCACTTCGTATTATCTGGATCTAACGAACCAGTCAAGATATGATAAATCGGTCATATCTTTGTAGCAACTGAGATTTTGATGTTCAAAAATTCTAAGTTTAAAGCAAAAAAGAAAAAAGAAAAAGGTGCGGATAAATGGAAGGATGAAAGAAAGAGAGAAAAAGAATAGCAATGCTATAAAATCCAACATGTAAGGTCTATGCGCCATATCCTAAAAACAGTGTAATAAAGCATCAATACTAATGGATTCATCCATAATGAAATAGTCAATGAATCCTCAGTATAGAAGAAAAAAGAGCTTCGAGTCAATAAAGACTAAGAAGGTTGACTCGAGAATAAATTGCATTATTAGCTCCATTGTAGGATTAGGACCTAACCATTAAGTACGAAGCGGTGGGAACGAAGGAACTTGTGAATGCAAAATCTTTTATTGAACAAATGAATCTTACTAATTCACTAGTCTGGATGGCGAAATTAACCAGAAAAAATGCATCAACTTTCAGAAATCCTAAAACCCTTTTAAGTTTAATTATTAAAAATCTCACAATTGACCGAAAACAATTTACTCTTTCATTTTCATCTTCTTCTTCATCAAACCTTTATCTTTCACCATTATTCTTCATCTTCTTCATCATCAAATTCGTTTTCATTCATATTCCAAGTATATTCGTCATCAACAACACAGAACTAACACTAAACCCTAATTCCTAATTTTTAAAAAAAAAAAAATTCACCATTAATGGAGATTGAAGCTCCATCAATGAAGCCCGAATCAGGCTCCAATGTAGCCCGAATCGAGCTCCATTGGTGGAGCTTTGACTCCACCATTAATGGAGCTTCAACAACTCCATTTTCGGAGCTGTTCAAGCCATTTTCAGAGCTGTACAAGCTCCATTTTTAGAGCTTCTACAACCCCGAAAAATGGAGCTTTTAAGCTCCATTAATGGAGCTTTTGAAGCTGCATTCATGGAGAAGTTTAAAAAAAATAAAACATTAGAGCCCTTTTTGCAATTTGTTTGAATTGAAATTTAACAGGAGAAACAAAATATGGGTTGATTTGAATATATAATAAACTTTAGGGATATAAATTGTGAGTGTTAAATAAACAAGAGTGGCCAATTGCAATTCGTTTTTGTTATATATGAATATTGAAATAAAGAAAATCATTTTCATGAATATCCACATCATTATTTCTCCGCCACTTAGGATATTCACGTTGACTTTTGGACTAAAACGTAATTGATTTGTGAAAACTGTCTTATGTTGTTATTGTTCAAAATAGAGGATCAAAGTGGGTGACCCTGTTTATTTGGAGGGATCTGGTGTAATTTTCTCTAAAATTTATCGCCGCTAAAGAAATGGCTGGAAGAAATGGATTGTTATGAACATGATGGTTTGATTTGGGGATTTCTTTAATTTGATTTTGTGTTGAGATGTTGACAAATTGTTGATTTTAATTGATATTAAATAAAATATTTTAATTTTTTAGTAAGTGTATTTTTATTATATAAAATAATTTTTTTCAATATATATTTAAATAATCTAAGGCGATAATGGCGGTTAGAGCAACACATAGTGCAACACCTTATGCGACACGAGCGACACCCCACCGTTAAATTTATAATCTAATGGATCAAAATAAGTAACTGAAGTTAGTCAGGGCGACACTTCGACTGTAGTTAGAAGACCCTACTTTGTAATTGTCACGCCCCAAAACCAAAATACTTTGGCGCGACCGACCGTCTATCGTGAGATGGACTCATGCCAAGACGAATCCTCAATTTAATTGTAAAACAGTTTGAAAAGATAATTCAGAGCATCTAAAATACAAATACTATTCTAGAAATGTTGAACTAGTTACAATCTTAGAAAGTACAGCTTAAGTTACAAAACCTTCACTTGACACCACTAGCTGCTCTAACCCAACTTGCCTCTACTAGCAACCTCCACGAGACCAGAACCACTCAGACCACTGGAAAAAAAGTGTAAGGGTGAATCTCCTGGCACTTTTACCGGATCAAGCAGAATTCAAAGTATACATATATATATACATATATATATGTATATATATATGCATCAATACGTTCACATATCCAAAAATCATAACATGGAGTACTTTCACAAAACAGTAAAACGGTAGTTTTGTTCAATCAGATTTTACACTAGGCCACTATTAAATCCTGTGGCAGGGAATATGGCATACATAACAGTAACAATAGGATAAAACTACATAGTATAACAGATTAATTAGGTACCTGCAGTATCCGAACCGTTACACAGCCTATTACATGCAGTGGGAATTGAAGAGAAAAATACCATCAGCACTTTGATCTGTAAATTCAACTGTTAGGGGGTCAGGAGTCAGGACATGTTTTTATGAATGTGCAGGGAATTCCATATTCAAGAGGGGCGGGTGACATCCCAGTACAAAACGTGGCTCAAACTTTTCCCCAGATACGTCCTTTATTTCCTTCTCGTTTCTAACTACAAAGTACAGAAAGTAGCAGTTTTTCTTAGGTTTTGACCGAGTAGACATGAACTGTAGTTGTCAGTCTACTGTTTGATATATTAACGTGACTATCTCTGTGTAAAATACAACTATATAGGAATAAGATGCAATAATACTCTCTCCGTCCCGCAAAACTTTTTATACATTTGTCAATTTTAATCGTTCCATAGAACTTCATACATTATCAAAAAAGGAAGCTACCCCACACCCAATAAATAATAAACAATCTCAACTTCACACTCAAATTACACATTTTGCCACTAAAAGTACACTTTTTTCCAACTTTTATATATTATATTATTACTTTAACTTTTCGCATAAAACTGCACGCTAACCCTAATGTATGAAGTTCTCCGGGACGGAGAGAGCATGATCTAACTAGAACGCGATAACACACTACGCTTATTATTGTGGTATATAGTTATAAATAATTGAAGGATTATATGAATGTAGGTAATATCGTTGTTTCTGATACTGAATTGACTTTATTCGAGTTGAATTAGAATTTGAATTGATCTATTTTAATGTAATTGGAGAAGTTGTCTGAAAGAGAGACTTCTGAAAGTTTTATGATCCAGAAAAACGTCTCACACCAAGAGCTAGAAAGAAGAAGAGGCGATGGATGTCTGAAGAAGAAAACACGTGGATGTCTGAACTGCTGGAAGAATTAAAGATAGAGTTAATTGAGTTTAATGACACAATTAAGAATGGACTTAGAGAGAGATTAGAATATGGGCTGGCAAGAGAAATTGGACTGCCACAGGAATTGGGCTAACTTAGCTTGGTAAGAAACTGGGCCAAGAATAAGCTTTACGAATTCGAACTCAGCTCCAGCGTTTGGTTCGCTTTAAAACGTCTAAATTCGAATTACAAAATTTTGGGCTGTTACATGTTGGTTCTTGTAATTAAAGTCTAATTTTCATATATATATTACAAATTGCTCCAATTAACTTAAATTATATACTCAATTGCACAACTTCAATAGTTGTCCACTTTTATATATATATATATATATATATATATATATATGTATATATATATATATTAAAAATAAAAAAATAAATAATACTATAATACACGACACAATAACTTGTCGAAAAAGGATGCAAAATTGCCACATATTCATCATAACTCCGTTTTGCCGCCCTTGGTAGCTTAAGAGTCCATCGGCTAATACTCCCTACTATCTCCGGCTCACGTCAATTACAATGTTGTCATTTTAGACATTCTAATTCATTAGAGTTGTCCACTTTTAATTTTTAACCATTTAAAAAAAAACTATAAAATTTTATAATGCCTACTACTTTCCATAAAGTTATAACTTAAATGGCTCTAATATGTTTGATTGGAAATTATATAGAATGCTTTTTCATTGTCGTGGCCATATTTTTGCTGGGATTGTGCAAGTTTTGTTCATTTATTTATGTAGTTGTGGCCTTGTGGGCAAAATTCTTACATCGTGGTCCATTTAAATGGTTTGGTAGAAAATTATGTATAATGGTTTTTCATTGTTTTGGCCATAGTTTCTGGTGTACCACAATTTATCGCTGTACAGCCCAAAATGTGGCCCATATCTGAAAATTATGAATAAAAGGTCATAAAATCACATTCCAAAAACATAAGTTCCTGGCTTCCTGCTACAGTTTTATACCACCATGTTCCGTTAAAATGGCCCAGAAAACAATTATATACGTATATTTTTATCAACCTTTGGGCGTTTTATATAATTGCATAATTCTTCCGGTTTACGACCCATGTAGTGGTATACTGGTATAGATGGGTTTCTTAAAAGATTACCATATATACATACATTTGGGCAATTAAACTGGCCAAGAAATTTTAAACCAATTTAAATTGGAAAAACCAGGAGACAGCACATTTTTTAGATTTTGGTCCATTAAGCTAGTACTTTGTTTGCACACTTCTTACCTAATAGCATTCCAACTACAATGTTTTGTGTTTAAAAAGATCTAATCGAAAATAAAACCGATTTGGGTGCTGTGTATGCATTTTACATGGCCCTGGGTCCAAAAAAAGGATGTCGATTAAGAATTATACGTCAACCAACCATATATATACTCTGTCCGTCCCGCTAAAATATATAACTATTCATTTTTTGTATGTCCCATTAATTTATGCCACTTCATAAAATAGTAGAAAAGTAAACCTCACTATTTTATAGTATTTTTTTTCATTTTTTATCATTTATCTATTTTATCTTTTATAATTTTTCTATTCTTTATCATTTATCTCTCCACCAACAAGCAATAAACTATTGATCGTATTAAAAACAACATCGAAAAGTTTGTGGCATGTACATGATTAACCAATCGGATTATAACGTAAAAATGAGTATAATACAAATTAAAAAAGAAAGAGAAAGAAACCCCATATATTGGCTATTCCAAAGCTCACGTGAGTTTTGTAGACAAATCCAGCTGTACGCCAGTCTACCAATCTAGTCTCAAAATGCTATCATACATCAATGCAAATGTATCTGAATGTAACCACTAAAAAAAGGGTGTATCTAATGAAAACCAAGGGCCAGAATCTGTACTGGGTTGCAGTTTTCTCTATTCAAGAGTGTCATTTATGGTAGATTGACAGGCTACTAGGCCAGCTGGTAGCTCATCCGTACACGCTAATTATTAAAATAAACGTTTTGTTGAGTCAGTCAAGCAATGAAATGTGTAACTTGACAATAAAGATAACCCCACAGCTAGGCTAGCAATAGCATGAATTCAAGACCAGAAACCAAATTGGTTATCTCCAATGAAAATGTATTTGGACTGATATTTGGTATGAGAGCTGTTACGGTCCAAACACCAATGTCATGCACAGTTTTTCCGGGACAGTACTGAATAAAAAATATCTAAGGAACAGAACAGAGTAAACATCGGAATATAAACGATGACTTAGGTGTTTAATTTCTAGCATACAATGTATGTACCTATTCAGGCTCATGGCAAAATATCCACTACCTTTCGATAATGAATTTTCAAAACAATGTTCAAGCATATGATAAACAAACTAACTTGAGTTTGAAATCAACTAGGTGAGTGAAAAGAACCAATTTTTCTAATCTAGTTTAACTTAACCGGAAACAGAGCAAAGATTGTGAAGCACATTAGTATGAAGAATTCGATAGTGTTGTGGTGTGTAACTTGAACTCATGTATTTCATAGGAACTCTATCTTCAAATATATATCAACAGTCACACATGAAGAAATAGAACCTTAGCTACATATTTCTAAATATATGACCAATCCTAATCCAATTTCCTGTAGCAAGAGAAGCTCGTAAAATGGCATTAAAAAAAATATCTTAAATTTGTAATGGTAACATCACGTTCCTCTTTAGCTAATTGAATAAAGTCCGGTACAACAATTTTTTTGGTTCATAAGTTAGTTCCATCACTAACTACGCTTTTAGTATGTCTTCAATGTTCGTAGAAGCTTTCACGTTCATCTACTAGTCAATATCACTCTTCTTTCTTGGTTGAAGCTTCATCTGTTTCTTCAGAGCTACTTGTTTTCGACTCATCAAACTCCATCAACTGCACGTCACATATTGGATAACCAATTAAACAACACGCTATTATTGGGTACAAGACCAAATACTTACATGCGAGTCAATAGTCACATCATTTTGACATCTTAATCGAATGCAGCAAAAAGGTTCAAAGGAAAAAGTGGAACTTGGAGGGCGAAAAAAAAAAAAGAAGGTCACTCACAGGTTTGACTTCCCCATTCCACAGGCAATGTGCAGCCAAAAATCCAATAACAGAAGGCACAATGTATAGGAGCGCAGGCTGCAGAACAGTTCAATCGACATTATGGTTTTGAAGCAGATGACATTTAAAATATGGATGAGTAAACTAAAAAAAAAAAAGTGTACCTGTGCAGCCTGAAACCAGTTCATCACAACAATTGTGAGGACTATACCAACTCCGTATCCTACAAATGCACTCTTGAAATATTGACTTTCTTTACCTCTGGAGACATCAAATCTCAAGGCCAACGCTACAAAAATTCCTGGATGTAAAAGTAGTTCAGAGAAACATTAGATTCATGAATGTCTTGATGTTCATCAAATTATAGATGAATAGATACTTTTATGATGGTCTCGCTGTGTTATAGATCTAAAAGGTATGAACAGCCATATTTCATACCAGGGATCACTATATCACCAAGTCCTAACATGGAGAATGGGCGTGCAGCATTTGCTGTGGGGAACAAAAGCTGCAATATATGAAACACAGTTACATGAGATACTAACAAAAATAGGCATAGCAAAATAACTATGCCTGACAGCAGTGTTTATAGACTTCAGAAGCTTACCTTAATAGGGGCATCAAAAGATTTTGCAACGCTGACCATAACTGGGGTAAAAAAGACCCAGAATATGTCATATATGAAAAGTCCGCCCTGCAAACAAATGCATCAAATAATGAACACTTTGTTACATAAATACTATCATAGGGTCAATGTACACGTACAAGCATTCATATAGAAGTGTTTCCATGTATAACTATTACTCCGTTAGCTCATGAAAAAATATTGGTGACAATGAAATGCTTCACATTATTGCAAGCACACCAATTCAACAGCCCAAATCTTACCAAGAGAATAGCACCAGTCTTAAAGGAACCAAGAGAAAGCATTTCAATTCCCTGCAGTATATTTAGAAAAACCAAAGTCATGAAAAAAGATCAACAAAGGAAAGATAAATAAATCACTGGGAGGAAGTTTTCAGTTAACAATGCTAAATTACTGGGGAGGAGATAAACATTGACATATGAGATTCCTGACGACATTACCTGAATGCAGAATGCAAGTCCCAAGATGTTATTAGCCAGCCAGTGCTTCTTTAGAGCATACCAAACACAAAAGAAGGTCCCAGGAATTGCTGCAACAATCTGTGATTTTGTGAACTCAATCTCCAAAGCTGTGAAAGCAATTTTTATGGATATTATTTTCTGCATGTAAGCAATATGATGTCCAGTAGAAAGCACTTGACCAGTGAACAATCTGAAACCAGCTTTAATTTTACATGTAGGATGTCATATTTTTACGACATTGCCAATACAATCCTATAGTTAAAAGGGACTATTAACAATACAATTCCATAGTAAAAAGAAGTCTGAAGTTTTTCTAGCCATTCAAGCATTACTCAACTCTCAAATCCAAATTGATTTTCCTCTCAGTACATTGTCATATATCCAAGAGAATATAACCTTCCACACTGTTATTTTGCAAGGTCACCAAGGATGCATAAAGTAACAACGATTAAAAACAGTCATGGAATAAGATAGCAGATATAGAGGCCTTTGGCAAGTTCATACCCTTGATATATGGGAAACGCCATACAATGAGATTATCGTTCCACTCTTTAGGCAAAAATCTTTTTATTGAAGGTAACAATGTCGCCCTACAAATTCAGTATAGGACAATAATTAATCAACTAACGTGACAAAACCAATTAAATTATACGAGAGTTGTGGTAGACACATACGAAAGAGCAACTATCCCAAGTACAATGAAATAGCACGTCAATACGGTGTTGACCAAGTCTTTAGGAAGGAATTTGAAAAGCAGAAATAATGACAACAACATGGCACTACCGACCAATGGAAATCGCATGGCATGTTCATTGGACATGGTCTCCTGCATGATCCCAATGCATACATAAGAACATGTCTAAAACAAAATTTTAATTGCAACAAATGCAAAATATGCTTTCAACTTACGGATGGTGGAGTTGGCTTAACAGAACGGAAGCAACCCACATAAACTGCTAGACAAGCTGTCAAAATGACATTTAAATTTGGGTCCACCTTCACAACAAGTGGGGCTAGGGTCAAGCCTGCAAAGAAAAAGCACATAATGAGCAGACGTAATGCACCAAACGTAATTACCATGAGTAGTAAACAACCATGCTTTGTGTGGTTCTTCATTCATAATCATCCACAATGTATGTAAAAAGAAATTGCTACCACCATGTGAAGAAATGCTATGACAGTAAAATAAATAATAGTAAATGATAATGCTTTCACCATTTCTTGACATTTTCAGGTAATATAGACCTGATCATACTAGTGAGGACGAATGAAATTTTTTAGAGAAACTTATTTATAAACATACTACACCCTCAGGAATATCAATTACCATAATCTCGCATATGAAGTACATGCAAAGCTATTCAATAGGTTTAAATCATCTCAGAACAAATGAAAGGTGAAGCTTGAAAAAAACGAATGCCGCAAGAAATTAGTTCTTCAGTTTTCAGCAGTAATGATACTACTAAGAACAAAACGTGCTAAATACATACCTGCCAGGGCCAGATTAGCCAAACGCTCATTGTTCTTCATCGAATAATTAAAAATTAGAATTTACTGCAAAATCAGAAACCCAGTAAGATTAAGATACACGCAAGAAAGAAAAGAAAAGGCAAAGCTAATCAAAGCTGAGTTTCTCTCCAAGAACTGATAGACAGACAGTGACAAGAACTGCATTTTCATTTCCAAAAGAAGCAGAGAAAACTAAATTAAGATTACACAAAGACACAATCTTTTCGATTATTCCAGTCTCAAAACATCAAATTCAATCTCAAGAGGAGTATAACAAACATTCGAACACTGAAGAAACGCCTAATTCAACAAATTCATCGAAATACAGAAAACCCATATGAAAACTGAATTCTAATCACAAGAAAAGCCATAGATAAAAACATGGACATCATAAATCAAGAAACTGGATGGAAAAAAGAAGCATAAAAGAAGAGGATTAGTTTGATCTTTTCTCACCGTATATAGATCAATCTTGAAAGGCGAAAGAAACAGACAGACAGAAAGGGCTTTGAGTTTCGAGAGAGAGAGAGAGTGAGTAGTCAATGTAATGGATCACAAATTCAGAAGAGAAGGAATGGAATGGAATGGAATTTATATGTTTGCTCGATTCAAATTGATATCAACAGCAAACTGAATATTCATCGAATTGTTGACCTACGTACAACTCATTCAAGCGTGCAATGAGATGCACGTCGCGGGAGGTGTAATCAGCCAATCATACAGTGCCACGCCACATGAAATATCTGGGAGACAGGTCTCTAGAGTCTCTAAGTGACTTACTTCAAAATCGTATCTCATGAGACTTTATGTATAATATTTCACTATATAATTTAATTGTTCATTTTGCATTTGCAGTTTATAATTAATTCGTAGTCAAAGTTAAAGTTTGATAACCGCAAAAAAGTTAAAACAGACATTTGATCTAAAACGGATATACTAGCTAAATAGACATGTGATGTTAATTTCGAAATCACAAAGTCTTAAAAGGAGAAGTGTATTTGTGAGAAACCTGAGAGCCGGATTAATGATTAACGTTTCCAAGATATGTGTAATGTTTTAAACAATATCAGTAATGTTTGATAATTGATCATTTTATATCATTTTTTATGTAATGTATATCACCAATATTCTTAATAAGACCTATAATTTTTTCGGATATAACTGTAAGGTTTGTCCGTCTTTTTTAATTTTTTTATAATACCGTCTCTTTAGAGACTTACTCTTTAGAAGTACGGTTGTATAAAGTTTGTAATAAACATGAAAGTGTAAGGTAACAAGTTTCGGTATTAACTTACAGAAAATAGGATACTGATCAAATGCTAAGCTCTAGAAATTAGAGTGCCATGTTGTACCAAGAAGGCAAGAATAAAAACACAAGATTCACAATTAGAGACAGATTAATATAGTACATCATCACTCAGGATTTAGCAACATCCTTGATTAATTGTGCTGTTAGAAATGTCAATGAACTTAGGATTACTCAATTCATCTATCACGTAGTGTTACAGGTGGAAGTCAAATAATAGAATCTTTTCCACCAATAAGATAATTTAGAGAGAGGGAGAAGTTAAATGATTGCACTATTGTTCATCAAATTCATGTTCTCCTGCTAGAAAAATGCCCTGCTACCATAAAACACCCTTGAACTATCCTTGTTATTCTTCTTCTTGGAATCAATATCTGTCTTCTCATGATCAGTCTTCTGCTCATCATCACCAACCGCACGCTTATGATCCAAATCCATCGGAAGCTTCATTTTCGCCAGAGACTCCGTAAATTGATGCATGCTCCTCATGTACATGTCAACTATTTGTTGCTGCATTGCTGATTCATCCACCTCAATCTTCAAGTTTCTCACTATGTTTGCTGGATTTTTGCTAGCCTCGTTCTTACTGTCTACCTCTTTTGTCTCATTTTCTTCCTTGGATTCCATTTTCTTCCTCAAAATAGGAGTGTCGGTCTTGTCCATTGAATCAGCCGAGTTTCTATCGTCACTTAAGCTAGTCGTTGTGGAGCTTAGAAAACTGGAGTTCTGGACACTCCCTTCTGGAGATATTGAGTCCGCTTGGTATTCCTCAGACGAGTTGCCCCCCATTGCATAGTCTTCCACAAGTACCTGTTACAAGTTCAAAATTATAAGAAGTTCCAGGACATATAACAAGGTTTGAGAATTCGTTCTTTTTCTTCCTGTTTTTCAAGTTTGACAGCAGGTATGATCAGGTTCAAGCACTGTTAACTGACAAGGGAAGTGGCTACATTTCAATGAACTGCCATGCTTGTTCAATTTGAAAAAATCCAGCTATTCTGGAATTACATCAAGTTGTAATTTTTTAAACATCTTATTTCTGAAACTGTTTCAATTTTGCAAACATTTCTTTTCTCTTGTTAAGAATAAACAATGATCAGTTTTAAGAGAGCTTGCAAACAGCCGTTTACTGACGTACCTGTGGTGTAGCCCTGAGATGAAGAAACGAGCCATCAGGCTTCTCCAGCCATGGCCTGAAAATGGTCCCATTCTTGGCAAAGTATTCAGATACCATCTGCTTGTTCTCATTAACCACATTCATGTCCGGAAACTCTATCCTGTTATAATCTTCTGAAATCTTCTTATCTAACAAAAGCTCAGAAGTCTCAGAAACAACCGAATCAGGCACCAGAGGCAGTGTTATGGGAGTTTTTGCTGATAAAGTGAGTGACAGTTTCACAGTTCCAGCAGGAGAGTGAAACAGGTCAGTAGACGAAAGATCGAAATCTTGTGTCACTTTCCCTTTGTTAAAAACAGAGGAAATCGGGACCAAAGCGAATCCAAGAAGTTGATCATCCATGTAATTCTTGGCTCTGCTCATCATCCAAATCTCACATTTCAAAACCGCATCAGGCTGGTTGATTTTGACAATCAAGTCTTCGTTAAAATCGGGGTTTTTACCTCCACCAATGATGATCTTGGTTGAGAGAGCTTCGTCTGGATTATAAGTGAGCGAGAATTTGGCGTATACATCTTGTTTGTCATAGATGCATATGTTGTGAATGTTCCTAGCATGATGAACATGGATTTGGAGAGTACCCGAAAAGGCATTTTCGGATTCTGGATTTGGATCAGGGTTGTAGAGGAATCGAGGTACTTTAGGGAAGCAATCCATGTCCATTTGTATGCAGATTCTTGGAATAGTATGTGCTCAAAGTGTAAGAACTTTGTCTCAAGATGGCTATGCCAGATCAAGAAAGCAGAATTTCAAAAGGCAAATAAACAAATATACTTGCCAAAAAAAAAAACCAAGAAAAAGTAGCTGAGGTAATACCAAAGTTGAGAGTAGCGTAGCCTAGAATCATCAAACTAAGAGCATGACTTTGAAGGGAGAATATGGTATTAAAAGTTGTTGTACATGTGACTTTTGAGAGTGTTATGAGATAGAAAAATGCTTGAGCATTTTGAAGGTGCAAATTGCACATGGCGCCCTTTGTTATTTGGTTAATTAGAAATTTCCGCTCTCGAAATTATCATACTTCCTCCGTCCAAAAAGTTGTCCCTTTTAAATTTGAATACAGAGATTAATGTATAGTGCATAAAGTGTGGCAATTAATATATAGTGCACATGAATTGAGTTTGCTAGGGAAAAAAAAAAAAAAAGGAAAGAAGACATTTTGTGCCCATATATAAACTATGTTGCACGGACTCTTTGATTCCACTTGCATATCCGTGTTAGACACTGACTCGACTCTTCGACATGACTCAGCAATAGGAGTATAGGAACCCTCATTTTAAGGCAAGGAACATTTATTCTCATGAAATAGTCAGTTTCTGACATCTGGATACACACCGTGATTTTGATTTGACCGAGTTTGAATAACATAGGATATAAATAGAATATGCCACGCTTGTTTTGGTATGGGGTGAATATAAATAGAGCCACATGATATCTTGGTTGATCTAATATGTTGTAATTAATGTTAACCATGAAAATGACATGAGATAACAAACCAAAGCACCATGCATAGTATTGTACTTGGTTCCTTAAGCTTGAACTTGACTTGCTCGGTAATGTAATGAAATTGAGCTTGACCTATTTTAGTAGCTCAGTTTTACACTCAGTTTAATACTAGATAGGATTTTAAACATTTCAATTTAAAATATGAACTCGTATATTTATATGTACGTAAGTGGTTCAGTCCAAAGCTCTTTACGACTTGGTTCAAACGTACAAACACGTTAAGACTTGCAACTAATGCATTTCTACTCTGAGCTCTTTGGATTCAAATGAGTCAAAGATATTTAAAAAAAAATCAGTTTTCTTGTGCTCGATCTGACAAATTGACTTGTTTTTATAGCAACTCTTGTCATGTTCAGAATTGAGAACTCTTCTTGTTAAGTATGAAGTATGAGATGCTCAACTCGACTCCTATAACTTCACTAACCGCATCTAACTATCTTTGGTGTAACTTTCAGAATATGAGAGTAAAATGCATATAGTTTAAATTAAAGGGACCTTGTAGAATCCCTCTTGAATAAGTTGAGAAGTGGAGGACAGCAGTAGGTGTGGAAAAATGGGAGAATGAAAAGGAAATGATGATGTGAGGAAGAGAGAGGCATTTTAATTGGTTTGGTGGAGAAGGTGGTTTGCTTTGCTTGAAAATGCAGCTTAATTATGCCACTCTTCTTGTGATAAATACTTACTCCACTATGGCTAAAATGGAGGTCCCATATTCATCATTTAATATCAATTTCCCTTTATTCTCTCTTTAAATCTAGCTCAGTGTATATTTCATCGATAAGTTTTGACTTGTGATAGAGTTCGTTATACAATACACCTTCCTACGTACAATAGTATCGCCATTGCAATGGTAGATCCTACATGTAGGTTGTGGGTTTTATTTCTACAGTTACGGATGAGACCATTGTAAAGGGTCATGTCTCATTTTCCATCGTTATGGATGACAATTGGTTTGAGGAATGAGGAGCGTAAGACACATAATTCGTTAAATTACAAAGATGTAAAAATGATTCATTTGGAAGTCTATTTAGTGTATGTAACCAGACTTTTAAGTCTAAAAAAAATTATTTACACATTAAGTCGTCTTCTCTATGGGACTCATAAGGTGGTCGAGTGGTAAGGGAGCTGGAGGTGTGTTATTTCTCCGAATAAAAATTTATGTTATTAGTTAGTTGGTTTTTCATTGATTGTAATCTGAATGGAATATGTAAACATGTGATGTATATCGAATTCTAAAAAACAAGAAGTAACATTACAAATGGTATAATTATCAGCATCTTCATGAACTTGCATGGATTCATATTCGAAAGTCGTTGCATTTGGATCAACGATACTAGAAATTATGGAGCATTAGTATGAAGTTGTACTTGTTGGCAGTTTGTTATGCAGTTTGTTTGCAGTTTTACAAATTCGGATTTAGTTCCTTAATTCCACTGTCCCATGAAAATTTTCCCAGTCGTCCCGATGAAATCCTCTCTTTTCCATTTTAAGTAATATTACTGTGGCAACTAAAGTTGCTGAAATGATGATTTTATTGATCTTGATAATGCGGATACAATTCTCTAGTCTAATCCTCTTATTCTAGTCTTCTAAAGCTGCGAACTTGGATCTTCAAATTCTTCGTTCTAGGATTTTTGACTTCAAAGTGAGACAAACGTCGATTCGAGGGCTTCTTGGCTTGATCTCGGATCGAATCGTGAACTTGGAAGTGTTTAATGCGAATAATGACGAACTTCTTAAGATCTTGATAAACTTCACGAAGAACGTTTCTAAATTGTTGCAGGATTTGGCCTTTGATCTTCTTTAGAGGAAGTTTGGCCGACATGAAATGTTTTTCCAAGGAATTTCCTGTTTGATCTTGGATCTAACGCGGCTTTTTGACGAAGGACTTCAAGAACTTTGATCGGGCTTCGTCTGGACTTTGGATTTGATCTTCCTTTGGCAGCGGTTGATTTTCAAATAACGTTTCTCCAAGTGCGCAGGGGCTTCTTCTTGGATCAAACGATGACTTCTCTTCGATTTCCGGATGAACTTCTTGAATGCTTGCACGAACTTCAAGGCGGATCTTGAGGGAAGGATGAGAGGATTTTCTCTGGCTCTGGAACTTGTGATCTTCACCTATGATTTTTGGTGGAGAATGAGCTCCTTATATAGGTGTGGAAAAAAGAGAAGTATCAAATCCTATTGGTTGAGCCAAGATTTGATTCTATATTCTTTTCTTTACTTGCAATTAATTAATAACTGCATCAATTTTATGACGTGGCACAATCCTATTGGTTGAATTGTATATTCTTTTTCATGTCATAATTTTAATTAAAAGAATGTATTTCGACATCATTCTTCTAATGTG
Organism: Plantago major; assembly: GCA_026545765.1. NCBI lineage: Eukaryota > Viridiplantae > Streptophyta > Magnoliopsida > Lamiales > Plantaginaceae > Plantago > Plantago major. The sequence goes on from CM048839.1 coordinate 38,686,893, forward strand.
GCAGCATTTGATTGGCTTAGAAATCTCCGAATTTTCACATAATTTTGTAATGTGAAATAATTGAAAATACTCCATATTTTCCACGTGGCGCAATTTGATAGGCCATAAATGGAGCGTATTAAAATCAATTAAATTACCATATCATTTTGGAATTAAATATAGTAAAATTCCAATTAAATATGGTACATTTGATTTAATAATTTTAATAATTTATTCGACACATTTTGCGTGTCTACAGCTACCTTCTATCACACGTCACTAATACCCACACAAAATACACATATTTACAACTACCAAACCACTATTTACTTTATTCATTCTCCATTTAAATAAATTTTTATTCATTCTTTACATTTAAATTGAATTGAAAATTTTACTACTACAAAATTTGCTTCTTTAAGTTAAATTATTTAAAAATCCTTTACAATTAATCTGAACCAAGATCTATATATATGATAAAATTGATGATCTAAATGAAAGAAGAGATGTGCCACATAAGCAAAAATCCTAGGTGGCAAATTGAAGCTCAAAACAATTGAATTAAAATTCATCTAATTTATTTTGAAAACCCCAATTACATGCCATGGTTTGTTTGATGATTATTTTGCAAATTCTATTTATAGTATTTTGTAATTCTATTTTAAGTATATTGCATAGTCCAATCCATGAAGAAAGATAGTAACGTACATCAGTGCATGCAATATGCATAATAAGCCCAATTAATTAGATATAAGATCTTCAAGTGGATGTTTATGAAATGATTAAATGCATCGTGTTTTAACTGAGTTTTAACCGTAAATAGTAATTGAATTATAATTTGATTTTAAAAAAATTGTGTTTAGATGGAATTAAATTTTTATAGGTTTTATATGGTTGTTATATAGGGTGTGTAAGAGTGAAGTGATGTGTGTAAGAGTTTTTAAAATTATTTGATTAGTTTTAATGTTATTTGATTGGTTTAAGGTTGTTATAATAAATGAAAAAGTAAAGTGAGGGAAAAAGAGTAGAAAAATAAAATTTAATTGAATTATGAATAGTTGGTAGATTAAAAATGGGTAATGTTCAACACGATTAAAATCACATGGCAAACAGGATGAAAAGGATAACTCGATTTTTTTTTTTTTTTTGAAGAATTAAATATATTAACTTTCAAATTTTAAACATGGCATCGTTATGCTAGGCAGCCCATAACCAACAAAGACAAAGATCCAAAATGCAAAATTACGTATAAATCAGATCATCTAACAAACAACTTCTTCATCTCTCCAAACTCAATTAAAACCGGGCTTTAACCGCGAGAAGATATTATCAAATTTTGAAAGAGTCAAAACCATTTGTAATTCTCACAAAGTTAAAGATTATAATCATTTCACTATTTACATGGAGTAATTGATTATATCATTGCATAACAAATTTTGAAATCATGTAGCGATTTTATGGGTATATAAAATCATGAAATGAGCATCTAATATTAAAGTACTAACATATTTATGTGGTTTTCGATTTTTTCCTATTGAAAACATCTGCAATAATGTGTACAATTATATCGTCCATAACTTCTCGGTTTAATTTTTACAATCTTACTGAATTGAAGACGGACATCATATTCTTAGTTGCCATATCACGTATATCCATTTGTGAAATGGTCATGAAAAATATATAAGTATTGCATTACATTCTTTATTTGTATATTGAGTATATGAAATCGTATTCGCTAACATTTTGCTTACTCTTGATAGTTCGAGGAAATTTTCTAAAATATATCAATAATCCAAGATTGTAGTGCTGAATAACTAACTAAAGATGAAGATATACTAGAACAGTGGTGTAGTCTATCTATTACTGTAATTTCAAACACATCATCAATTTGGTTCAGTATTTGTAAACCAATTCTTGATTTTTAATTTTATTTCAAACAGGAAGTTGCATTTGCACCAATATATGCTTAGATAGAGGCTACTAAGTGGATTGCCAAATTTTGGCAAAGGAAAATGAAAAGTTGATGACTATGCAGCTCAAGGTTCCAACAACACTTCTAGAGTGAGTTTGACTCCAGTAAAGCGTGTTAATCCTATTGACGTCGACAATGAAGAAGAGCGTCCGGTTGAAAAACATGAATTTAGCACAAAAGTTGATCAAGAAAGAAGAATTCGACCCTTTAACGTAATGAATAATTAAATATACTCCCTCCGTCCCGCAGAACTTCATACATTTGTCATTTTTAGCCGTCCCACAGAACTTCATACATTACTAAAAAAGGAAGTTACCCCACACCCAACAATTAATAAACAATCTCAACTTTACACTCAAATTACACCTTTTGCCATTAAAAGTACATTTTTTCCCACCTTTTCTATATTATATCATTACTTTAACTTTTCGCATAAAACTGCGCGCTAACCCTAATGTATGAAGTTTTTCGAGACGGAGGGAGTATTAACTTTCAGCCTTAAACATGGCATAATTACAAAACACAAAATTACAGAAGCAAATCAGATCATCTAACAAACTTCTTCATCTCTCCAAACTCGATTAAAATCCGGCTTTAACCGCGAGAAGATATTATCAAATTTTGAAAGAGTTAAAACCGTTTGTAATTATCACAAAACTAAAGATTACAATTATTTCACTATTTACATGGATTAATTGATTATATCGTTGCATAACTAATTTTGAAATCATGTCGCGATCTTACGGGTATATAAAATGACGAAATGAGCTTCTAATATTGAAGTACTAACATATTTATGTGGTTTTCGATTCTTTCCTATGGAAAACTTCTGCAATAATGTGTACAATTATATCGTCCATAACTTCTCGGTTTAATTTTTACAATCTTACTGAATTGAAGACGGACATCATATTCTTAGTTACCATGTCATGTATATCCATTTGTGAATGGTCATGAAAAATATATAAGTATTGCATTACATTCTTTATTTGTATATTACATAAAATCTTATTCGCTAACATTTTGCCTACTCTTGACAGTTCGAGGAAATTTTCTAAAATATATCAATAATCCAAGATTGTAGTGTTGAATAGCTTACTAAAGATGAAGATATACTAGAACAGTGGTGTAGTCTATCTATTACTGTAATTTCAAACACATCATCAATTTGGTTCAATATTTGTAAACCAATCTTGATTTTTTAATTTTATTTCAAATAGGAAGTTGCATTTGCACCAATATATGCTTAGATAGAGGCTACTAAGTGGATTGCCAAATTTTGACAAAGGAAAATGAAAAGTTGATGACTATGCAGCTCAAGGTTCCAACAACACTTCCAGAGTGAGCTTGACTCCAGTAAAGCAAGTTAATCCTATTGACGTCGACAGTGAAGATGAGCGTCTGATTTAAAAACATGAATTTAGCACAAAAGTTGATCAAGAAAGAAGAATTCGACCCTGTAACTCAAAAAAAAAAAAAAAAAAAGAAAAAAAAGAAAAGGAGAACAATTCAGCCTGATAGTTTGCTCGCATTTTCATTTAGAAATTTCATTCCAACTTTCTACATTGAACAATTATTTACATTTCGTTGATTTATAAATTTGTAGACCCATGCTTAATTTGATTTGGTTTTGTTAATATTTTGCCTTATACAATCTTTCAAGTTCTAAGTGATCATTTTATTATTTAACTTTGAGATATATGATTATTTAGGTTAACTCCCAAAACCAACCAATCACATTTCTCAAACTATTGTCCTCAAAATTATAGAGAGAAAGTTGTTATTCTCAGCATAATGAGCTACCAGAAATTTAGGATCGTCATTTTGGGTTGTGTTCGGTTTTCAGTTCACATAAAAATTCAGTGATTTAGTTGAGGGCAGTTATAGAGATATCATCTATGGTACCCCCATAAATTTATGGAGTTATAGAGATATCATCTATGGTACCCCGTAAAAATTCAGTGATTCAGTGATTTTGAAAAGTGGTGATGTAATTGAGCAAATAGAGGGTTGCTATTATCAAAAAAATGTATTTATTATGGCACAATTACATATGGTACCCCCGTAAAGTTGATCCAACTACAAATTCCCCCTCCCCCTATTATACGAATTAATTACAATTTTGTCAAAAAAATGAACTGAAGATTTTTTCAATTACATATGGGTCCAAAAATCAATGGACCTGCTGAGTTGGAATTGCATTTTGATGACGTGGCGGCTAAAGTTGGATATATTCACCAAATACCATCAAATACTTTGATTTTTGTATTTCTTTAATTCCTTCTCTTTATTTTCATTATTTTTTGTTTATTAGGTTTTGCAAATTGGATTCCAAGTCCCTAAATAAGATCTAATTCTCTATTGGCCATCCATGGGTGGCCAATAATGTCTTCCAAACATGGGTGTCCAATAATGTCATTAATAATTCTCTAATTCTCAAACATGAACCGAACACCAAGATCAGATTCAAACATCAATGGGGTTCAAAGTTTTACAGCTCCAATCGGATTAAGGATGGGGATATGATTACATACTTATTGGAGGAGCATACCGTCGCAAAGACAAAGATCCTTAAATGGATGGAATTCAACAAAAATCATCTTGAGACATGTAAGAGGGAAAGTATGGAGAGATATGAAGCAATTCAACAATAAAGTTGAAAGAATTTACCATGTCACAATTATGACGGGTCCTTATATTACCTCAGGATAATGTTGAATCACGTTAGGGTGCTACGTGCTTTGAGGACTTGCATACAGTGGATGGTGTTGTTCTCCTAACTTAGCGTGATGCATGCTATGATTTGGGGTTGCTCAATGACGACAAAGAGTATATCGATGCTATAAGGAAAGCCAGCTTTGGGGGATCCAGATGTTACCTTCGACATTTTTTATCCATGCTTCTTCAATCCGATAGCATGTCTATGCCCTTGTATATATGAGAAAGTACATTGTGAGTATCTATCTGATGACCTCCTGTAAATGATGCTTTTTTTTTTAACCAAGAGCAACTTCTAGTACCGAAAATAAATACGTACAAAAAGGCAATCCAAAAGTGATCCAACCTAATCAATAAAGACGAAGCCAACTCAAACACCCAAAACTATCAACCTATCATCAATTGTCCAATATGAATTTTGATTCTAGAGACCATCCAAGCTCTATATACAATATTATCAACAATTCTCGGCCCTATAATTGTACTACTAGCAGTGTTGCCAAAACAAGTATCATTTCTCAAATGCCAAATGCCATATACCATCTCAGAGATGCATCGTCAGTTAAACGGCGCTGGTGTGTATTTTCTATTAACTTATTCATTCATAAATTCTATAAGAAAATTTATTTATTATGGCACATTACATATGGTACCCCATAAATTTGATCCAATTACAAATTCCTCCCCAAGAACTATTATAGGAATTACAATTTTATCCAAAAAATGAACTAGGGATTTTTTTTTAATTACATATGGGTCCCAAAGTCAACATACACCTTGGAATTGCATTTTGATGCGTCCAAAGTTGTATTTATTCACCAAAATGCCATTAAATATTTTGATTTTTATGTTTCTTTAATTCCTTCTCTTTATTTTTAATTTTTTAGGTTTTGCAAATTGGAATCCACGACCCTTAAGAAGATATATTTCTTTATTAATTAGCCACCCATGAATTTTTTAAAAACCTAAAATAAGTCCAAAAACTTTTGGATGGAATTCAAACATCAACCGAATATCAAGATCGGATTCAAAAATTAACGACAATGGGGTTCAGAGTCTTACATCTTCAATCGGATTAAAAAGCTCTTATTCGAGCTATAATCTACAGATCTTATTGAAGCTGATTTACAACTCCGGTCGGAGTTGTTGATTGGATAAGTACAAAAGAAATTAAGAGGGAGAAGAAAAGAAGGAAGAAGATGGAGTTTTTCATTTTATCTTTTCTTTAATCCTAAATTATTAGTTTTATTTTTTTTACTTCTCTTTTATTTACCAACATTAAAAAATCCATGCTGCTCTGAGATGAAGATGATTCGGTGAGTTGGTAAACGACATAGGTTTTTTTTGTTAATTATTGTTTGAATAGCCGGGGGTGGGAGGGATTTTTAATTAGGGATCAATTGTCGAGGTACGAGATGTAATTATATGTTATTTATAATTTTTATTACTAACTTTCTTTCTCAATATTTCAATGTACGTCAGGAGTTCAATGAAGAATTGGGGATTCTACTCTTGCTGAGATAGAAGAGTCACTTTATCGGAATGGATGTATTTTGAGTCAGCTTGAAGGTATGTCCATGTCCAACTTCATAGTCATAGATAATGGTCTGAATAATCAGATTGCTGAAGAAATGTTATATGATTTTGATGAGATGTTTGAGCAGCACAATCATTTGCATCTATGTGTCTCACTGATGAGCAAAAGAGTGTGTACCATACGATTATGTCGTTGATTATGGTACTTGTGGAGTTTTCTTTCTCTATGGTTATGGTGGCACCACAAAATAATTTTATGGAAGACATTATGTTCTACTTTACGTGGTGGACGTGATATTGTTCTGCCAGTTACATCGAGTCATATAGCTTCTAAACTTCTACCGGCCGCACTGCCCGTCTAGATTCAATAATTCGTTGCAGGTTGATAAAACTATCACGTGTAGTATAATAACCCTCGACGGCGACCTATAAAGAATGTTGAACACTACAAATTTAATCATTTGGAATGAGACACCTATGGCTTATAGATTTTTCTTTGAGACTCTTGATTGCAGTGTCAAGGACATAATGAGAGGTCCTGATTTTAGAGAATTGGAAAATTCATTAGGTGGATTAGTTGTCATTTTTATTAGGGGGTTCGAATAATCTTGCCTGTTATACCAAAGGGTAATAAGCATGACATAGTTAGGCCTCCCTTTACTCATCTAAGAAACATTAATTGGAGTTCATGTCGTTTATTCAAACTTACAAAGAACATGTGCATGTGTGTTTTTCTAACCTTTTTATAGGAATGTTCATTTTTTTCTCATTTCGATTATAAAGAATATACTATTGAATTTAATATGACGTTTGTTGACCTTATTTAACTGTCGTCTGGCGACTCACCTATTGAGGTTGAGACTTGAGTGTATTAGGGAGTTTGTTGAGCGGTTGTTGAAAGTTGGAGACTATACGTAATGTTGGTGGTAATAATGATTGTGAGGTATAATTCAAATTGTCTGAGGATATTTTGATTCGTTCTATTTTATATTAATTGTTGCATCAGTTTAAGAGTGCATATCGAGTAAACAAGACCATGTCGGTGACGGTCGATACTTCTAGGATAGGGTTATTCTTATCAAACTAACGATATAGTTCAGGAGGTCAATGATTATGTCAGTTCACTTTTACCTGGAGATGCCATTGCATTCATGAGTTTAAATAGCATATGTCCTGACGAAGATGATATTGTCAATGGAGAATACTTATGTCGAGTTCCTAAACGTTATTAAGGCGTCCGGAATTGACAAACACATTACAAACTCTCCATAAAACCGTCTCTCAGGAGACTTACTCATGTTTTTTTAATAATAGTACACGTGTTATTTAAATTATCAAATACAAGCATTTGTATTTGTTTATTAACTATTTTTTAAAAAATGTTGGTTTGCAGTTGATGATTATTCATATGACTATGAATATTTTATACATTGACTTTGCATTCTCCTTGAAATTTTCGATGTATTGAACCTTTTTATTAATATAATTTGGCTCATCGTTTGAATGATATTTTATTTCACGTATTACTTATAAAAAAAGTTAAATATGCCGTGGCAACGGGTCATTCTTTGGTGTTAAAAGAGAAAAAGAATTAAAAAGGGAAAAAAATTATAGAAATTTAAGGCGTTATTGTTATTGGACTATTTGTGTTGGGCCTTGAAATTAAGTTTCCGAATCCAAATCGTTGACAAATTCCAGACAGGAAGCTGGGTGTTATACATGTTATTCAATCTCTATAACTACGGGTCCGTTCAGTCTCACAGGTCACAGCTCTTCACTATACCGCAACCATACTGCTCAGACCAGTAAGAGGTAACTAATTAACCCTGATTCTCTGTTTGACTCTTTCCTTTAATTGAATTGATGGGCTTCTTTTTTTAATCAATTTTTTCATAAGGTCGCATGTAGCAGATAAGGGTGATAAATAATGTTAGAGAAATCAGATTGAAAAAGGTCATTCATCATGCTCTCATCGATTGTGGAATAATGTTGCATATCATTGATCTGCCATATGACTTGTTCGAAAACATACTCTGCCGTCTCCCTGTAAAATCCCTCAAACGCCTCCGATGTGTCTCCAAATCCTGGCGCCTCATCATCGACAGCGACACGTTCGTCCAGTCGCACATGAGCCGGTCTTTCGTTACGAATTCCCGTCAACATCTGATCCTCAAAAGCTGCAATATTTTCTCAGTCGACATGGATAATCCTGACAAGGCCAATGTTCTCGAACCGCCTTTCGAATGGAAGAGTTTTTACAGGATTCATTCCTGTAAAGGTTTGGTTCTGGTAGACAGAGATCGTCCTGTTTTGTGGAACCCTTTCAGTAATGAGTACAAGGTTTTACGCGGACCGCGACTCAGTCCCTGGGGATCAAGCCCGCTGGCTAAGTATGGATTTGCTTATGATTCCAGAAACAATGATTACAAGATTGTTAGGTTTGTGATGCAAAGAAACATTTATTTGCACATGTGGATGCAACATTGGACTGAGATTTACAGCCTTAAGTCGGATTCCTGGAAAGAAGTAGACAATTTTCCTTATCCGGTGCCGATTTTGAATGGAACTTGGGGCGTACATGTTGAGGGGGCGTTACACACGCTAGTTCAGGAAAATCACGACTTTCCTGCTAGAATCATGGGTTTTGATGTTGGGACTGAAAAGCATCACGAAGTGGAGATGCCATCTTGCATTGGCATTTACAGGGATATGAATCTGGATACTATATCAGGGTGCCTTTCCTTAATTTGCATTGACAACATTCATGTCGCGATTTGGGTGATGAAGGTTTATGGGTCGAAGAAGTCCTGGACAAGAATGATGAGCATTAATCAGCCGGCTACTAGCCCTTATGATACCGTGAAGCTGTTGGTGTACTTGAAAGATTGCCGTAGGGTTGTGTTGAACTGCAATGAGCATAGCCTTGTTTGGTGTGATGTGGGGGAGAAAACGGAGGTAGATAAGTTGTCGGTTGAATGTTCGCCTTATCAGTTCTATGCTGTCCCTTGTGTTGAAAGCCTGTTTTCGTTTCGTCATATCAAGAGAGTAGCTCGTGTTAGGTGTTCCTGTCACGAATGTCAGGAAAAGTACAGGAATAGCCTGAAGGGCATGCATCAGTTTGCTAAGTAAATTCCTGGTGAAAATGACGCTTCTGAATTCTGATGGATTTGGAATACTGGAGTCTGTGTATGAAGATCAGGAGAATGTGGTGATTTGCAATTAGCCAATTGTGATCCATAGACTGTAGTATATGGTTTTAATCCAACCTAGCAGGACATTCGATTGTTTGGATACACATTCAAATTGAATTTTCTCCGAGTTGAGTTTTTAATTCATAGACAAAAACTCAATTCAAGTTTCTCAAACACATAACTAGAATGTTATTACTAATAGAATTTCATATTATTTAAAAGTTACAACTTTTCTAGATGTGTGAAATTTATCTGTTTATACTTAGTTATCTGATACTCAATTGTTGAGTTTATCCTACTTGTTTGTCTTGTTTTCTACATTAACCTGGATTGTGTTTAGATTTTATGCTGTAGACAGTGTTACTGTATATCTCAAGAGCTCAAGGCACACAGCAATTTATGCCACTCCATCGCAAATTATATTAACATCATACTAGTAAAAATCCTTGATTACACAAGTTATGGTAATTTACCACGACACGACATGTGAACCCTTCTTAATTACATGTCCCAAAAATATGTGTATCTAGTACTCCGTATGATTTAAAATGACGAATAAAAAAAAAAATTGGGTACCCAAATATCCGAAATCGGGTACCCGCTTAAATACAAAACACGAACCCAAAATATCCGACCTGTGCCAGGCCATACTCGTACCAATATATAAAAACCTGTCGTGGGAACCCGCTTATTTTAAACAGGTATCCGTATCCGACCCGCAATATTTTTAAAGGTCAAGTATGGATAATATTCATTTAAACTAGGAAGAACTAGAACCCATTTTAGTTAAAAAAAAAAAAAGAACTTGATCTACTGGTTAGACCTGGGGAAGCCAAATGTGAGATATGCAGAGGTTGATATACTAGTCGTTATGCCCTTAGCATCTAATAAGCCCCGTTAAATGGAACTATGGAAGCTAACAAATACTCCCTCCATTCCATTAGAAACTTTTCATTTTTCTATTTTGGCCGTTTCATAAAAAAAAATTCATTTCATTTTATGGAAACCTATATTAATATTTTAATCACTCTCTTTCATACTTTATCAATTATCTTTATTACTTTTTACCATACACTTATTATTTTATCTATATAAATAATTTTTTAATCAAACTTATTAAAAATTGTGCAAAAAGTAAATAGATAGTGATCTACAACACCATATTGTTATTGGGCTAAGTCAATACCCATTTCTAATGGACCAACTTTAACACAAATTAACAGTCCTAGTCCATCCCAGATTCGAATGTACTCTCATAGTCATTCTCTTCTTGTCTCACTTGATGAGTACGAAGAAAATGACAATGGATGAAACCCCATGAGTATCCCTACATTGGTTCGAACCCTCAGCTAAAACTCGGTAAGATTTCGGAAAACCTCACTAGTTTCAGCTACTTTATTGGTTAATACGCCGTAATTCTTCTAATCTGTGATAACAAATCTAGTCTTGTTAGCTAGATCTGTGCTATTTGCAAATCTTGTCTTCTATTCATATATGATATATGTTTGTCCTTTTTCAAACTTCATGTTGTTCTATTTTGATTCTTGAGATTTTGGAGTAACTTTGAACTCTTTGGTGCCTAATTTTACTTATTACATTCTCATATTGCTTGGTTTGGTACTGGATTGTGAATTACTGATGATCTTGTCTCTCACTGCTAGCTTATTACACCCTATCTTATCGCTTTCCACTTGGTAGTGATTATTTTCGTTACTGCCCTTTACTGGTTATTGTCTCAGATTGCTTCTTACTTGGCATTTTTACTGTGTTCTTGCCTTTTTACGATTCACAGTCCCGTATTGCTTGTTACTTGGTTTTGGTTGATATATTGTAGTGAATTGGAGCTTGAAACACCGGAATTAATGACGACCACTTTACCATTTGAACTGCTGGAAGTCATACTCTGCCGACTCCCTGTGAAGTCCCTAAAACGATTTCGCTGTGTTGCCAAATCTTGGTGCTCCTTAATCGACAGCGATAGATTCATCAAATCACATTGGCAACGTTCTTTGGCTACAAAGTCCCATCACCATTACCTTCTGCAAGGACCTGATGGTGTTCTATCAATCAGTTTCGATTCTCCCAAGAAGGCCCACACTGTGAAATTGCCGTTCTCCTATAAGAGCACCGATGGATTTTCCAACTCCTGCAACGGTTTGGTTATCATTCGGTGCAAGCACCCTGCCTTGTGGAACCCTTTTACTAGAGAATTCAAGGTCTTGCCTGATATTAACGATGGATACACTGATCCGCCAAATTCATTCTCAGCAATTATGTATGGGCTAGCATATGACTCGAGAAATGATGATTACAAGGTTGTTAGGATTAAGGAGCACATGCGCTCGGGAGAGGGTACTTGGATGTCATCTCGAGCTGATATCTACAGTCTGAAGTCGGATTCATGGCGGCGAGTGGAGAATTTTCCTTATCCCCTCCCGTTCTTTCGAGAAACCTGGCGTGGGCACGTTAATGGGGCTCTGCACACAATAGTTGGTAACCCTAATACAATCAAAGCTTTTACCGTTGAGACTGAGAAGCATAGTGAGCTAGAGATGCCATTGATCATACTAAAGAAGGGTATTAATCTGACACTGCATGCAGTAGGAGGATGTCTTTCTATAGTTTGCACTATTAGGTCCCATGTTGAATTTTGGGTGATGAAGGTATATGGGGTAACAGGTTCTTGGACGAGGATTTTCTCTCTTAGTGCAGACTCATTTAACAATCTACATCTTATGATGCATTCAGATGATGCTGGTAAGGTTATGGTGTATCATCATGATTTACTCTGTTGGTACGATTTGGTCAATAGCACCAAGGATGTTATTGACATCCCTGGTAAGGCTTCACCTTGTGTTTACTACGGTGAGGCATGTGTTGAAAGCCTTGTGTTACTTAATAACAGAGAAACAAATGCACAAGGGAAAACAAAGGGGAAGAAGATGAGTAAGAAAAAGGATGACTTTCTGTCTGTAGGATTCAAGTTGGTTCTCTGATAGTAGCCAATTCAGAGAAAATGGCTGGGTATTCTGACAAACAAAACTTTGCGGAAAAGTCACTGGTTTCTTTTGTGAAATGTGTTTTATAATGGTGGTCGATCCATCAGTAATTTTACAGTTAGTCATGATGCCTATAACTGGAACGTTCGATCAGCATGAGTGTTGATGAAGAACAGAGGCTCTCTGTCATGGGTGAAGCCGTGAAGATATATGGCTTACGGCTTAAACTTATCCCAGGGCAGCTAAGGTTTAGCTAGTAGACTAGTAGTGTTGTGTTTCTTTCAGTATGTTTTGAATTTTCACACCATGGAAGATCAAGCTCGACTGCGATCTTTAAACTTTGGTTGAATCAATGTTTGTCTGTGTATTTGACAATTATGGAAATATTCTACTAGATCTATCAGCCTTTTTGGGGGAAAGTTGTGTATAGGTACACCACTCTACTAAATGCAGTATATCCATTTGAATCGCACTCTAATCTCCCTTCTATAACAGTGCCATTTCCCTTTTTGATTGCTATTATCGTGCAAAACACTGTATTGTAGGTGCTACAAAAACTAAACCGACACACTGTAATATATGGCACTGCACAAATTATACTATTCCACTCTGTTATTGTAAAAGTTTTCCATATTTCGATTATAAACACAAATTAAATTGTTCTTAAATGATAATGATTAAGTTTGTAATAAAATTATAATTATAAAATATTACTTCTTAATTTTTATGATATTATTTTATTAAATTAATTATTACTATAATTTAAAAGTAATTTGTCGTCAAAATTAAATATATATGACGGAACAAATTCAAAATTAAATGCTTTTAACTATGCGTATGCGGGGGAGTATAAAGTAACATGTCCAAACCTTATTTACCCAGTCCCACATACGGATTCATTCTTGTTATGGCCAATTTCACAAAAAAATACAACTAAAGTATTCAACTTGTATCATATAATGTATTCGAGCAGAATATTTCTTATTTAACTCAACAAACCGGAACATTATGAGCATACTGAGCATCATAATATGAAGCAGAATTTACGGGTGACCATCTCTCATAAAACGAATTTACATCATATGTTAACCTGGAAACTTTCACATTTAACTACAAAGATTATATGTTCAGTTATGCTGGAGAATTAGTTGATTGAGCAACCATTTATACGTACTAAAGCCGTAAAATGTTCAACTTTACTTGAAAGTTGAAATGTCACGATGACATATCTTTGAGCAAATTTTATATGGGATCCACCATTTGTTTTGACATGTCTTATAGTTCATCACGTAGTGGATTGCGCAAGCCACGTGATAATATAATACATAGGTGAAAACTAATTATCGGTGTAAATAAAAGTTGGCTCAAATTGTGAGGTACAAATTGGGAATTTGGGAGTATAAACATATGTGAATATTCTGTTACTTCAATTTTACCAATTAATTCTTTAATTTTCGGAATTAAGATGGGTTAAAATTGTAACTCATGATGTTGCACCTCTAATAAGATTTTATGGTGGATTTAGTGCATTAAGTCAGTTTTGTCTGTTGGATGGTCATGGACTTTTCATATGGGGCTGTTGCTGTTAGTTTCGAACATTGATGTATTGGTATGGATGCTGTAGCATTACTTATTTTTAACTTTTTCAAAAAAATTGATGTATCCGATAGAGTACTTATCAGACAAAGTTTGTACATGTAAAGATAAATGGGGACGTTGTTTTTCAGTACGAGCCGGCCTTTCTTTTTTTCCTTAGGTACGAAAAGAAACAACACTTTTGATCCCACTACAATAACTCCCAAAATGGACAATCAGGTCCAGACCTAGTTTTCAATATTACATAATAGCCCCAAAGTAGCTGTTGTGTACACAGAGTAGTCATGTGCTGATGTTTGTACCTGATTTGGTACTAAAATACAAAACTGGAAACATAAACTAACCAAATCAACCAAATCATCAGAAACAAAACAACCAAATCATCCCAATTCCAAAACAAAATCGACCCTTACATTATCCCTCTCACTCAACAGCATCCTGATTGGCACTCTCAAGCTCCTTCACCCTGTCCTCAAGCACCTCCACTTGCTCCTTCTCGGTATGCTTTGAATCAAACCATTATCCGTCTCCAGACTCGTGATGTGTGAGGCGATCGCCATGGAAGTGATCTTACGAGCTAGACCCAACTGCTCGTACGGGTCCATCGGTACAAGAAGTGATGATTTTGGCGTAGACTTTTGGTACAAGAAGAAAGGGAGAGTAAGGAAATCCGGTGCCATTTCTGCAAAATTGAGTGATGATTTTGGCATAGACTTTTGGTACAAGAAGAAAGGGAGAGTATGGAAATATGGGTGACTATGTTAGGTGGAGATTCGCGTGAATTGAAATTTTGTTTTCTGATTTTGGTGAGTAGAAAGGAGTAGAAAACTTTGTGGAAAGGGAGAGTAAGGAAATTATGTTAGGGGCATTTTGTGGAGCTTTCTGCCTGTCGAAAGGAGTAGAAAATTTAACGTTGATTGGCTATTTTTATGTAAAATGGGTTGTTTTTCCTACTAAATGGGCTGTTTTTCTACTAAAATGGGTTGTTTTTGGACTAAATGGGTTGTTTTTCCTTACAAAAAGGGTTGTTTTTCGACTAAATGGGCTTCTTTTTTCCAATTCAATGTTTAATGGGCTGTTTTTTCTATTAAATGGGCTGTTTTTCCCTACTTCAATTTAATTTGAAATTTTAATTCAACCTAAACTAAATCAATTCATTATTTTGAAATTTTAATTCAACCTAAACTAAATCAATTCATTAATTTGAAATTTTTGACGTAGATAGGAAAAGGAAAATTAATTTAAGAAATAGGTGGTCTACTTTATTTTTAATTTTGAAGAAATCGCTTGTCCAATTTTTTGAATGAAACAGCTGTTTTTTTATTTAAAAAAAATGGTGGTATGTATTTTTGTACTTTATTTAATTTATATTTTTGCCATTCAAGTGATGGTCTAGTTTTTTAATTTAACTAATTTATCATAAATCCATTTTTATTTCTCTAAGCAAAATAACATATGTAAAGTGAGAGCAAGGTTTTCCCTAGTGTTATTATCAAATACAGTACAACTTTTTAATTAATGAGGGAGTTCAAAATTCAAACACATCTGACATATAGGTACATTTAGCTTGTTGTAGCTCTTTTTAGGTGCAGGGATCTATTTGCAAATATTTTGTATGAGATGGTAACAATTCGTATCCGGTTCAAATAGGTTCGTATCTTATCGCCATGTGTTGAAAAGGCTCATACCTACCGCACGAACTTGTCCATGTTTCGTACTGGAACATAAAAAAGCCAAAGATAAATTGCTACTGTCGTTTAGTTTGACAAGACATTATTGGCTTATATACACAAAGTTGTCTCGAGCAAAGATTCGAATAGTGATTCCTACTCCTTATAGGCCTTCACGTCTAAACTTGATTAATTCAGGAATTAATTACAAGCTCTTATAATTTTATTTTTATTATACGTCCAAGTTACACACCATGTCTTTATTTTTTAATAAAGATGGTAGATGACTAGATGGACTGAATATATACATTCCAATCTCAACTTTGCACATTACATTTTAATCCATCTCATTCTCGACTCTATTTAATACTTCAAATATAAAATTTCTCTTATTTTATTGACTATCTTTCCCATTTTATTCACTACTAAGATCTTAACTAAAGTAGCGTCTTGATATAACTTTTAATAATAAATAGAAAGGGGGTGTTAAAATAAAATAATCGAGAAAAATAAGGTAGTTAAATTTATGTGAATAATGTTGATCATGATGTCGGTCGGTAGTCCTTCTTCATTCAATATTATATCATTGAGTGTTTATTTATGTTAACTATAGAAAATGTAAAAATAGGGTCATACCATACCCGACCTGTTAATTAGTAACAGACACATGTTTAAAAAAAAAAAAAACTTTTACATGCAAGAGGTTCGATCACGGGTGAGCCCATGTAATATAATTAGCTTATTAAAAAAAACATGTTTTTTTTTTTAAAAAAATTATCCCTCAAACGAAAATAAAATACAAAAGTATACACAATCATAGGGTTCCAAAGTGGTGGTATGTGGTCACCCCTCAACACACAAAAAAAATATTATACAACCTTAATTCCAATCCACCGGTTCCCAACAACCCGCGGTGGTATGCGTCCCCCCCACCAAAATCACAAAAATTATTATTCTACAAACATAATTTCACAGGCTACGGTTGTCCCCCCCCCCCCCCCAACCGGCCCGTCATGGAGATCAATAAAGTACAGAGAAGATCAAAGAGATTTTCTCCACCTAGAGAGTATAAACTAACCTCCTCCCCCCTCCGGCTCGTTATGGAGATCAAGAAAGTAGAGAAGATTGAATTGAGTTTCCCCACCAAGAGAGTATCAGTTCCCCAGGCCCGTTATGGATCAAGAAAGTCGAGCGAAGATCGAAGAGTTTCCCTTCTGAGTCCCCAGGAGAAAAATGTACTTTTTACTAACTTCATCATAAAATGTTACACTCGGGTCTTGTAACAAAGGTGTGGAACGGGTTCGAGTAGATGCTAGACCGGACCTGAACATCATTATTTCGCATGGGGTTAAATTCAGGTGGGATAGAACCAGTCCTTCTGGACAAAGACCGTAGAGAAGAGAACCCTTATACCTCATCCAACCGATCGAATCTTATACATAAAGAAAAGGAACTTGAAAGTCTTCATGTGTAAAATGTTGTTGATAGACATGTAAAGATCAACACACCACCAATTTAGCTCGTGTAGACATGTGTATCTCTTCTATATCCTGCAGGAACTGAAAAAAGCACGTCTAGTACCAACCCGTGGCGATGCCACGGTATAGTGAGCTTTTAAATATACGTGAATGAAAGAAAATACTAAATGTAAGCGAATTTGGAATATAGCCAACTTTAAATATGTGTGAACAAAAGAAATATCAAAGTTTAAGCGAATTCGGAATATAGATTAAAAGTTGATGTTGAATACATATATTGAAAATAAAGTAGCACACTATTATCGGATCTTCACCGTCGCAATGAAGTGCATCAATCTGCAAGAAAACATATAAATACACTATTAGTATTGACTACATTTTAAAATTTTATTAATGATATTAATATGTTGGAATCACATACCTGAAAGATTTCTAAAGACTTCCTTGTAAACGAAATTTGTCGTCTTATTAGTTGGATTTCCATCTTCATCCAGCACTAAAACTTTGAGCCCTCCTTTTGTGGTCACCCTCGAAAATGCAACATACAGTTGGCCGTGGCTAAAAAATGGCTTCGGAAGATACAGACCAACGCGAGCTAAAGATTGTCCCTGACTTTTATTGATTGTCATAACATAACAGACAGAAATAGGGAACTGTCTCCGCTGGAATCTGATAGGAAACTTAGCAACATCGGACGGAGTGAGCACCATGCGAGCAATAAATACCTTAACTCCAACATTCTTGTCATGCATCATCTTAGCTTCTATGACATGTTTTCCAATGGCAGTGACAATCAATCTCGTCCCATTACATAATTCGGCTGATTGGTCTATATTCCTGAGGAGCATAATAGGACAACCAACTTTCTAACGAATGAGGTGATTCCGTATACCCGATGTCCTAATAGTGTTAAGGAACTCGACTGAATACACATCTTCTCTATTGACCATATCATCCTCATCAGGACATATACTATCTGAGCTCATGAACTCAGTGGCATCTCCAGGAAGTAGTGATATGACATAGTCATTAACATCCTGGACGATCTCATTAGTCGGAGCAAGAATCGCCCTATCCTGAAAGTACCGGCCATCACCCACATGATCTAAGATCAAAGGATATGTGCTCCTGACAATGACATCTATTGGATTAGGGGCATCACGAATTAGTATATCATCGGGCAACTCGAATTCCACCTCACCGTCATTGCTATCACCAACTTCACCGTCTCCAACTCGCAACAACCAATCAGCGAATTCCTTTATTCTCTGAATCTCGGCAGGTGAGCACTTTGGTATTATCTGAGAATAAATAAGGAAAACCATGAGTAACACCTAAATGGGATTTTATATATGAATTAGAAAAACACAAAATGACTCAAACCTGAAGGCGCATGTTCTTGTTCAACCTCATAACACGACAAGAACTCCATAGTCTTCTAGATGAGCACAGAGAAGCATGCACTATGTCCTGCCGACTACCTTTTGGAATGACCGGAAATATCTGCCTAAAATCTCCACCAAATACGACTACCAGTCCACCAAATGGCTTGTCGAATGGTTCTCCATCGTCTCTCCTCATAATGTCTCGCAGACTACAATCCGATGCCTCGAAACAAAACATGTTTGTCATTGGGGCTTCATCCCATATAATCGGCTTTGTCTTCTTCAACAATCCCGTAAGGTCAGATACGGGGACAATCCTACTACACATGGTTGTCTCATCAACATTCAAAGGGATGCTGAATCTCGAGTGAGCAGTACGACCTCCAGGTAGAAGTAGAGAAGCAATACCGCTTGACGCAACCGGGAGAACAATATCATGCCTTCCACGCAAAGCAGAACATAGGGTCTTCCATAAGAAAGTCTTTCCCATACCACCGTATCAATACAGGAAGAAAACCTCACCAGAACCGGCAAATACAACATTCATAATCTCATGGTACGCATCTCTTTGCTCTTCGGTCAAACATGGATAAAGACGGCTATGCTCATTCAACATTGCATCGACATCATAAGACAACACATCGAGAATAAGATTATTTTGACCATCTTCTATCACGACTTCATTCGGTTTTGGCATACCTTCAAACTGAATAAGACTGAAACCATTCCGAGAGCAACCCTTCGATCTCCAAAAGAGTGAAATTCTGCAGTTGTTCCTCGGTGAACTCACGATCTAATTCAAAATTAAATATTGTTAACATATAACATACTTAATTACATAATAAAATTCACAAAAATATAATGATCAATAAATTATAATAGAAAGGCTAGCAAAATACATACCAGGATTGTTCAGTTTCCTTCGCATTATGTAATGAATATCGTCCGATAAAAACTCCCACGTTTTCTCCCAAACATGTACAGGCCCAGACATATTGTCGGACTGGAGGAGCATGGAGAACAGTTGTCTGAGATAGCGACCGGAACCCCAAAATTTGGCTTCTTTTATAGCATCGATATACTCATTGTCATCATCAAGGAGCCCCAACGCATAGCATGCATCACGATAAGTTTGGTGTACAACACCATTTACAGTTCTCAAGTCCTCAAAGCAAGTCGCACCCCTAATGTGATTCAGCATTATCCTAAGAAAATATGCGGGGCCTGTCTTTATAGGAACGTGATAGATCCTACCCACCTTTCCATTAAATTTCTATCTAGGTTTCCATTGCTTCCGACCGAGATCCCACACATAATGCCTTGGAAACTCTGCATATAAATACTTGCGCGCCTTCGGATGATGTTTGTTGTGTTCCATCCACTTCAAAAACTTTGTTTCCGCGACAGTGTTGGTCTTCTCAATAAGGTTCTCAACTACATCACCATCCTTGAAAATCATAGTATGTTCACCATCCATGTGAAATGAAAGGCGATCAACTGGTGGGTCCTTATAATGTGTGTCATATCCCATAATACGCCATACCGTCTCGCATGTAGATATATACCGACAATCGACGTAATCCTTTACCTCGTTATCAACAGTTATCTTAGCACCAATCCGTTCTACTCCTTTATTGACATACTTAAACGGGTATTTGATTGAATTGGTCTTGTTACACCACTCAACGTTAATATAGGTCTGGTACTTCATCAACAAATAAGGATTGTGCGGGACAATGTACCTGAATATTGCATAATACATGTTAAAATATAATACATAATTACTTATATTAACATGGTTGGTTCTTATAAGTGGATACCTGTTGTCGATTATAACACCATTCTTATCAATAGTGGCACCAGTGTCTCGCCTCCTATAAACTGGATAGCCATTTCCATCAAACAAAGATCGCTCATTGAAAGATTTTGGGAACTTCTTAGAGCACTTCCTGCCATCATGCATGCATGGAGAATTGGGGGTTCAATGGCCCACATGGACCATGGACCATGTACTCGGATATGGCCTTGTATAACTCTGGGTTGAGGTCCTTGTCAAGTATCTCAGCACTTATGAATTCATCAATATCATCGACAGTCATATTCCTATCCGCTCTGTCAATCCATAGAAGAATGTGTGCATGAGGAAGACCACATTTTTTGAAACTCAATGGTGTACTTAGCTGCATCATAATAAATTTAGTATCAGAATAAGTATAGATGTGATACAACTAATAAATAAGTTGGAATGTGAGTGAAAATAAAGATAAAGAAGTATCACCTCCTATTGCCTTTCCGAAAAGGTTTTCTATCTCCAAATCCCTGATCAATTGATCCAACTTCATTCTGAATACTCGACTCAATATGTCGGGCCGGTCTTCAGGTCGTAAGCCCTTAGACTCGACAAAACGTGTAATCTCGGGCAACTTCAGATTACATGTAAATGTGATGAACAATTCTGGATAACCTATACTCTTACATACGGCCATGGTGTCTTGGAAGTTCTATATCATGTATCTCGGACCTCCCACAAAAGAAGATGGCAAAACAATGCGTTTTCCAATAGCTCCAATATAACCATCTGATTCAACAGTTCCTCTGCGAATTGTATTTTCAAGTGACCTATAATTATCAGATCGCAGCAATTTTTTGTTCCTCATAACAAAGTGAAGTCGTTGAGCCTCCATCATCATATACTAATGGGCCGACGCAGTTACTCATAGGCAACTCTCCGGGTGATATGCTGGCCCCACTGTACCAACACATGTCCTTTCCCACGCACTTTGTCCTCCCTCGTGCGCAATCCGGGAGACTTCCCAGTTGGTCACCCATCATTAGATTGCTCCTCCCGGTTGGTCACCCATCATTAGATTGCTCCAGTGCAAGTACGCCTAACTTTGGAGTTCTTATGGATGGATTCCCAAACAGAAACGTGCACCTTGTTGGTATGAGTAGTGTTCTCGATCCCTTTAAGCTGTTTGGACTTGACTTGAAACTTTGGGGCGTTACATTCACCCCCTCTTGAATTGTGCAACATCCTCACCGCACCATGTCCCGGCCAACCGTCCAACCCTTGTGGACTTTGGGTTAGCACGACTCTGATACCATTTGTAACGACCTGGACCATTAATGGGCCGAGCCCCGACCCTTTGGGCAGGCGCAGTTACTCATGTGCAGCTCTCCGGGTGATATGCTGGCCCCACTGTACTAACACATGTACTTTTCCGCGCACTTTGTCCTCACTCGTGCGCGAACCGGGAGAATTCCCAATTGGTCACCCATCCTAAGATTACTCCAGCGCAAGCACGCTTAACTGCGCACGTTGTCCTTACTCGTGCGCAAACCGGGAGAATTCCCAGTTGGTCACCCATCATAATATTGCTCCAGCGCAAGCACGCTTAACTCTGGAGTTCTTATGGATGGATTCCTGAAAAGAAAGGTGCACCTTATTGGTATGAGTGGCGTTCTCGATTCCTTCAAGCTGTTTTGACTTGACTTGAAACTTTAGAGCGTTACATAGTATATCTACTGGATTTTCATCCATTTATTAAAGTAGTTGTACAATTATGTTGTGCAATTGGAGTTTAATGGAAGGCAATAATGTAGCAGATAGTTATTCACTTTTATAAACCAACAAGTTTAATTGTCAAACATACATTAAATAAAGTTGGCATCCTACAGTACTATAGATCAAGTATAACAATTAAGTTAATTTATTCCCCAGCTACTGATTAGCCAGCTGTACTGTATGTTAGCTCATTTAAAAATAAAAAAATATTAACAATCAAACAATATAATATCAAATTAAAATTTAATCTATATTCTTAAATGTTTTTGACCAAGTTTTATTTATTTTAATTGATTACCAAACATGCATTCAATTTGGTCTTAATATAACAATAGTAGTAGTAAATTTCATAAGCTACCCTGGCAAGATAGTAACTAACTATTAATCAGATAAAATTATCATATAAAATTATAGTGACACCCGAAATGATTGACCACCTTTCTAATTGAATTTATCCTGTAATAAAACAATGATAAAATAATTACTAAAATTAATGAAAATGACAAAATTGTTAGAGATAAATGTACACGAGTTTGTATCTCGTTAGACTTTTACTAGATGAATTATTATATGTTGTAAATACTTTTCTAGATGTAGTCAAATACCTTGTAGATAAGTTCTAGAAAATTCTCTCATACTTGTATATATACTCCACATGTACTATCACTTGAATATACATAATAACACTAAAGTTATTTCTCAACACACGTTATCACCACGATACTGTTCAACCAAAATTCTCATCCATCTCTCGTCTCATGTTCTTCCTCTACATGACGCCAAGAGCCACGAACTTGCATTAATAATCAGCGATCACTTGAACAAGAATTCGATATCCCGATGTTTTTATTTAATTTACTGATTTGTTGCTAACTTGTTCTTAATTACTTGTTTCAGGACACTTGATTAAGACTTTGCAAATTAAAGTGAATCAGCAAGATCTCGTTGCTGATCAAGAATCGAGATGAACAAATCGGCAGTTGCGGTTATGTGGCGGGTGGTGCGGACAATTTTTTTTAATGTACACCCCTAATGCACACCCATATTAAACAATCTTATTGATGGTGATGGTGATGCAAAGAAAGTTTGAAATAACCAACCGGCATAGTTGGAATATATCAATGATCAAAATCACTTATGTTGGAAAAATAACCAACCGACGAAGTTGGGATATATTAATGTTCAAAATCACATGAGACAGATATGCTAGAAAAGCATACACTATTTTTCATGCCTCTAATATGCTAATACTGTAGCAATATAGTGAAAAAGTCATGTGTCATTGCTTGAGGCAAATATGACAATATACGAGGCAAACGAGGTCAAAATATGCTTGGATGATAGTGTTGGATGATAATGCATCAATACATAGCATATTTTGTAATGTCAAATTTTTGACTACTTGTCAATGGGACAAGCACATGTGTATACAATTTATGGTAGTGCAAAATTGATTGAAGGCTCTGATAGAGCAAATATAACACTGCCATATGGGACAAACATTGCCATATATAGAAGATGTTGTATTCTTCTAAATCTCAACGTAATCTAGTGAGCTTTAAAGATATTCGACTGAATGAATATCATGTTGAGACTATGAGTGAAAATGGCAAAGACATCAGAGTGAAATCCGGCAAGAAAAGAGTCTTGGAAATACTACCGGAATCGTCCCCTTATAGCTTGCCATATCTTGAGATATACATGAAATTGGTAACTGTTAATGGTGTCATGAGCATTTAAGGGGAGAATATATTGTAAATGCTCAAGTTTATATATACCCTCCAAAGATGGATTATGTCGAGAAGACATAACGTAAATGTATGGCTTGATTTTATCATCATACAAGAGTTTGTACTCTTACGAAACTATGCTCAAGAACATATATTAGACTAAATTCCTGAAGTAATTGGCATTATTAGTCTTGCCAATTATGAAAGGCACATCGATTGTGTCCAATTGTCACATTACTGAAAATGCCAAATTCAAGTGATGTATGAGAGATGATCTCAATGTGACAAACTAGGTCATCTGAGTGTAAGTACCCGTTGTTGTGAAACATGAAGTTTCCATATGATTATGTGCTGAAAGCTTTCTCATGTTGTAATTATTATTATGGCAAGACACAACACTAAGATGAAGCATGATTATGAAGATCTTGAAATGAGCAAAATCTAACTTTTAAAGTTGACAGTGATATAAGTGGCCGGAAACCCACAAGTATGATCTCCAACTTGAGGGCAAATTTATTTCCAGCACAAGAAAACCCAATTGTGCAAATATATTGACTCCCTATCATATTATTCTTTGTCGAGTACTTATGCGTGAAGCATACTAGATGGTTGTATGTATATATGATTATCTAAGTTGGGCATGAAAATATCTATTTTGAGCCCTTATTACTAGTATGAGCTAGTTTTTCCCAGCTTAGGGGAGGAAGAACATGAGGAAGCTGGTAAAAACAAATTCGTAGAGCGAATTGATTCCATATATTTGAAAGTTCAAATTTGAACTAAAGATTCATATACAACTTCATGTTACTATATCAAGATATGTCCGAACATGAAATTTTATGATTTGAATGTTAATCCGTTATGACCCTATATTTTGAGGCGTACATAGTTGCATATCGATTATTGAATGTCATGTGTTGAACATTGAGATAACTTTCCTATTGTATTAATGATTTATTCACCTGAGTGAAATACGGTTCCAGTGCTAAATACAATACACGAAGAATGGCAGGAAAAAGCAGTTGGTACTCTTGAGGAGTAACTAATGCCAAGAATGGCATGGATATCTGAATTATAATAGATGGCCTGTATGAAAGGAAATGGTACGTATCGACAAACAATATTCAGATATCAAGGATCAGTACTGACTTGATAATCTAGAAAAGAGATTTGATATACCGGTATACATGAAACCGAGAGAGTTTATAAGCATATGCGAAATTGATGGACATGTAAATTGGGATCTTACATGTGAGTCCATTCGATTACATCATGATGATGATGATAATGATGATAGAAAATGAGCTCATGTACGGTGCCTTTTGTTTTATACAGTCAAATGGCATGTGCATTTAGATACTAAGCATTGCATCATAATATGTTTATTGTTGCCTAGTTTAATTCTTTTGTTATTCTAGTATGCTTAGGTATTATGTTGCATATTCACATGTTTATTCTTATATTAAATGTTATCACTCAGACTAACCCGCAGGTTGTAGACATGAATTGTGACTGGTTTGACTTACGACTCATTTGTTTTGAGAAAGTTCAATAAGGGGAGATATCATCTCCGAAAGTGAGTCTCAAAAGGAGACTAAAAGTATCATGTCGGCGAACATGGATTGAATGAGGAAAGTTCTAGAGAAACTGATGTTTGACAAGAAACTTCACATTGACAAAATACAGATGTATATTCACCGCAGTGAATTAGTGAAGTGTGAGATATGATATTGATGACTCATGAAGAGTAGTATTGGTTCCACCAATGTTGGCTCAACCTGAAGTTTGAGCATATAAGGGATTATTAGAAGTAATTCTTACAATCCTTGAGATTCACATGGTTAAGAAGTACCACAATCATAAAAGTTGAGCTATATCAAGAGCTACAATAATCCTTACTATACCTCCTGAAGAAGGTACATGAATTAATGGTTGTCAAGCAACAATGACTACTTTGCGCATTACATGAGAAATGGTTGCACTCTTTTTCCCTTTCTAGGTTTTTGTCCCATTAAATTTTCCTAGCGAGGTTTTTAACGAGGCAATATTACAAGCGCATATATATCTCCATGATTGTGATATTGTTTGGTAAAGATAAGAGTTATGGGCATGTTGGATATCTTTACAGTATAATTGAGTGATATTATGGAATATTGAAACTATCTGATGTTTCAAGTATTTTGAAATGTTCTTCCTGAAGAAGACAATGCGTATATTACAGAAGTTCTTCTTCGCCATTATCTATGGGAAGAAGATTCCATCGAAGCACAACATACTTAAAGATTTGCTCGACCAAATTGCATCAGGCTTCATCATTTGAGAAGTTGGTTTGGAAGATTGGAATTACAGCAGTTCGAAGATGTAATGTGATGCTTCAATCAGGGGAGATGGATACGCACTGCACTCTTTTTTTCCTTGACTGAGTTTTTATCCCATTGGGTTTTTCTTAGCAAAATTTTTAATGAGGCAGTAATCCCACAGCATATCAAGTATCAACGATCACCAACTCATGTTTATTTAAGGGGAGTGTTAGAGATATATGTACACGAGTTTGTATCTCGTTAGACTTTTACTATATGAAGTACTCTTCTAGTTGTAGTCAAATAACTTGTAGATAAGCTCTAGAAGATTCTCGCATACTTGTATATATATCCCACATGTACTATCAGTTGAATATAAAGAATAACATTACAGTTATTTCTCAACAAAAATTAAATTAATTGACTTAATTGTTATTTACAACAATTCATTCTATTACCCGAAAAATATAATCTATTTTATTCACAAAATTGATATCATAATATTTTGATTGATTAAAGTCTCAGGTAGCTGCAAATGCGGATTTTATTTGGGATAATGGGATGGTCTCGTACGGGATGGTGGTGGCTTGTTTGGAAGTTGACGGGGGACACCGGGTAAAAATAAAGAAAATAAGAAATTAAAAAGAAGGGTAAAGAAAGTGTTGAATTAAAAATTAAAAAAAAAAAAATTATCCCTAGAAAATATACTCCCTCCGTACCAGACCAAATGTCCCATTTTTACTTTTCGCAGTCAGCATTTTTGAACTTTGACTACGGTGTAATCTTAAACCGTAAATATAAAATGTTCAATTTAATTATATAATGAAACTTTATATAGTTGATATGAACTCAACTGAACTGAACTTATTTGTAGTTAAAAAAAACATAAATTCTCATGAGAGACGGTCTCTAGATAGAGACAGTATATGTTTTCAATAAAATCATTCATGTTATTAGTCAAAACGTCTATGTTGTTAATGAAATAAGTCTTGTTGTAATAAAAAACACCAATGTTGAGAACATATATGTTTTGATTAATAATATCGATGATTTTCTTGACAATATAGGTCCGCCTCTAAATAAATTATCTAGAGACCATCTCTCACTCACTTAATTATGCAAATTTAAACTAAACTGAAATTAATGGATTTTTCAGATGAAAGAGAACAAAGACTAAGACGAGCTGCATTGCAGCGCGTCAGCTGGCTCACCCGTCACTATGTGACGGGTGAGTTCAAATTGGCAGCAGCCAATAGGCTGCTGCCATGTGGCAGTTCTTTTTATTTTTATTTTTTGAAAATTCCGTTTAAATTTCAAACGGTTATAACTTTCAAAATAAAAATGCAAAAAATAAATAAAAATCACCAACGACTTTATTTTTTCGAGATCTATAAAATGAGATCAGTCTTGACTATATTTGGATCATCCCATCTCCAACTCCTCTTTCTCTCTTAATTAAACTTAAAACACTCTCTTCACTCCAAAACACCAACCATCTCCACTTCAATTTTCCGGCGACATGGACGGAAACTTGTTTACTCCGGAAACTCTGAGGTGGATGCAAGAAAACACACCCGAAGCCTACGAAGCGTGCATGAAAAAGCTTAACAAAAACACCTCTCCACAACCCCAACCGAGCTTTGTTCGCCCTTTGTTCGAAAGCTCGTACGAAGACCCCTACACTCAAAATTACCATTCTCCAATCTCACAAACACCAATGTTTTCGCAAGCACCACCAAAAGTTGTTCCTGAAACGCAGCCTGAAATTCAACCGATCCGGAGGCGTGGGAAAGGGAAAGCCAAAGACACGGAAGGAGGAACGACCAATAAAGACGAAGGACGTGGCTCACCCTACAACACGAATGAGGACTTGGTTCTCATCTCTTGTTACATAGTCGTTAACGCAAATCCGATCATTGGCACGAATCAGAGGTATGCAACTTTGTTCAAGAAAGTCGAGGAGAAGTTCGAGGACGTGCGGAGAGATGGGAGGATGTCCGGTTTGGAAAAAAAGCGGAGTCATGATTCACTTCGTCTCAGATTTAAGCGGATGAGAGATGACATTAATTGGTGGGTGATTTGTGTGGATCGTGCTACTAGGGTTGTCGGCGATCGGAGTGGTTACAATGAAGCCAATGTAACTGAAACAGCCCAGGAATTCTACAAAGAGAAGTCCGGTTGTAACGCCGGATTCAACTTATTCAAGCAGTGGGATGCCATGAAATAGTACCCAGAGTGGGAAACGAGGATGAACTTGGAGGAAACATACAAGAAGGCCGCAATAACTCCGAGGGTTGAGGTTCTAGTTGATGATGACCAACCAATGGAATCAGCAGGTGCTAGTAGTGGGAGCAAGCGCCTGATGAGGACGATGTCGATGTCACGCCTAGCAAACGTCCTATGGGTCGTGACAAGGCAAAGAAGATGGCTAGAGGTGGTAGTTCCGGCAACTCCTCAATGGATGCAATGAGCGAGGGATGGGTTAACTTTAATGAAAGTTATCCCCAATACCTTGAGTTGGAAAGACAGAAGCTGGAGTTTGCCCGGCAAAAGGAAGAACGTAGGATGAAGGAGAAGAAGATGGACATGTGGATGACACTTATGGGGAACTATGCTAACTTGACCGCAGCACATAAGGGAGTTTGTGATGCACTACAGAAGGAATTGTTTCCGTCCGAGTAATGGCTGAAGTTGAGAGCTTGTTTTAGTTTGATTGTTTCGGTCTGCTTGTTTTAGTTTGCATGTTTCGGTTTGCTTGTTTTAGTTTGCTTGTTTGTTTTTTACTTCCCGAAGTGTGGCTTGTTTGTGTTTTACTCTTCCAAGTGTCCGTTGTAATAAAATCAGTGTGCTTTTAATGTCAAAATGAAGTGTCAGACATCTTATCTTCAATTAATGAGAAATCCAATGCATTATGACTCAGCTATGACTAAGAAATGAGTCATACATCTCAGACATCTTATCTTCAATTAATGAGAAATCCAATGCATTATGACTCAGCTATGACTAAGAAATGAGTCACACATCTCAGACAACCTGTCTATATAATGCAACCATAGAACACATTTTTATACACAACAAACTACTTGCATTCATCCCTTCTTTCATTTTCTTAACTACACAGAAAACACTCTATCTACTTCAATTTTCCAAAGATAATCATGTCCAATTCATCATCTGATGATGAAAGCTTGCTTGGTTCTTCTTCATCCAATCCTTTCGCACAAATCCAAACCATGATAATGCAAAATGTACCAAATATGATCCAACAATTCCAAAGAACATCAACAACCGGACGAGCCACGACGGCCTAAGAAGAAGCGTGCTTACATTGTGAAGTCGAGAAGAGCGTGGCAAACAATTGGAGGAAGACTACTTCGGGGTTAACCCACCATATGCAGATAAATTTCGACGGAGATTCAGAATGGAGAGGTCGTTGTTCGAACGGGTGATTGCTGGTGTAGTGCGTCAAGATGATTACTTTGTGTGCAAGCCAGATGGTCTTGGCCGACCGGGGGGTTAACCACACTACAAAAATGTACCGCAGCCATTCGTATGCTAGCTTATGGGAACCACGACTCGGTTGACGAGTATTGCCGACTTGGTGAAAGCACGGCCCTCAAGTGTCTTTCGCGTTTTTGTGATGCTGTGGTGGCTGAGTTTGGTCCAACATATATGCGGAGGGCCAACGAGGTCGATGCTCGAAGGATTCTGACAATCAACGCTGCAAGAGGATTTGTGGGCATGCTTGGGAGTATCGATTGTATGCACTGGACATGGAAGAACTGTCCCAAGGTGTGGCATGGTCAATTTCAAGGCAGAAGCAAAAAGCCTACCCTTGTTTTAGAAGCAGTAGCATCCCAAGATACTTGGATATGGCATTCATTCTTCGGGATTTCCGGAAAATACAATGACTTGTCGATCGTGCAACGTTCACCGGTGTTCGACGATCTCCTGAACGGCACGGCGCCTCAGATTAACTTTGAGGTCAATTGCCATCAGTACAACATGCCTTACTACCTAACCGATGGCATCTACCCAGCTTGGGCTACATTTGTTCCTGCCATCCCGAATACATTTGTTCCTGCCATCCCGAATCCGGTAACGCACAAAGAAGCCAAATTCTCTGAGCGTCAGGAGTCTTGCCGGAAAGATGTGGAACGTGCTTTCGGAGTACTGCAAGCACGATTTGCAATTGTACGAAATCCCGCCCTTGCACACAACAGGGAGACATTCAAAAAGATTATGGATTGCTGCATCACACTCCACAACATGATAGTTGAGGATGAGCGCCACAAATACCTAAATTATGACAAGGAAATTGAAGAGTTCGAACAAGATACCCGTGAGAATGTACCCCATGTGATTGACGGAGTTCGTATCCGACGAGCACAATCAACAATAAACTCTATCCCGGAATACATGAACTTTTCACGGCAAATGCACAGTAGGTGCACGCATGAAGAACTCCAAAGGGACTTGATGGAACATATTTGGAGAATGCGTTGACCGTGGAGATTGAGCTTCACCAATCGTGTAGTGTATGTTTGTTTGCTTAATGCATTGTGTTGTGTGTTTGTTGCATTTCCATTTAGTTTTTAAATTTTCAGCGGTTTGTTGTAATATATTCCTGCCTCTTGCCCAATAAATTATAAAACGAGTTTAAAAAATGCAATTTTACCAATTTCAACTTCTAAACACTCTTACAATATGTTAAATATGTAAAAAAAAAAAAAAAAAAAAAAATGAAATTCCGTGACGGCTCCGTGACGCGTCACCCAATGCAGCAAAATCTCGTCACGGATCTCGTCACAGGCCGGTGACGCGTCACCGAGCCGTCACCCAATGCGGGTAGTCTAACTAGCGATGAATAAATTCCAAAAGAATCCAGGGCTTGATTTTTATGAATAATTTACTATGAGGGTAAGATCGTAATAGTAGTATTGTTGATTTGTTCTTCCTCCATCTGGCTCAAAAGTTCTCATTTGATTATTAATGTATGTAAGGTATGTTTCGATTAAGTACTAACAATTTCAAATTATATAGAAAATACTTAACAAGATTATATTATGGTCATTATGTTTTTATAATTTACTAGAACTAACCCGTGACGATGTCACGGTGTAGTTGACTTTTAATAATAAATAGAAATGGGGTGTTAAAATAAATTCATCAAGAAAATAAGTTAGTTAAATTTATGTGAATAACGTTGATCATGGTGTCGGTCGGTAGTCCTTCTTCATTCAATATTATATCATTGAGTGTTTATTTATGTTAACTATAAAAAATGTAAAAATAGGGTCCTACTGTACCCGACCTGTTAATTAGTAACAGGCACATATTTTTTTAAAAACTTTTACATGTAAGAGGTTCGATCACGGGTAAGCCCATGTAATATAATTAGCTTATTTGAAGGAAAAAAAACATGTTTTTTTTTTAATTATCCCTCAAACGAAACTAAAATAAAATACAAAAGTATACACAATCAATATGGTTGTTCCAAACAACCCATGCGGTGGTATGTGGTCACCTCACAACACACACAAAAAATTTATTATACAAACTTAATTTCACATATTACGATTGTTTTTTTTCCAACCCACCGGTTCCCAACAACCCCGTGATGGTATGCGTCACCCCACCAAAGATACAAAAATTATAATTCTACAAACATAATTTCACATGGTACGGTTGTCTCCCCCCCCCTCCCGGCCCATCATGGAGATCAAGAAAGTACAAAGAAGATCGAAGACATTTTCTCCGCCTAGAGAGTATAAGCTGATTCCCCCCTCCCCCGACTCATTATGGAGATCAAGAAAGTAGAGAGAAGATCGAATTGAGTTTCCCCATCTAGAGAGTATCAGATCCCCAGGCCCGTTATGGATAAAGAAAGTAGAGCGAAGATCGAATAGAGTTTCCCCGCCTAGAGAGTATATGCAGACGCCCCCCAGCGCCGGAGAAAAATGTACTTTTTACTAACTTAATCATAAAATGTTGCGCTCGGGTCTTGTAACAAAGGTGTGGAACGGGTACGAGTATATGCTAGACCGGACCTGAACATCATTATTTCGCACGGGGTTGCATTCGGGTTGGATAGAACTAGTCCTTCCGGACAGAGACCGTAGAGAAGAGAACCCTTATACCTCATCCTACCGATCGAATCTTATACATAAAGAAAAAAAGGAACTTGAAAGTCTTCACGTGTAAAATGTTGTTGATAGACATGTAAAGATCAACACACCACCAATTAGCTCGTGTGTATCTCTTCTATATCCTGAAACTAAAAAAAACATGTCTAGTAACATATATACCACTATAACAATATATGCTAAAATGATCTTGGTGTGGATAATACAAATATACCAAACTAACATAATCATAAGAGCACCGATAATATATGTACTAAAATATATGTTACCCTCAAGTTTAACTTGGCAAAGCTTAATTCTCCATCAAATACATGAATTTCTTTGAAATGTGAAATAAAGGGGCAAAGCTAAAATTTGTCGATTTAAGAGATATAATCACCAAAGAACAATCCCTTTCAGTTACTAGATGTTGCCACTCAAAATCTCGAACAAATTTTGTTCTTAATTTGGCTGGCCAACCTTCCGCATTTTCAACAACCATAAGACATAAAAAAAATAAATCACCAAGCAATAACATTGCCCTCATGATCCCTATCAACAACACTAATACGTCCCCTTATTCGGACTCTGCTCAACCGTATCAACATTTCACGTAGGATGGGTGGAATTTAAATGAATTTGGTGGATTTAGCCCATTAACTTTATATATTACAATATATTCAAAGTAGTATAATAATTCAAAAAGTTTCACTAAGTTTGTAATTCAATTTAAATCTCATCCGTTGATCTTACTAATTCAATTTGAATTTGATACGTACATGTGTCATTGTTTCAGTAGAAGGTGCAGGGTTCGAATCCCATTGGCGTAAGTTTCTCCCTTTTATTTATTATTTTTCAATATTTTCTCTTTTTTTTCAATAACAGATTCATTGGTTTGCATAAAAACCCTTAACACACGTAGTGTGTTACGTAAATTCTAATGTGTGTGTGTGTGTGTGTGTATAAAGTGCACAACTATTAGAATTGTACAATTGAGTACTTAATTTAAGTTAAATTGAACTTATTTGTGATACGCATGTAAATTAGACTTTAATTACAAAAAACCAATATGTTTAATTCATTCCAATTCTAAGCCCTAACGCAACTCCAACAAAATCAATTCATCATTAAAAAAACTCAATTTGTCTTCTCTAATTAAATTTCAAGCCCTAAATCAACCCCAACAGAATCAATTCATCATTAAAAAAATCTCAATATGTCATCTCCAATAAATTCAAAACCCCAATCGAACTCCAACAAAATATCAATTCATCATTAAAGAAAACAAACAACGATAACCAATATTTCTTCTCCATCTTCTTTAATCAAATTGGAACATATCAATTCGCACTATTCAAAATCTTAATTCAACTAAAAAAGACAATTCGTTATCAGAAACAACGATTGCACTTACTTTAATATACTTTTATTATTATTTGTAATTAAATGCCACAATGAAACGCTCACGTTCTAGTTATATTATATAAGAACACCCAACTGATAATCTGAGCTCTAAAACATTAGCCTCACGTTTAACCTAGCAAAACATCATGGAACAAAATTCTCGCCCCCCCCCCCCCTATCCGGACTTTGCTCAACCATAGAATCAAAATTTAAAATTGAAAATCTAAATATCTATTAATTTCTTGTTAAATAGATGGGTGTAGTATTAAATATTTAATAAATGCTCTATTTTTTAAATTCCATTATTTTATTTTATCTTCTTTAATAAATATATATTTTATTTTAGTGAATAAAATAATTTATTTAATTAATAATAATAATCTAGATTGGTGTCTATAGATTCATCTTGTCACGGTGAATTCAAATATATGTTCACAATATTTTTCAGAGTTTTGAAGAATAAATTTATATTAGATTTAATAAAAACTATATATGCAGCCAACATACCAAAAATAAATAGTGGAAGATATAATGGTTGAAAATGCAACTAATTCCACAAAATTTCACGTAGATTGAATTTATTTAATAAATACTCTATTTTTAAATTTCCATTAATTCATTTTATCTTATTTAATAAATTTATATTTTATTTTAATGAATAAAATGATTGCTTGAAATAATACTATTCAAGATTGGTGTCTATGGATTCGTCTTGTCACGACGAATTCAAATATATGTTCAAAATATTTTTCGAATTTTGTTTAGATAAAGTTATATGAGATTTAATAAAAACTATATATGTAGACAATATACCAAAAATAAAAACGAAATATATATTGGCTAAAATACAACTAATTCTATAAAATTCCACGTATGATTGAATTCATCTGGTGGGGTTTAGCCCCTTGTGCTTTACATAATATATATGGATGAATTTTATAAATAACTTTTAAGTAAGATATCCTGCAATAACAAAATTTTAATGGTAGCTGTGGAAAATAAGGTAAATAGAAAATATTTGCATTGGAAAAGTTTGTAAAAGAGACGTGTATTAGTGAGAGGCATGGTAACAGATTGATGTTTTTAAATATATGTATAATGATTTAAACAATATCAGTAATGTTCTATAAGTGAACATTTTATATCATTTTTTTATAATATGCATGAGACTTTGTGAAATCACGACGTGAAGAGTAAGTCTACTGAGATACGGTTTTTAAATAACTCATATAGAGACGATCCATGTTGTTAATAAAATCATCAGGTATATTATCCAAAATGTATATATTATGAACATTAATGTTTTTCATATATATAAAATATACACTTTGTTAACAATACAAGCGTTTTGATTAATAACATCGATAATTTTCACAAGAACATATGTTCATCTTTAGATAAGTTATCTTAAGACTGTTTTTTAAGAGACTTTGTATATCTTGTAATATGAAAAAATACCAATGTTACGTTTTAATTAATAATATAGATTATTTTCTTGACAATATAATTACCGTATTTTAGTTTTGATCAACAATAGTAGAACTAGAATCACTCAAAGTTATAAAAATAAATACTCACATAAATGTGTGAATTTGTGTAAATCTCCCAAGTCAAGTCTGAAAGTTGAGACAGCTGCTTCTTCTTCTTCTTCCTGAACACATCATGGTCATATCATACGCTGCTTCTCATCTTTCCTCCGTTTGTTTCTGACTTTCTTCTTCTCTTTCTCAGCTGCAATACTCACGGATCTGATCCCTATTCTCTTCTTCCCTGTATCAGATATAACATTTTCAGTTGTCAATTTCCTCACAAACGGGCGGCTTTTACATTATTATGGTACACTATTAACTCCTTTCATTTCCCTCTTTACAGATTCTCTTACCTTTACTTGTTGATCAATTTATATCATATTCTACTCGTCTTTTTCACTTTCAATTTTATACTCATCAATGGATTTTCGTATCAATGGGACTAGGTTTTGTTTCTTGAGGTAATAATTTTTCATATTATGGTGATTGTGTTGTTTTGTCAAGAGGCTGTAGATAAGAAAAAGGAATTTTTATTCATGCCCATTCCGCCTTTCTGCATTTTCAGGTGAGAACCAGCCATGATCACTGCATTTTTTTTTATGCTAAATGTTCGATCTTTTTGCTAAAGCTGTGATTTTGGAGTAAGTGAACTGGTGGGGTTTTGTTTGTGGTTGTTGAATCTTGTAAATCAAGCAATTGGGTTGTCGTTGAAAGTTTTATCTAGTATTTTCGGTTGAATCCCGAGTCAAGAGAATGATTCCAAGGAAAAGCATAGGGCATGCATCGCCGTTGTTATTGGTGTTGTTGTCTTTTGGTTTCTTCTTCGCGACGTATAATTTGTTGACATTGGTGATACACAAGACCAGTAGTAAAAATAGTCAGGAAGACTGGTTTGATCCTGTTACTACTCGGCCAGCCGATTTGAGTGGAGAACCCAGTGCAAAATTCCATGTTGCGCTGACTGCCACTGACGCGCCTTATAGCAAATGGCAGTGTAGGATTATGTATTATTGGTACAAAAAGATGAGAGATATGCCTGGATCTGATATGGGAGGGTTTACTCGGGTCTTGCATTCGGGGAGCCCTGATAGTCTGATGGATGAGATCCCTACTGTTGTTGTTGATCCTCTTCCTGAAGGGCTTGATCGGGTGAGCACTCATTAATTGCTATATTGTACTAGTTGTTTCATCTATAGATCTCCAGAATTTTAATTTGAGCTATATGCGTTAAACTTATTCGTCTCGTACGTCTTGTTTAATGTTGCAACAGGGTTACATAGTTTTAAATAGACCTTGGGCATTTGTGCAGTGGCTAGAGAAAGCCACAATAGAGGAAGAGTATGTCTCTGTTGCTTGAGTATTAAATATTCATGTACCATGCTTTGCTGGATTAGCTTAACGCCTTCCCATACTAATTCCGATGCAGTTACATACTCATGGCAGAACCTGATCACGTATTTGTGAATCCACTGCCAAATTTGGCACGTGGAGGCTATCCAGCTGCATTCCCCTTTTTCTACATCAAGCCCTCTGACAATGAGAAAATTATAAGAAAATATTATCCTGAAGAAAAAGGACCTGTGACCAATATTGATCCTATTGGCAATTCTCCAGTAATTATCAAGAAGGTATGTCATTATGCCTATTGTCTTGTACTATTAATATGCGGGCAATTGATCTCGTTCTGCTTCATGTGTAGCTAAAGTTTGGAATAGATGTATTCACTATACTCCCTGTATGTAAAGCATTATATTGATTATTCGGGCTTTAAACTGTAATAATCATTCCTTGAATTATGATGGAGATCACGTCAGACAGCATCCATTTTATCTATCTTCAAAATCCTCTTGAAAAAGGTAACCACAGAAGTGAGGACTACAAATAACATTGAGTCAGTGACTGGTAAAAAAAACACATGCACATAAAGGGCCAAGAACATAGTTATGTGACTTGTATAGAGTTGGGGGCAGGCAGGTGCTTTTTCTAAATTTAAACAAGTAGTGATTGATATACAGCTCAAATGCCTAATGTTCGCCTTTAGATCCCTGTCAGTTCCGCATTTGAAGTTTTTGTCTCTGAGCTTGTTTTGGACCTCTATCTTGATTATTCAGGGTTTAGAGTTTGTCAGACTTACCTTTTGTTTTCATTAATTAGTGGAGTTTTAGAGTTTACAATGAAGTTTTGAGTTGGAGTTCAACTGTGTTTTCAGTTACGTATGAGAGCCATAAGTTACATATAGTTTCTATGAGAACTTGTTAGTTTCTTTTGCTTCTAAGAGTGAGAAAAAGAGTTGGGTTCCTGTTTCTCCTGAGATTGGGGGTTTTCTGTTGTTCACGGTTCTTTCGGTGATATTACACAAATCCTACTTTTCCTCTTTCATGAATCATGTCAGAGCTGCTGGTGTATTGCAAGTTTGCAACTTACAACCGGTATGCAATTCTATGAAGTGCATACTATGTTGACCTTAATAATGCTTTAGCCGCTTTACGTATTCTCTCAAACTTGGATTGTTAAATGTCTTCATTCTCTCTGCCTCAGCCAATAAATGAGAGGGTACAAAATCATTAAGCAATTGGTTATGGGTCTTATTTTACTTGTCTTCATCATTCTGGTGTTTATGTTTTCTGTAATATTTTCTGATTTTGGATCCACTAAAGTTAAGACACTTAGACTCGTGCTTTAGAAAAACCTATACTTCCACCAGTATGCTGGTTACTATTGCACAGGCCAAGAATGTGCTTAATGTTAACGCGAGTAAGTCTTGTAAAAGACTTGATTTTCCTAAATAATAGGAAAACCACTACATTAGTATAAGGCTCTGTTCTCTTCGTCTGAACATAACTGATCTGAACTGAACTGATCTGAACTGAACTGAACTGAATTGTAGTATAAAAAACAACTAAGCAGAACTGAATGGATCTGAACTGAACTGAACTGAAATTAATGAGTTTTCAGATGAAAAGAACAGAGCCTAAATACTTGTAAGTGTGATATATACTTGGGGTAGGAGGGATATATTTTTCAAATATTAGGAAAATAATGACTATTACGAGAATTCAACCTTTTCCAAATCTGACTTGCCTTGTGTCAAATAATTGTTTTACAGTCGGATTTGGAGAAAATTGCACCTACATGGATGAATGTGTCCTTGCGGATGAAAGATGATCCAGAGACTGACAAGGCTTTCGGCTGGGTTCTGGAAATGTATGTAGTTGTAAATAAATGTACATAGATTGCGAGAAATTTGGCGGTCCTTACTCATAGATTGCAAGAAATTTTGTACTTATTAATCCATCATTTCTGTGCGCTAGGTATGGGTATGCAGTTGCATCTGCATTGCATGGAGTGCGGCACATTCTTCGTAAGGACTTCATGCTGCAGGTCAGTGGTATTAATATAAATAAAAAGCCCATATTTATGTTAATTTGAAGTATCAGCAATTGAATTTACTTTTTATTTTCTTTCAGCCCCCGTGGGATTTGGAAATTGGAAAAAAGTTCATTATTCACTACACATATGGGTGTGATTACAACATGAAGGTAAAATGATTGATCTCTACTGGTTCTTATGTTTGATTTATGTCCATTATTGGTAAGTTCATGCATTCAACCAAATGATCTTGAGTTCGGAATTTGGATGCATCAAACCTTATCATTAATATACCCTGCTTCAGAAGAGGTCGTACAAGTATGCTTTGATTACTCAGAGTTGGAAAACTTGCAGGGAGAATTAACTTATGGAAAAATTGGAGAATGGAGATTCGACAAGAGGTCCCACCTTCAAGGCCCTCCCCCACGAAACCTTCCATTACCTCCCCCTGGTGTCCCTGAGAGTGTGGTATGTTTTTTTAGCATCACTTGTTCTGTCATTAATGTTAAACCAAAAGGAATTCCATTTTCATTTATACTACTAATAATTTCCCTGAGTGCTCATCACCTCTTCCCTTTTCCTCGAACTCTCCACCTGGGCCTTCTAGATGTTGCGTAGGATAAGGCAGTTTGCTCATCTTTATATGTGATTATATATATTCCACTGTAATCACGTTTTCTGCAGCTGTCTAGAATAACGATATTTTTTTTCCCCCTCTATCTTCTTTTATCCCATCTGTGTTTTAGTCCCATAAGGCTTGTGTTAATATTGGTTCAGCATATGGGTTGTTGACATTGGGATAAAAATAGCTGTTGGTCAATCCTAATTCCTATATGATATGTGTCTCAACTCTCAAATGTGGCTTCAGCTATTGAACTTTGCTGTCTGTTTGTCAGTGTAACAGTTAAAGTTGTCGTGTAGACTCTTTATTAATTTTTTTTTTTTTTTTGGCTTATAACTCGTATTTTCATTCATAATACTACTGTAATTTTGTGACTGGATTATGAAATGGTAAACGAACGACTCTGGAGTTGCAATCTGTTTGTTATGAACTTCAGAGTGCATGTTCAGGCTAGCCATACCTGTCTATCTTTCAAGAACTTTGGAAGGATATATTGAGTGTGTATAACCATATTGTGTACAGGTGAGGCTTGTGAAAG
Organism: Plantago major; assembly: GCA_026545765.1. NCBI lineage: Eukaryota > Viridiplantae > Streptophyta > Magnoliopsida > Lamiales > Plantaginaceae > Plantago > Plantago major. The sequence continues at coordinate 38,726,599 of CM048839.1, forward strand.
CCGTGAATGAGGCAACTGCGAATATTCCTAACTGGGACACAGTGTAATATACTGGCTGAGATAACTGTGGCTCTCATTTTCCACTGGACAGGCGTGAGCTTGAAGATGTCCAGGGTTCCTTAATTTTTTGCAGCCTCCATAAGGTTTAGATACATGAATACAGTCATTAGGAACGTGTAGCAATAGAAGAAAACATGCCCTTTTGTTTGAAGTTGGTCCTTCTCTGAATTTAATTCTCACTGTAACAGAATTGACATTCTTGCTTGCATATGTTAATGTATCATGCTGAGGAAGTTAAGTTTTCATTATTTTGTGCCGGTTTTGTTAGCATCAATACACTTTGTTCTTGGTAATGTTAGCATTACCTCACTGCTATTATAATTCATAGCATAAAATCACTTCCTAATTTGTCATCTATTGTACAGCCATAAGCCCGTAACACCAGATTATTACAAACCTAGATTTCATGCAAAAGTTTGATAGAGAAACAAATTTTAGACTTGGAACATGGGCAAAAGGGAACAATCACCTCATAATTCTATTCTGGAAAAATGAATAGGATCGATAATGGCACTGCAGATGAGCTTCACAATACACTTGGCATTCAACACTTGGTAACAGGGTGGACATGTTCATGCCCATACTAGAAATGAGCTGTTCTGAATACCGGAGAAGGAACAATCAACTCACATCATACAAATATCTACATAACCAACAGAGTTCGATCCCAGAAATCGCTGGCCTGAACAAGAAAATTTACATCATACTTTCATACTGACCAGCTATACTGGAACTCGTGTAAAAACAAATAGCAAATGGGCCATGCAATTGCTCATTCTACTTTCATGAGCTACACTAATAATCCACTCTGCAACATAAACAAGTCCTAGGAATCCACTCTGCAACATAAACAAGTCCTAAGTCTTAGCGAAGTTCCATCTTTTTAGTTTAATATTGTTCAGCAACTCAGATGGAAGGAGCATCCTTGATTGCAACTTCACAAGGTTCTGTCTGTAAGGTATCAATATATTCCGAAGACCTGTGTTTCATGAGAAAAAGATACATAAATACGATATGATATGATTGCACCATGCTGGTACATGTACAAAACAATTACCTGAAATGCACATAAATTTGTAAAGGTAAGCAACACGAGGGTCTCCTCTCGTGATCATGTGAGGCCTCTCCACGCACTCCAAGAAGGCCAGGTCAGCCTTCAGAAGCTCGGCCTGATCATGAGTATCATATCCCATATCATGGCAGTAGCAGCAATAGTCCAACCAATCAATCGGGCGTTTATCCCAAATCAGAGACCCACTATCTTTTCCACTAGACCAATTAGGTCCGCAATAATGCCCATATCGTGGAAACAATTGTGACAGAAAACCTCTTGGACCTGTATGCCAAGGAACCTTGGAAACATATGGTCTAAAGCGTACATTTGAGTACTGCATAGCAGATTCAATGCTTCTGCGATGCCGTGCGTGCTTCTTTAGCTTCTTGTTGACAGTTGTTGGCAATTGAAATTTGTTTGTTGCACTAGTAGCCCAAGGGATGAACGGAAAAACAGACCACTTTATGGATTTGGCGTCAGAGATATCCTCCTGATCTGGTGTTTCCAAAACGATGTTGGTAGACATGACAGGTGATGAAATATCCTTGTTTGAACTAGAGCCAATCCAAGGAATGTATCTGTGTAACTGAAAATTCATTCTCAAGAAAGATGTCAACACCAAGCACTCTTCAACCACTCGCTTCGTTGGCATGAATACTGTAGCAATGAAAATCCATGTTATGAAGCAGCAAATAAGAAGATAAACACATGACTCAACCACTTCAATGCGGTACAAAATACATGACACTGGTGTACAACATAACATGTCTTCTTGAGCAAGATAGTTTTCTTCGTTTGAATTTGATCTTTAAGATTCACCATAAGTCAGTCTTAGTGATCATTGGCTACATTCAAACTAACAAAAAGAGCCATTTCAATATCTACATATATTTACTTTGTAAAAAGATCCACCATATTAGATGTTGGCAACCTATTCAATAAGATGAGCTTTTGAGATGTATTTCATATTAGTATGGCCAATCTGGACGAGCCATACTGGAGCTGTCTAAAGGAAGAAGTCACTAATCTAGACTCGATACGTGAAAGGTCCAAAAACATCTCACTTGCCAAAAGGAGAGGCAAAGTAGCCGTTCACTTATGTTGCGGGCGAGAGAAGTACGAAAAGAGTGTAAACAAGCTTGGATTAAAAATTCATTAGCTGGATTACTTCATGGTAGTAAACCATGTTAATACTTCATACATCAAATCTGAGTTTACTCTTTCAGCTTTTCAGGTAACAAACAAATTGTAAATTAAGAGTAGAACTCACAGACAGATATTCAGGACTCTTGCTACAAAGAACCAGCATGAGTTGAGTAGAATATAAGGTGAAAGTAGGAGAAAGAAGATACGACCGCGAGAAGGCCAATCTTCGTATGCATTGAGAACCTTTTTTTCCTTCTTTTTATTAAATGTAACTCTAAATTATGGCACCATGATCACCAAAGTTTAAAATGTTACTTTCCAAATCCGGTCTTACCCTAAGTACACCTCATTACCAAATTTTCTAGTTAAGCAATATGAACCGTATCAGTAAACAACCAAACTAGCTTGACACCCAGAACATTAGGGAACAGAAAGGATGCACTGTGCACAGGCAACAAATATTCCTCTATCCGCTAGTGCATAACATTAAATTGCGTCAAGAAAAAGGAACCAACATGCTGATTTGGTAGCTTCACAGGCAGTGAAACTAAAACTTGGAAACAAAATAATTCCACAAGCTGAAGTAAGTTATTGGAAGGCCGACCTAATTCCCAGCCAGAATTGGCAAATGAAACAAGACATCAAATTACCTACTAGTCTAACTAGGATCAACACACTAACCGATACTCCCCCCGTCCTACAGAACTTCATACATTTGACATTTTCAGCCGTTCCACAGAACTTCATACATTACTAAAAAAAGAAGCTACCCCACACCCAACAAATAATAAACAATCTCAACTTTACACTCAAATTACACATTTTTCCACTAAAAGTACACTTTTCCCCCTTTTCTATATTCTATCATTACTTTAATTTTTCACATAAAACTACGCACCAACCCTAGTTAATGAAGTTCTCCGGGATGGAGGGATTACTACAAAGAAATATTATTATTACATGCTTAAACAGAAATCTCAGTTACTCCCGAATGTAGCTTTGGGATTGACCAAATGTAAGCCATCAAACAGATGAACCATCTCATATTCTAATCAGAAAATGTGCGCATAGATATTTATTTTTTTGTATCAGCTCAAGTAATTTCTATTCACTTCCTTCCAAAGATAAGTTTTTAATTCCACTGGTTGATAACATATAGTAATTTCTTATCACTGATGTTACATTTTCAACAATTATAAAGAAAAATACTAACTTTTTGTCCCCAAATAAACCTAAAACCTAATTCCACCCAATCATAACAAGAAGCAGAACAGAACAAATTATTGAATTCATGAACATAACAACAAACTAAGAAAAGCCTGCCTGCCTATTTTATTCAGAGAAACACAGTAATTACGGTCAGCAAAGACGCTAAAAACAAACATAACCTAATTATTTATCTATCGAACAAAAATAATTGGCAACGAAAAGCAGTAGCAGCAGCAGCAGAAATTGAGCAAATGTGAATCCAACACACATAAGCGAGAAATTAAGGAAATGAGTTGAATTGGAAGTGGGAAAGTACCTGAATCATGATGTGATGAGCCTGGAGCAGTTATTCGTAAGCAGCAAAATGATGAAGAATTGAATTGAAGATGATGATGATGATTCACCAACGGATCGAGAGAATTCTGACAGGTGGTGCTTTATATGCCACGTTCTGCTCGATCACACTTTTTTGTATTTATATTTCCCAAAAATCTTTTCAATTTCATGAGAGATAGTCCACGAGTAACGAGAGGGTCGTATGAATAGACTAAAAGGACGGATAAACATTACAGTTGTATTAAAAAATTATTAAAAATTTTACTAAAAATATCGGTGATATACATATACATAAAAATGATATTTAATATTCACTCATAAAATATTATTAATATTGTTTAGAATATTATACATATACTTAAAAGACATCAATACATCTCTCAGTTCTCTCACTAATACACGTCTCTTTCAAAACTTTGTGATTATCGAAGGATACATGTCTTTAGATAAATTACAGTATATTTATAAGTTGACAACTATCGGAGTTATTATCGGCAACGTCTCGTCTCACAAGCTACACGCCTTGATGTGAATTTTTATATTGTGTGTTTGATATAATACTCCATCAGTCCCGATTTCAACTTCATTCAATTTTGCGACGTCACAATTTCAACTTCCCTATTTTATCATAATCTCTCCTACTTTATTCAATTTTATCTTAAAACTTATGTTCGGTCCCGCAGAAAGTTGAAACAGGGATGGAGGGAGTATATTTCTCTTGTTTTACTCAAAAAAAAAAAAAAAAATATCGGAATTGTGCAATTGAGTACTTGATTTAAATTAAATTGACTCATTTGTAATGTCTATGTAAATTAACTTTAATTAAAAAAACACCATCTCTAATTAAATTTCAAACCCTAATTCAACTCCAACAAAATTAATTATATCATAATTTTTTTTTTTCAAAAGTCACCTAGAGGGATCGATACCTGGGCTTGTAGGAAAATTTCACAAGTTCTATCCACTTGGCCAATACTATCTAATCAAATTAGCATACAAATTAAACAATAACATCCCTAAATATGGAATTATATAGTTAAAATTACACATATTGCATACAAAATCAAATTCAATTCTTTATATATATTTTGATAAATTTGAGTTATCATTCACTATGGTGTTTAATGTTTATAATATTGGTTGGATTTACGTTTTCCGTGTTTGTCAATTCAATTAATAGATACTTGATGTTAATAAACATAATTATATATGTTTGTTTACCATCCATTATTTCCGTTAATGAAATTGTTTTTAATATTTACCAAACCGATGATTTGAGTACCGATCGACTTTTGCTATATTTTTAATTTTATTTTCTAATGTATTTAATTTCCTTGTATATTCTTCACTAATAATGATGTTATTAGTTATTTTTCTTAACTTTTCTTTTTTAAAATTAGTTAGTCACTTGATTTTATAGACTTTTTTATGTTTACTAGTAAAATTGTGCACGTGAAAATTCACGTGTCAAATAAATGAGTCTCATATTACAATTTAAATATGCATGACATAAACATTATAATATATATTTAAACTTATACTTAGTTAATTAAAAATTCAATCATAATATATGTTAATTATATGAATAATTAATAAAAATATAAATTTTGGTAATTATAATGGTGGAAGTAGTGGGAGATGATGTGCAACTCCCTTCTTTTTTTTCTTTTCCTTTTTAGCTTTATTTTTATAGGTGAAATTTGAAGTCAAAATTAATCAATTGGTCAAAATTAAATTGATTGGTATAAGTTCTCTTTTAGAATAGTAAACATTTTATACATAGTTTTTAGAAATAATAAAAGGGTAAAAGCTGTGAATATATGAGTTAGAATGTTTGAAAAAAAAAGAGAGAAAAAATATAAATGAGGCGGAAAGGGGTAGCTTATCAGCCCACCCACAAAGAAAATTACTGATCTGCCCTTGCTTCTGACTACTCATTTCTGCATAGTCTCTCTAAATTTCTCATCTTTTTTCTTAAAGTTCAATTCTTCTATTCAGTCATAGCAGATAGGACTCAACTCACTCGAGTAACAAAAAGAGTAGCAATGATCAGAAATAGACTATTTTCTAGCCCATGCTTACATTTTCTCTCAAAAGTTCTAATCTTTCCCAAATTTCTGTCTTCCGCCCCATATCCAGACCCTCTTCTGAGCACTTCAGCACAAGAAATTAACACTGCTTATGTAGAAGACCAAATTAGGCACTTATGTCAGAACCCTAATTCTGGAACCCAACCTGGGAAGCTTTATTGGCTTTTCGACAAGTCTTTAGCGACAGGCCGTCTCCCTTCAAGCCCCACTTGCAATCTCCTTTTTCAAACCCTTGTCAAGAATAAGGAGCACAATATGGCTCTCAGTGTTTATAGGAAAATGATTGATGTTGGGATACTATTTGCTTGAATGGCCATGTTGTTGAGGCTGAAGAGTTTTTAGTTTGAATTGAGAAACAGTTGTCAACTGATACGTAAGTTTTAATACTTTGATTAAAGGATATTGGCGGGAGAAGAAGTTAGATAAAGCTATGAGTGTCAAGGCATGGATGGGAACGTGCAGCTTTTTGTTTTTTTATAATAGTGTTTAGTAAATTAATTAACTCATAAGTTAGATAATTTGTTAAATATTGTATATAAAAATAAATCAGCTAGTTTATTTTTTATAAAACATGTTTTATCGGATCGCCTACCATTCAGCGTTCATAATACATTACAAAAATAAGTTTATCGAGCTGATAAGTTTGTGTTAAACAGAGCTACTATACATCATAAATTATGTCTGACAATCACTAAAAAATATGTGATGGTGACTGAATGAATGGAATAATACGTGAATGTTACAATACTAATCTCCGGTAAAATTTAATGAAAAAAGCAGAAGGACCTATATATAATACAAGCTGCAGCGCGGAGTGCTTTTCACCATTTCTTCCCCGTTGCAACCAAAACATGATCGAAGAGGTTGGCGTTGCAGCGCCAAACACCCTCTTTCTTCTTTCTGTCTTCTTTTCTCGTACGTTTAGCCTCCTTCATCCTTCTAATCATCATTTGACTCGAATACACCTAAAAATAGGTGTATTTACTGATAAAACATAAACAAGTAACAAAATACTAAATTGACTACTAATGACATTAAAAGCACATAAATTAGAACCTAAAATTACGACATTTTTGTGCATCATAAACTCAAACGCATTAAGCACTTATTACTGTGAGATGGAGAACTGCCTAGAAAGTGAAGCATTTTAGTTCACCAACCACCTACTCACGTTATGGCACCAACTGTTAGAATCATTCTAAGAAATAAGTATGGCATAAAATTAGAGGAATGAAATATAATGCAGGATCCTAAAATAGAAAAATAATGAAGTACTACGATAAAGCATTTACAAAGAGACCGGACAACTGTCAATGTGAAGCATAATCAATTTGACAACTAATTAATTAGAACAATTTTAGATTCATATCCCATTACGCTGGTGTGTGTATATATACCCGTTGCATTCTCAGTCATCTTATCAACTCATCGATCAAGAGTAAGAAAAAAAAATAGACAAAAATGTTTGGAAAAAAAAGAAGCCTGCCTTGCTTTCGGAACAAGGCGAAAAATAATGCGGAGTTTGAAGAAAGGTCGAAAGACCTTATCAAAGAAATGAAGGACATAAGTTTCCTCTTTGGAATTATGGCATGCGTTGTAATCTACCAACCGGGTGACCCAGAGCCGTTGGTGTGGCCATCCAAAAGTGAGGCTTTGGCAATGTTCCAACATTTCAAGTACTTATCTCAAGTGGAGAAACTAAAGAAGCGCATTCAAGAGCTCCGTGACCAGCTAAAGCGCATGCGTGAAGAGAACATACAGAAAGCGGCTGAGCTTTTTATGGAATCTGCGTTTAAACGTTGAAGATAAGTTAGGCGCTCAAACGCCACTGGAGACAGTCTAAGTATGAAGTTATGATGATCATTAGCAATCATATGTTAGTAGTATGATTGTTTATTTTTGTTGTGGAATATGGGTTAACTTATTATGTACCCTAATTATAAGAATGAAAGTTATGTTCCTTATCTATTATAATTGGCACTTCTTTTTTCCTTATTTATCTTTTTTTTATCTCTATGATATTTCTTTTGTGTGTTTTATCATGGTTATTTTCCAAGAAATTCCAACAAATAGTATAGCAACTAGTACTAACCCGTGGCGATGCCACGGTATAATTTACTTTTAATAATAAATTGAAATGTGAGGATTAAATAAATTAATAAAAAAAAGATAGTCAAAACTCCTTGTAGATAATGTTGGTCGTGGTGTCGGTCGGTAGTCATTCTTCATTCAATATTATATCATTGGGTGTTTATTTATGTTAACTATAGAAAATGTAAAAATAGGGTCCTACCATACCCGACTTGTTAATTAGTAACAGTTACATATTTTTTTACAAAAAAATCTATCCCTCAAACGGAACCAAAATAAAATACAAAATTATACAACACAATCAATAGGGTTGTTCCCAACAATCTTGTGGTGATATATGGTCACCCCACCACACACACACACACAAATTTCACATGTCACGGTTGTATTTTCCAACCCACCGGTTCCCACCAACCCCGCGGTGGTATGTGTCACCCCAACAAAGACACAAAAATTATTATTCTACGAACATAATTTCACATGATACGGTTGGCCCGTTATGGATGAAGAAAGTAAAGAGAAGATAGAAGAGAGTTTTCCCGCCTAGAGAGTATACCGGAACCCCCCCCCCCTCCCGGGCCCGTCATGGAGATCAAGAAAGTACAAAGAAGATCGAATACATTTTTCCCGCCTAGAGAGTATCAACTGATCCCCACCCTCCCCCGGCTCGTTATGGAGATCAGGAAAGTGGAGAGAAAATCTAATAGAGTTTCCCCACCTAGAGAGTATCAGATCCCCCAAGCTCGTTATGGAAATCAGGAAAGTAGAGAGAAGATCTAAGAGAGTTTCCCCACCTATAGAGTATCAGATCCCCCAGGCCCGTTATGTATCAAGAAAGTAGAGATACTAACTTAATCATAACATGTTCTGGTCGGATCTTGTAACAAATGTATGGAACGTGTTCGAGTATATACCAGACCGGACCTGAACATCATTATTTCGAACGGGGTTGGAATTCGGGTTAAATAGAACCAGTCCTTCCAGCCAGAGATCGTAGAGAAGAGAAACTTTATACCTCATCCTACCGATCTAATCATATACATAAAGAAAAGGAAATTGAAAGTCTTCACATGTAAAAAGTTGTTAATAGACATGTAAAGATCAACACACCACCAATTAGCTCACGTGTGTCTCATCTATATTCTGGAACTGAAAATAGCACGTTTAGTACACAATTCATAAAACATTTTTAGAAGATTAGTTGAAGTAACTATGTCAAGCATAGATCCAAAGGTCCTCCAATCTGGATTCATGCCCATTAAGAAAATTAGTGTGTGGGTGGCGATTTTGATGAAATTATGGATTTAGAAGATTTGATTGATCACATTTATAAATAGTTGCAAAGGTTGAATATCAATGGCAGAATTATGTAACCAAAATTAGATTAACAGAACCAAATACGAATTAACTTGGCATCAAAAATAAATTTACCCTAATTATAATTGTTTTGTAATATTTTAAACTAAAAAAATGAAATAATTTCTTACATTGATTTGAGGCCAAAATACCATAGCTAGAATTGATAATAAAAACTGGTCTTTATAATATATGGATAGATCACATCTTCACATGCCTAAAAATTGAAAATTAATTTATTACTTTATTCTTTACCTTCTCACCTCTTCTACTTTATTCACTATCTCCTACGACTATTCATTATTTTTCATACATAAGTATTTAGAGAAAAGTCGAAACCTAAATTCAAAAAAAAAAAAAAAGTAGAGAGTTAATACAACTTAGAATGAATTTCTTTTTACTTTAGTTTTGTATTAGAAAATGTCAAAGTAATTAGAAAGCGCTCCAAGTATCACTTATGCACATGCGGATCAGGTATCCTTCAAAGTAAATCATCAACTTTAGAATATAGTAGAAAAATATACGAAAGTGCCAGAATAACTGAAAGTGCGCAAGTATCACTTATATATATAAAATAATCGTATATTTTAGTTTGTCCAGAATGTTTGATGCTAAACTATTTAAAATGAGTATCTTTTTGAATGCTTAATGCTACGATAATTATTTATAATGTATTTTAATGAGTCGTTTTTAATTTTTAAAATTTAATTATTTCATTTTGTCTTATTCAATAAATTTATATTTTATTTTAATGAATTAAATAATTTATTTAATTAATAATAGTATTCGAGATTGGTGTCTATAGATTCATCTGAATTCAAATATATGTTAAAAATATTTTTTGGATTTTTGTAGATAAAATTATATGAGATTAATATTTTATTTTAGTGAATGAAATGATTTATTTAATTAATAATAATAATAGTAATAATAATCATCTATTAAAAATACTATTCATGGCCTTCCGCATTTTCAGCAACTATAAGACATAAAATTTTGTCACCAAGCAACAACATTGCTCACATGATCTTAGCAACAACAATACTACGTACGTTCCCCTATTCAGACCCTGCTTAACCGTAGAATCAAAATTTCACGTAGCATGGATGGAATTTGAATGAATCTTATGGGTTTTGCTCATCAACTTTATATATTATATTATTATATTATATAAGAACACCCAACTGATAATATAAGTGCTAAAACATTAGCCTCAGTTCCTCACGTTTAACCTAGTAAAACTTTATGCAACAAAATTCTCTCCCCCTACCCGAAATCTGCTCAATCGTAGAATCAAAATATATGTATAATTGAAAATATAAATATCTATATATTAATTGAAAATATAAATATCTATTAATATAAACATAAATATTTTTCGGAGTTTTGTAGATAAATTTATATGAGACTTAATAAAAACTATATATGCAGCCAATATACAAAAAATAAACACTAAAATATATACTGGTTGAAAATGCAACTAAATCCACATAGGATTGAATTAATTTAATAAATTTTCTATTTTTTAAATTTAATTATTTCATTTGATCTTATTTAATAAATTTATATTTTATTTTAATAAATAATATAATTTTTTTAATGAATAATAGTATTCAAGATTGGTGTATATGGATTCGTCTTGTCACGGGGAATTCAAATATATGTTCAATATATTTTTTGGATTTTTGTAGATAAAGTGATATGAGATTTAATAAAAATTATATATGCAACCAACATACCAAAAATAAACTGTGAAATATGTATATATCGGTTGAAAATGCAACTAATTCCACGTAGGATTGAATTAATTTAATAAATACTCTATTTTTATAATTTCAGTATTTCATTTTATCTTATTTAATAAATTTATATTTTATTTTAATAGATAAAATAATATATTTAATTAATAACAGTATTCAAGATTGGTGTTTATGGATTCGTCTTGTCACGACGAATTCAAATATATGTTCCATATATTTTTCGAATATTTTAAGATAAAGTTATAGGAGATTTAATAAAAATTATATATGCACTCAACATACCAAAAATAATATTGAAATATATACTGACTAAAATGTAACAAATTCCACAAAATTCCACGTAGGACTGAATGAATCTGGTGAGGTTTAGACCATTGTGCTTTACATAATATATGGATGGATGGATGGATTATAAATGAATTGTTTTTTGTTTGGATTTGCCACGTCAGATTTTTACTTGGGTGGCATATCTCTTCTTCTATTATATTTAAAATGATAGTAATCGCTAATTTGACTGAATTTGATGTGTCAACCCAAATACATTGTTGAATACGAAGATGTTTGTTAGTTGTCAATTCTTGGATAATTTTACAATTAGATAAAGTAAATAAATTAAAACTTAGCTAAATAATAATAATTCTGGACGGGTTAGTGGAACCATATCAGAGAACGTTCTATACATAACTATAATAGATTAATGGAATAAAGTTTTATCAACTTAAATTCGAAATGAAATACATTAGAATATATGAGGGAAATGAGAGTTTAATAAAGCATAAACATGTTATGCTCCCATATAAGCAACTTCAAGGTCCCCAACGCATTCGTGACAAAGATTGTACTCCCTTCGTCCCGCAGAACTTCATACATTTGTCATTTTTAGCCATCCCACAGAATTTCATACATTACTGAAAAAGGAAGCTACCCCACATCCAACAAATAATAAACAATCTCAAATTTACACTCAAATTATACAATTTGCCATTAAAAGTACACTTTTTCCCACTTCTTCTATATTCTATCATTACTTTAACTTTTCGCATAAAACTGCGCGCTAACTCTAATGTATGAAGTTCTCCGGGACGGAGGGAGTACTTGAATGGGATCCACGACTCCTTCATGAACATGTTGTAATTTAACAGTTTTTTCTTACAGAAAGGTGGAACCAACAGATAGTTTGGATTCTTAAGTTTCAGCTTTGAAAGTCTCATCTGTAAAGACCAACGACATGAAGCCACGAATGATACACCATCTTTATCCTCCTTCATTTTGGCTACACCTTCAAGTCCTTCATCACGAATCTTAACACTACTACTGAAAATTTTCATGTAGTTCAAACAGTATAGGGCAATTATGGGTGATTGCATTTGATGGCCATTTCCATCAGACAATATGCCTCATCTTCTTTACCATTTTCGAAGTATTGGACCTGGGTTGAACAGTCGAGAAAACATTTAACAAATACAACGCCAATGTAAAAATCAACAAATAAAGAAAAAATAATTCTAACCAATGAATTCCTAAACACTGCCTCAGGAGTCAGGATTCTTGGCATTTGAAAGCCTAAAGCCTATAGACCATCGAGTCTGGAATTTGAAATGAGGCATCGAGAGGTAAAATCCGCAACACGTTTGGAATGTTACATATATTGTTGAACAACGGGCAACTAAAATGTCAACAATTTTATGTTAGTCTAACTAATCTTAAAATATAAGTAGACAACGTAAAAAAACGGATAGAAAACCTATTGCTCGCATTTGCCCAAGAAGTTGATGAATCGATAGCAACTCTTTCCATAATATTTATGAGCATATGCATATTGAGTTTCAAGTATAATGGGAAATAGGAACAGGATGAAATCTTCCTTTGTCTCTTCATTATTAATTTGCTTGCAAAATGTGGAATGTGCTAGTGCACGCAGGGTGAAACACACACACATATATATTTCCACGTTAGGCTCTAATTTGTTGATAAAAGTGTTAGTTATATTTTCAAGCAACAACCATTCACATATAGTAAATCTAATTAATTAGTTTCTATTTTGATAGATTATAAATTGAACTCGTTGACTACGCTTACGTCCTATTTTAAAGAAATAACAACTAATGTAGAACAAATCTAATTAATCACCAAAATAGCACGTAAATGGTTAAGATCAAACTGATTATGAATTTGAAGATAACTAATAATTACGGATTTTGAAATCTCATGATTTTTGTTCTCCACCTAAATATGAATTTAGTTATAATTGATGTATTCTAATTTAAAATTCAAATTTATATAACAGGTAGCACGACTAATATGTACCTGTATATTTGTACGTAAGTATAAAATCTTGAAAATTGTCTTAAAAGTTGGTTAAATAGACGACAAATAGAGTAAATATAAGTATGAGATTAAGAGACGAAGGTGAAGTAACCTGCTGGTAATTTTTGCCCATGAATCAGTGGATTGAAATGCAATCTTCTCCACAATGATATTGAGCAAATCATCCGGCAAATGTTTAATGTGAAACTGGGAAGTCCTTGATAATATTGAAGAAGACATCGAAATAATGAAGACATCAGAATATATGCTTAGGCTTTTACAGAGATGGTGCGTTGGATGAGGATCAAGACTGGCAATTCATAATGATAGGGTTGAGCTAATCGATTTTTTTGCATCATAGAAGGAAGACGCACCTTCACTTCCTTGAATTTTACGCAAAATAAAGACAGTAGAGATGAATGTATTTGTGGCAAATGAATCAAAAGGTCGATTTCGACAATCGGCCACCATTTATTGCACAATTTGGTGTGAATCGAATCTGACTGAATTCCAAAAGCTTTTGTTGTAAATTGGTGGATATATTGTGGGATTGTGCCTTTATATAAATGGCGTTCTGGTAAAATGGCGATGCGGTGGACAATTTAAATAAACCTGTTGGTAGAGATAATTGTAGGATTTTTTGTTTAGAGTGCATTTTTGTAGAAATTTCAAAGAATCTTTGTGAGATAATATCAAAATATGGTTGCCTTGTTGAGATTTTGCTGGATTTTTTAAAGCTATATAACAACTGATTGTTGATGGAACTAACGCATGTTGAAATGGCATAATATTAGGAGATTTTATTGGGTTTGTTTTTAATTACGTTAAACATTAAATATAATGACTAAAAATAGTTAATAAATAGATGTAGGTGCTGATCTTCTCTTATTTATTGAGATGAATTATAAATCATTTATTTTTTGCTTGGATTTGCCACCTCAGCTTTTTGCATATTTGGCATATCTCTTCTTCCATTTCCATCATTACTTTTATCATATATATATATATATAGATTCATGTAAAAGGGGTATTGCAATGACTTTGTAAGAATTCCATGGGATTTTACGATTATTTTTAATAACTATGATTTTTATTTTTTTGCATTGATTTGGTGTAAGATAACATAAACAAACATATATAGTCGCACCTAATGAGAGTGTACCTCACACACTTTAAAAATAAAGGGTGGGTGGTTTTGTACCCATTTTTAATAACTCAAGGGGATTTGGTACTAATTCGTTAACTCATGGGGGTTTCGCACACATTAGACCGAGAATATCGGCAACAGGTTGGCCATTTGCGGTGGGTGGGACCCACCACAAAAAAATTTAAAAAAAAAATAAGTGAATGATGGGCGCCTATCATAACAACCAAAGAACTCTCAAGTTGCTTAGATCAATTGGATAGGGAGGGGACAAGTGTCCCCTCCCTATTGGACCTTCTTTTTTTTTAGATTTCTTTATTTCTTTTAATAACTTTTTATTATCCTTTCAAAAAAATAAAAAATATATTAAAATTCATAAAAAAAAATTATCTTTAAATAGACACCAATATTACTACAATTTTCACACATCTGAAAAATCCCCTCCTATCAACTACTTTATATCTCAAACACAAATCATTTTCGGTTCTCTTCGATGGATCCAAATGATCCATTTTACCCACACTATTATTCTACGTATGAAAATACACAAAACTCTCAAGCATTTCCTAGTTATGAAACAAATATGGGTACCCAATTTCCTCCTAATCTTACTCAGAATAACCCTCCTAATCTTACTCAAAATAACACTGAACCCGAAGTTGAAACGAACTCAACCAATGTATCCGTGAATTGGGAGCCCCTTGAAGATGTAGCCCTAATGTCAGCTTGGGTTTACGTGGGTGGAGATGCAATTACCGGCACTAATCAAAAAGGTGATACTTTATGGAACAAAGTTCTCAAGTTGTATGAGAAATCCCGGGAAGAAAATCCCGGTACACTATCAAAGCGAACTGTGGAGTCAATGAGAGGTCGTTGGTCGCGGCTCAACAAAAATGTTTCGAAGTGGATTGGTGCATACAAAGAAGTCTATCGCCAGAAAACGAGCGGAATGAGTATGACAGATGTTGAAAATGCAGCTCATAAGATTTATGGAAAGAGTGGATTTCCGTATACTCTTGTGTTTGAACAAGTTATGCGCCATGTACCCAAGTGGGAGTTGAATGTGGGTGGTGACTATAGGAGGCCTCATCCAGATGCACCGGATTCCGAGGAAGAAGGTCATGGCAGTTCAAAAAGATCAAGAACCGATGATGAAGGTCCAACCGAATCTGCTCCAGAAACTCCGGTGAGTGGTGCTTCAACAATAAATCGTCCTACCGGTAGAGATGCGGCCAAAGCTAAGCGAAAGGGAAAAGCAAAAGCATCATCATCATCAGGCCCTGCTACAATTCCAGATGAATTTACTAATGAACTTCGTGCGATGAAGATCACGCGTGAGAAAGAACTTGAGTCAATGAACAAGTTTGGGAATGAAAGGATTGAATTGGAGAAAAAGAAGCTAAATGCAAATATGTTGAGTGTGTTGTTGGCAAAACCAAATCTATCTTCACAAGAAGAAGACCTCAAGAATCGCCTGTTGGGAGAGTACTTTACCTACTTGTAATTTTAATTAATTATGTTATGTTGTCGTTATGTATTACTATTTTTTCGTGTTATTTCAATTGTGTTTGATTAGTTCTATCATGTATGATTATGTTTGCAATAAAATATATTGTGTTTAGATTTGCAAATCTTTATGTTATATTTTGTCTATAGCCTAGTATATATTCTACTTTGGATCCATGAACTTTTGTCAGTCTATAGTCTATCCTACTTTCATTTTTTTCAAGATATCTCACATGATTCTTCTACTATAGTCTAATCAACTTTTACTTTTGTCATTGCATAGTTCATTCAACTTTATTGCAAGTAGTGTATCACATGATGATATAGTTGGAGATATGATTTACGTGGCTAGGAATGGCTCAGGTACATTTCTAACTCTCTTTAAATATGGCTGGGATCATTACCATACTCACACTCAAGTCTTCCTCACCCCTTCCATTTCCTCACAAGTAGTGTATTTTCAACTAAAAATAATGTCATCAAATGAGCACATATTCCATGGTTCTAATTCGGGTGATGATTCTTCTAGTTTCATCGAAATAGATGAGTGGGAAGAACGTGTTGCACAACAAAACCAAACACTTAACCGCATTATCGAGGATGTGGTCATTCAAATTCCTACTCTGTTGTTACAGCCTACAGACCACAATATTAGAGCTAGGAGGTGCCATATTGAACGAATTCGTGACGAAGGCCATCAAAACTTGTTCAAAATGTATTTCTCAGTTTTTCCGGAACCAATCTACCCGGAAGACACTTTCCGCCGGAGGTTTCGAATGAGAAAGCACGTGTTCGAACGTATAATGGAAAAGCTCAGTTCAGACGAATATTTTCAACAAAAGCGAGATGCCACTGGTCGACTAGGTATGTCTTTGATTAAAAAATGCACTGCTGCTATAAGAGTTTTAGCCTATGGAACACCACCAGACGTGCATGATGAGTGCCTGCGAATGAGCGAGCAGGTGATAAGAAAATCAGTTATGAAGTTTGTAGAAGGCGTAATTGCCAACTTTGGGAATGAATACCTCAGGAGTCCAACAGAAGAAGACATGGCACGGCTTCTACATATTGGTGAAGATGCGGATTTCCAGGAATGATGGGCAGTATTGATTGCATGCACTAGGAATGGAAGAATTGTCCTACTCCTTGGGCAGGGCAATATCAAGGAAGAAGTAGGAAGCCAACAATCATTTTGGAAGCTGTTGCATCAGAAGATTGTTGGATCTGGCATGCATTTTTTGGAACCCCAGGTACGAACAATGATATTAATGTGCTACACAAATCTCCTGTTTTCAATGATATTTTATCAGGCCAAGCGCCGAAAGTCAATTACACTGTTAATGGTCATGAAAGGAATATGGGATATTACCTCACTAATGGAATTTATCCAGAATGGGCTGGATTTGTGAAATCTATTAAGGCTCCTATTATTCGCAAGCACAAGTTATTTGCTCAACATCAGGAGGCTGTTAGAAAAGATGTTGAGCGAGCTTTTGGTATTCTACAAGCTCGTTTCTCTTTTATCAAACAACCATGCCTTCTATGGGATCGACATGCCATGGGGAAAATTATGATTGCTTGTATCATCCTCCATAATATGATAGTTGAAGATGAAAGAGACACTTACCTAAACTATACCGATCCCACCGAATTCATGAAAGATCGTCCCGGACGACATGTGAATGAAGATGATGATGATGAAGAAGACGTTGTTGATCCTATTTTCAACTACTCCACTGAACGAGTTGCAAGTCTAGCCCGATATAACAGGGAGCAGCTTCGCAACAGAAATGGTCACAGGGAACTTATGAATGACTTAATTGAGCACATATGGGAGCATTTTAATGATGAGGAGGACTGAATATGTAATTTTTCAATTTTTTTATCTTTTAGCAGCGTTTTTATTTTGCATTTACATTTGAAGCGTTGTAATTTTTTTTCCATGTAATTCTGTAATGTAGTTTTAAATTGCCACATCACCTTGTATTTTAATTTTTCAAACTAAATTAATGTTTTTAATATTATATTATAATTATTATATATTATAATTATTTAATATTTTAATATTTTACTATTATATTTAATTATATATTAAAATTATTTTATGATAATAATGAAAAGAATAATAAAATTTATTGAGTCGGTTGGGTTGGTGGTGGTCATGGATAAACTTGAATTTTATTGTTGTGGTTGGGTTGGTTGGAGGTTGGGTATGTGAAGGAGAGAGAAATTAATTGTTTATTGAGAAGGTTGGGTGTTTGGGGTGTTTGGGTGGTTATGGATATTTATGGTCTTATTAATAACTCAGTGGTGTTATGCATTTAACTCTTAGGTTCCATCAACTTCGGTTCCAATGCTACCTCCTATAAATATAATATAAGTTATTAATTGAATAAAGTAAAACGCCACGGGGTTAAAATAATCTGACCATTCGGATAGTATAATTTCTTACAATGTTAGCTAAATTGGAGTATTCTCCGAGTATTTTTCTCATCAAATATAAGGTAATCAACACTGAATTCTTTGACACCTTTCTCACTGTTATAATCCTTTGTCACACGTATCTTGATTAAGAAATCATGGATACTATTGGCTGAAAATCCATAGGAGGTGCTTCTTCATTTCCATCCTGTAATTTTTTTTGACACGACAAAAAATTTATTAATAACGCAAGGTTTACATGAACATAAGGAATGCTCAATGGCTTACAATCCATACAAAAGTATTAAAATCATAACGTCCAAAACTACTCCCAAACAGCTTTATATCCATCTGCACTTTTGTCCCTGCCCACAAACCCAGTCCCATTACAATCGAGTCTTGATCAAGATAAGACTCCAAACCGAGTTTACCACAGCAGGCCCAAACAAACATTATTCAAACCTTCTTCCTTCCTGTTTTTCAGTTCACCTTGTCATTTTCCTCCATAAAAGAATCCGTCAAATCTTTAAGAAACTACATCTATATGAGTCTATATCTCCATCCTGTAAATGAAATAGTTAAAAATAGGAATCGAGTTAAGATATAAATATTTTATGTTTAAACATGAAATAGTGAAACAAAAGATATCTCAATTAGTGATGCACGCGCATACAGTAGCGGCTTCGCCAATTAGGCTCACCACTATATCCTCAAATAGAACAAAAGAAATTGACTCATTCGAATCTGGACCGGTTGCTATCACCTCGAGTCGAACCTGTGTCATCTGAAATTATAAACTAACCCATTCATAATTCTTAATTAATATACCTTATGATTGAATTCATCTTAATCCCGCAAGTGGAATTTCGACATGTATCTCCAAGTTTCTGATCTTGCACCTTTTTCTTGCACTTTCCACATGTAACGTAGTACCGAGTGGCTGAAGAAATTTGATTAAGGCTGACCAAATTTGATAGTATCGTAGTACCATGTATCTTAATACCTATGTTGTTGAACTTGACGAAAAGAATATAGGATCCAGGCTGAACAAATTTGATTAAGGAATATTTAGAACGTTTTTCATAAAATTGGGGACAGCTAAAAAGACGTTGAGTTAAATTTAGTTAGACAGCATACCGATAAATGAAATGTTGATATCTCAGTATAATAAAACTTAACAAAATTACATGCTGGTGATATTTGTCCGTGGAACAATTGATTGAGACGCAATCTTCTCCATTATAATAATGAGTTAATCAGTTGGCAAACTATCAAAATCGATTCTGCTCGATAAGCACTTAGAGGACATGGCTATGGTAAATGCAGTTCGGATACACGTAGACCGTAAGAATAAATTTTGTTGGATGAAAAAAGTTGATGTATTTATATAGCGAAGATTGGTCAAGTAACAACCGAGTAGATATATATGGATTTTTAAAACTCAATACAGAATCGTAACAATACCATTGTTACTATTAATAGTAGATTAATTAATTAAGATTACACTGAGGATATTAGTTGGTTAGACTATCTATATGTAGCTATTTATGTGTCCGTCCAACGGTGAATGATGTAGATTTAATAAACTAACATTCCTAAATAAGCTAAACTAATACATCAAATAAACATCAATTAAAAATGAATTATTTTTTGCTTCGAAATGACACCTAGGATTTTGTTCTATGTGGCATATCTCTCCTTCAATTTACACTATCACTTTTATCATATATATAGATAAATAGCAGGTGGGGTATATAGTGAAAACTGAAAAGACAAAAGTACCACCCCTATTTCCTTTTTTTATTTCCATCTTATTTTACTTTTTCGCTAAATAGTTTGTTGGACTTTTATATTCTCAGGTCAGCTTCGTACCGACCTGAACACATGTCACCACTAGATCTTCGCCACATGGCATGTAATTCAATCTGATCCGTCCGTTTCAGTTCGAAGTCAATTTTTCAATTATTTTAGGTACGAAGGTTTATAATTTATTTTTTTAATATTTAAAAATTCCCAAAAATATACATATTAACTATAATAACCTTAATGATATAATTATTTATTATAATTAAACTTCTGGGGCTCAGAAAACAGTTTTAAAAGCTTTAATGGCAATACTGTAAATATAACAAATTGCCTATTCACACTCCAAGTCCCTGGAGAGAATCGAATTCTCGAAAGGCAGTCCTTTAATTAGTTTCATAACTTCATACATTCAGTTCCTGTAACTAAACAAAGTTTTCCAAACAACTCGGTTTCAGTTTCTTAAGGCATGTATAGGTTCGAAACCTTGTTCCTAACATCGATAAACATCAGGGTTTAACGATTCATCAGCCAAGACGACGAATCGATGAACATAGTTGCGATTCTAATCGTGAATTTCAAGATTCGGTCTTCTGTTGCTATTCCAGTTTTCTGTTGCGAATCTAATCGCGATATCAGATTCGACTTTCCATTCCCGTATACAATATAGTCCGAATCATCGAGGTGGAGCAAAGGAGAATCCGTGAAGCTTGTATAGCCGCCATTAATGGCGGCCAGAGCTTCACGGGCTCTACAGCTGCTCGTCCATGGCGATCGATTCTGGGATCAAGAATCGAGTCGAATCTGGGTGAAGATGTTACGAACCAGGTTCGATTAAGAAGACTCTCAAGGAAACAGCGAACCCAGTTCAATAGTAGACGAAAAACGATGAAGAAGGAACACGCAGAAGAAAGAAAGAACAATGCAAACCCAGTTCGTACATAGCTAACCCAGTTTAACAAATACGAATCATTATTTAATCAAACATTAACTCACAGTTAATGTTTGATGAAATGGTTTACTAAAAGGGTATATTTGGAAGTTTAAATATAAATGAAAATTTATTTATTAGTAATAGTTAAATTTGAATAGGGGTATAATTGTACATTCATATTTAACAATTAAAATATAATTATGATAATATAATTTGTGAGATCGTACCTGTTGATCATCTGAGAATAGAATAGCCCTAGTTTCTTCCTTAATCCGATAAAAGAAAAATAAAACATAGACACAAACACACGAAGTTATAATACTCCTTTCTTTTTGTCCTATAAAGGAACTCGAAATGACATCTTTGTTTATTTGAAAAGAAACAAAATGAAGTTTTAAAGTGAAAATCTCCATTAATATAGAGTATCTTTTTTATAAATTTTACTCCATTGACAAATTTAAATAATCAAATAGTATGTCCCCAGAGACGATATTTAAATAATTATTTAGAGACGAACCTATTTTAATTAAAAAAATTATCGAATTAAAATTACGAATGAGATTTAAATTGAATTGTCAATTGTAATCCAACCATTCGATTATTATATAAAAAAAATTAATTATTAAATTTATTAGGGTGCATGAACATTTGGCCCCCTCCAAATTCGATTTTTCCCTTGATGCAACTCTTGAAAGCTTGATTTTTTCCAAAAAAATCAGTAATTCCTTATTTGGATATTGATAAAGCAATTAGGCCTTAATATGTCCTTTTTCAAAAAAATAAAATAAAAATAAAAATTGTTTTGCCCCCTTTAACTTTTACTAGTACTAACCCATGGCATCGCCACGGTATAATTTACTTTTAATAATAAATAAAAAGGGAAGGACAAAATAAATTAATCGAGAAATAAAATAGTCAAACTTATGCAAACAACGTTGGTCTTGGTATCGGTGTGTAGTCTCCCTTCATCCAATACTATACAATTGAGTTTTTTTTTTATGCTAACTACAGAAAATGTAAAAATACAACTCATCATGACGGATATGCTTTGAAAGTGGTAGGATCCAACCTTAACCCGTTCGGGACCGTTGGGTTTGTAACATATATTTTATATCGGGTCCTACCGTACTGACCTGTTAATTAGTAACATATACATGTTTAAAAAAAAATATTATTCCTCAAACAGAATTAATAGCGAAATAAAATACAAAAGTATACAATACAATCAATAGGGTTGTTCCCAACAATCTCGTGGTGGGATGTGGACACCCCACCACACACACGAAAATTATAAGTCTACAAACACAATTTCTTCACATGTTATGATTGTTTTTTCCCGCACCACACCAAAGACACAAAAATTATTATTCTACAAACATAATTTCACATTATATGGTTCTTTTTTCCCATAACCCCCACCCTGAGGTCCCCCGGGGCCCATTATGGATCAAGAAAGTAGAGAGAAGATCGAAGAGAGTTTCCCCGCCTAGAGAGTATCTTCCAGACCCCCTCCCCCGTGGAAAGATGTAGTTTTTACTAACTTAATTAATCATAAAATGGTTGCGGTAAGGTCTTGTTACAAATGTATGGAACGGGTTCGGGTATATGTCAGACCGGACCTGAACATCATTATGTCGAACGTGGTTGAATTCGGATTGAACCCGACCCGTTTAAAAGTAAAATAACGAAATACCAGTGTAGTAAGATATAGGTCAAGATGACCTAAACAGTGTACCTGACTCTTGTTAGTAAACATGTATAGAAAAATGTATGCTCTTCCTATAATAGGAAATTATTTAACATTTATACACATGATGTGAAATTTAATATCGTATTGTATACTTGGTGCTGGAAATAGATTTTATGGGTAATAAATTTGGAAAGAAGTGTATATATACATGGTTTAAAATGTATAATTGATCATAATCACTAATTATTTGGTTCACATGCAGATATGTGTATATGTAAGCAATCTACACCGAGCCACCTTTTTAGACACTACAAGAATCCATCCGTAACGGGACGGAAAGGGGCGATGGATTTTATCCGTTGCCCCTGTAGCGACGGATCGCTACTTGGGGCGACGGATTCTATCCGTCGCCCCGTTTGGCGACGGATAAAGGTTATCCGTTGCTCTGTAGCGACGGATAAAATTATCCGTCGCTACAGAGCGTTGACCAAAATAAAAAAAAAAAAAATTTTAGCGACGGATAGATTTATCCGTCGCTACAAGGCCGGAAAATTAAAAAAAAAAAAAATTAGCGACGGATAGATCTAGATCTATCCGTCACTAAAAACCTAAAAAAAATATAATATATCTCCTCCACCACCTCCTTTTCTCCACTACTTCTCCTCTCCTCCTCCTCCCACCACCACCTTTCTCCTCCCACCACCACCATCCTCCACCACCACCATCTCCTCCCACCACCACCATCCTCCACCACCACCATCTCCTCCCACCACCACCTTTCTCCTCCCACCACCACCATCCTCCACCACCACCATCTCCTCCACCACCTCCTTTCCTCCACCACCATCTCACCACCACCACCACCACCTCTCTCCTCCCACCACCACCACCCTGCCACCACCACCATCTCCTCCACCACCTCCTTTCCTCCACCATCCTCCTCCACCACCATCTCCACCACCACCACCTCTCTACTCCCACCACCACCGCACCACCACCCTGCCACCACCACCATCTCCTCCACCACCACCACCCTGCCACCACCACCATCTCCTCCACCACCACCACCACCACCCTTCCTCCACCACCACCTCCCACCACCACCTGCACCACACCCACCGCACCACCACTGCCACCACCGCACCACCACTGCCGGAATTAATCCGTATACGAATATAAAAATTCGTATACGGATTTTATTTTTTTAAAAAAAAAAAAAATGGGGCGACGGATAGATCTATCCGTCGCCCCATAATCATTTTTTTTTTTTTTAAAAAAAAGGTCAATCCGTCGTCCAATCCGTCGCGAATTGGACGACGGATTTTTATCCGTCGCCACAGCTCCAGGGGGCGACGGATTTTCTATCCGTCGCCCGATCCGTCGCCAGAGCTGGGGCGACGGATAGCTGGGCTGTACCGACGGATCTATCCGTCGCTACAGCCCAGATTTTTTGTAGTGAGATGTTTATGAACATTTAGGGCATTCCTTCATGATTCGGAATTTACAATGAAGTTCAATCCGAGCCTGAAGTTTGACTTTTGAAAAAAATCTAGTGTGTCGAAATTGCTAGCATTTTTAAGTATATACATTATGTTTTTAATTATGAGTGAACATTCTGTCACTTTTTATGTGTATGGAAAATACCAATGTGATTAATAAAATCCCTAATACTCCCTCTATTTCAGAAAAAGTGTTACATTTTACTATTCTGCGGTCAACTGTCTCCGCGTACTAAATTTTCATTATATGATTTTAATAATTTATTTATTAATATCGTTTAAGAGTAAATTGTGGTCAAACCCGAAGACAGTTGACCGGTCAAAGTTAAAATGTAACACTTTCTCTTAAATGGAGGGACTATCTTTTTGGTATAACATCGGTTTTTTTAATACTATTCGCAAGTAATGAATTTAGTAGTGAACACAAAGATATGTTGAATCGGGGATTTCTAATTGCATTATTTGAAATTCAGATTATATTAAAGTATTGTAATATTTATAGTGTGTTTGTATGATATTGTAATGACATAGAATATTTATTAGTGATTTATTTCTAAACATAACATGTATCTAATTGCATATACTCCCTCCGTCCCGAAAATTCAACTTCCCGCTTTCTATTTTGGTACGTCCCAATTTCAATGAGTCTTGGCTTTATTCAATCTCTTTCCTACTTTATTACTATCTTTCCTACTTGATTCATTTTTATCTTAAAACTTGTGTCCGGTCCCGCGGGTAATTGAACCCAGATGGAGGGAGTATAATTTACTGGCAAAATTATTTCTCGGATGGTTGACAGTGTAAGGAAGTGAATAATAGATTATAATAGAATATTAATAGTTCATTGGTAGTAATCTAAATACACTTGAGTAAACAAAAGAGTACATAAAACATCTCAAAATGATAAAATTGAGTTACGATCACTATCTATTGTGATGCCTTTGGCTAATCTATGAGCAATGCGATTTTCTTCTCTCTTAATATGTAGATAATAAGAGAATTAAAATTCACCATGAGACCATGACCCTCCCGCTCCTCGATAAACACACAAATTGTAGTACTTTGGAACCTAGAAAATGGCTAGACTATCTCATTCTCTATTATGAGTTTGACGTTGGGCCAACCAACATCCATTGCGTAATCTAGGACCACATGCCATATACTTTAGAATAATGACTTCAACAATCTCGATGATTGAAAGCCACTTGCAAATCAGTGCAACTTCATTCGGCTTCTAGATGATTTGATATAGTCTCATACGAACCCTCTTGGACGCTTAAAAGTATTCATCACAACCAGCTGCATATTAGTTCTAGAAGATGGAGAAGATTATGAGTTGTGTCGTAAAACCTCTCCGGACCGACTTCATAAAAAATCCATGAAATATAATTTGAAATGACATCTTGTTGTATCTGTAACTGTTAATATATATTCAATAAATTAAGTAGATTTAAAAAGGTTAAATGAACTAACCAAAAATGAATCAACCAAATCTAAAGAATGAATCGATAGCAAGAAAAAAGCAGAATCCGAATCATGAGAGCCACTGGAAGGCGCCAGAAGATGCTTGCAATTCAGCGCATCTTCAGACGACTCCTTGCCGAATCGACGAAATCTCTGGGATGCATAAATACATCAATATACAAGGTAGTAAACGAGGCACTAGAGATGGAAATCGGATATATACACAACATATATTTAAAATTCAACCTAATTGTATAAGTCAGTGTTGAAATATCTAAGCATTTGTTAGGATCAAATTGTGGCTTGACATGAACATTTTCCGGATCCATTGGATAATGAATCCATTAAAGATCTTTTGGTATAACTTCTCGTTGACATTTATTGAGATTACAATTTTTAGTACACATCTATAATATAGAAGATTATAACAGTTAGTTAGATGAACTAACCAGATAAAGAAGGGACCAAAACTTGAAGCTGCGTCAATTGCTACAAAGAACAAAAGTTGTAGCTTGTTACCGAATGGAATGAATAAGAATCTTGTAAGACGGCGTGTTCTCAGCGGGCTAGATGACGAATCAACAAAACCTCGATAAAGTTTGTATATCACCATGACTCGTGCACTCTTGAAGATTGCTGCCCTAATAATTCAAAACCTACTGAATGGTGATGACAATTTATATGCAAGTGTTATGCTCTAGTTTTTGGTAATTTAGGGTTAGTCATTTAATTATTTAGACGTAATGTTATATAGATATGATTTTTTACATTATATTTAATTGAAATGTAATAGCCTATTTTTTTGGTATGATTGTAGGTATATTGTCTAGAAGAATTAAGGCTGATTATAGTATAAAATTACCAAAAATAGTGATAACGAATTTACACGGTTTTGCTGAATAAACGCGAAACTTGACTTATTGCCTTATATGTATTTGTTTTGATTTTTTTAAACAAAAAATTCTAGAAATCCTCACATTAATACTTGTTTGAAGTGCTATTGTTAGATTTTGGAAACTGCCCTTTCTTATATATATATATATATATATGGATATTGATTTTTTTAAATTTCTCACTGGTATTCGATTTACGGGGAATATCATTAATTATGTCTTAGAGTATCTATTGCCTAACTTAGACACTATTTGGTAAAAAAAAAGTATCAAACATAATAATTAATATGAGAAAATGTTGAATTCAAATGAATGGAGGAAAATTATGAGTAATTATTGACTTGCATTTTTTTTTATAGAATTTGACCAATCAATTAGTGCATCAGCTGTCATAATTAATGTATTCACATATCATAATGGATTCTTTCCTTGTATGTAATTCTTTTGATTTTTTCAATCAAATAAATACAAATAAATCATAGAAAAGTTCACATTCAATCTTGACTTTGGTTCTATACAAAACTTTTGGAATAGTTACTTGTCTTTTAAATATATATAGATGTTTGCGCCGTAAAATTTATTAGGTTGTGAGCTGCCCCATAAACTTTAAATGTGTTGCGAGTTGCCCCTATATTACGAGTCCATATCGGAGCGTGTATTACATCTCAAAAGGTCACATCAACAATTTTAAAAGTTCAGGGACATGAGAAATCGCACAAACACATAAACCTCTTTAGGTGATGTTTGGTATGCTCATGCCACATTCTTGACACTATTTGGCATGGAAAGATTTGTGTTTGGACAACAATTAACGAGGTGGAGAAATTGGCAACTGCCCATGGCAAAGGATTGTGGCAGCTCTCTGATTGGCCCATTGGGCTGATGTGGCTGATGCCATACTTATCATGATGGCACTGAATTTCGATTGGCATAAAGAATATCTGAGCTTGGCATGTATACAGTTCAAGTTTGTGGCCCTTTGAATGATGTCAGTGCGAAAATTGGCCCAAACACAAGGAAATCAGATTTTGGCATGGGCTTGGCATGGGTTGGATTGCCTTATTAAATGGTTTTTTTTTTTTTTTTTGCATGAAGAATATTACCAAAACGAAATCAAAGAGCCCCTTAAGGACAAAAAAGAAAAAAGAAAATATTCTTTTGAAGAAAAAAAAAAAAAAAAGAAGCTCCATATTTTACACAGAGCTGGCAAAGGACAAAAACATTCAACTCTTGTTCTTACTAGAAAACTGAAAAATCAATCAAACAAGAAATCTGAGTAGAAAGAAACCTAGAATAAACCCAGAAGAGTTGAATTCATTCAAAGAAGAAAGAAAGCTATGATAAGGGCTTGTTGTACACCCCATCATCTCCCGCCCATTGTCGCTTTTATCCCTGCTCTCACTAATCTCACTATTTTGCCCCAAAAATCTCGTCTTTTTCACCAAAGATTCACTCACTCTCTTCCTATTCAGCGCCATACTTATCCAGCTCCTCGCTTCATATTCCACCCGCTTCATTTCATGGCCAAGGCCACTGGTATTTATTATCATAACCCCATCAAATTTTCAATAGTTGCTTTTTGGTGTTCAAGATTTGATTTTTCTCTGCCTAATTATGTTTTTGTTTATGGGGGTTACCTTTTGTTAGTGTTTTATGTTATGTGGTAGTAGTATATCTTTAGCTTTTATCTAAAAGTGGAGTAATCTGTTTTTATTATCTCGCCTTTCTGTTTAATGGGTGAACAAGTTGTCGTCTCCTCCACTAGAAGCCTGCTGTAAAAGCAAAATATAGGACTGCTATTTGTTTATGTTGGGAAATTGAAATGGCAGGAGCTGCTTAGTTTCGTCGTTTTCTTGTAGTGTGGTTCAACTGATAGAGTTAACTGTATGTGGATTTCAGCTTCATTTAGCAGCGGGGCTAGCTCTACTGCCGGCAGAGAACTACTAGTTCAACATTTACTCGTCAAAGAAGACGACCAGAAGCTTTTGCTGGAGCTGATGAAACGAGCTTCTGAAGGTTGGCTTATGAATGCTGTAAATGCCAACACCTTTAGTGAAATGCCAACACCTTTAGTAAAATGCCAACCGAAGAAATATTACTTGTTTGGAACATCGCAATATAGATGTAAGAATGAGTTCCTTAGGATGATGATAATTAGAAGAAGTAACACCATCGCACCCTTACAGCCTTACTGGTTCTATCATCTCATTATGGTCAACATCCAATGTGTCAAGTCCTCCCCAACTAAGAGGGGTAGTGAGAGGGTGAGCATATTGCACAAAGAGTAATCTTGCAAGCAAAGTGGCTGTTCAAGTCCTTACACCGGTGAAAATAGGTCACCAGAGAAGCAACTCATTGTCCAATAGCCTGTTCCCTACGACATGTTAAACAACCTAAAACACCACCCTATTGTGCCATTATGTGCTGCCTCTGAAATCTTGGGTAAAATTGGAAACTAAGTTATTCGTACTTATAACTTAGACGTGATTCTCAAATTCCAGACAAGCACACTCTAGAAGCCCCTAGATATCTTTGTTATTGTGATCTCTTAATTTTCTGCAAGTATAATTTTTTGATCTAGTAGATTTCTGTTTATGGTCAGGTGAGGATTTGAGCGACTTGGCCGTGGAATACTCAATTTGCCCATCGAAAGAGGAAGGAGGGATGCTTGGTTGGGTGAGGAAGGGCCAGATGGTATGATTTCGGTTTATTTAATTTTATCTATCCTAATAACATCTATGATAATTTTCCCCTCATCCCTTGAGATTTATGTGTACATCCATCCAATCAGTTAGCTGCAAGGTGACCAAGATTTGCATGTTTAAAATTATTTTTAAAGGTGCAATCTATCAGGTGCCAGAATTTGAAGAGGCTGCTTTTGGTGCTTCATTAAACAAAGTTGTGAGGTGCAAGACTCAATTTGGGTGGCATTTATTACAAGTTCTTGCTGAGAGGTAATTTGAAGTAAAACTGAAACTTAGTCTTTGAAAGAAGTGGATCTGTGGTTACTATAATTTCTATCCTTTCTTACACAGGGAGGAATCGGTTCTTGCAAACATTGAACCTGCTGAGCTTCATGAGAAAATGCAAGATCCAACTTTTCTCGAAGAGGCACAATTGATTGATGTTAGAGAACCTGATGAAGTGTATGTGCATGTTTCTCATTCATTTAGTTTAAATTGCCAGTACAAATCAATAGCGAAATAGATGGTGCAGTTTATCTTGCATTTGTTGGCAGTGTTTCATATGTAACATTCTGATTTTGTTCTAATGATTTATAATAATCTGTTACTACATTACAATTGGAAGATGTAGGCATTGATGTTTACGCTCTTTGTTTAAAACAGGGAGAAAGCTTCATTGCCAGGTTTTGAGGTTCTTCCGCTTCGCCAGTTTGGGAAATGGGCACCAGATATTGCAACAAAGTTTGACTCTCAGAAGGATACATATGTTATGGCATGTATACTCTACTCCTAATTAATTATAAAAA
Organism: Plantago major; assembly: GCA_026545765.1. Lineage (NCBI taxonomy): Eukaryota > Viridiplantae > Streptophyta > Magnoliopsida > Lamiales > Plantaginaceae > Plantago > Plantago major. The sequence goes on from CM048839.1 coordinate 38,756,852, forward strand.
TGAAATATCCTCCTGGCTAAAGTAGTTGAGTAAACCTCTGAATGATGTAAATTTCGGGTAACTTACTCAAAAGCACTTACTAGACTCAAAAGTACGTACTAGACAAGTTACAGTGCGTCTTTCGTAAAGTTATTTTATCTAATTTTTCATCTATAGTACCTACTCACAAATTATGTACGGGTTATTTTTTGTTTTTTGTTTTTTTTTTTATTTTTTTACCTTTAATATGAGCTACTAGTTAATGGAGAGTATTAACAAATGTCCGTACTTTGTCATTACTTCATGTTCATTTAGTCATTCTGGTGTCTTTTCACAATGTTTTACTTCATAATGCTAGTTTTCTCTATCTTTTGCCATTGTTTATTATGTACTAAAAGTATCTCATCTATGCAGTGTCATCATGGTATGCGGTCATTGCAAGTTGCACAATGGTTGCAGACTCAGGTGAGTCCATACATTCACTTCCTTGGGTGTACAATTTCAGGAGCAGTCTTGAGTCTACTGTCATTTATATTTTCTATTGGTTTTCAAAACATGCAATGGACAATTCACAAACTTGAAAGATGTCACTGGCTGACTAGATAATGTTAGAAGATATACTTATTGGAGAGTGGGTTTCTCTTGTAACGTCTTTTCTATTCTCATTGGAATTCTTACGGAAACTTGGTTTACTAAACATTGTGGTTATAATCCTTTCTTCCACACTCTCTAGGAAAAATTGGTTTCACAAGTATGAATTTCTGTTACAAGGGCATTGATTATCTACCCACTAACCGATTACACTTACATTTCTTACTGGTAATGATTAAATTCTTTTCTAGAATATTCAAAGGACGCAATGTTTGGACTTTGGATGACACTCATAATGTATTGGTTATCTTACTGATCTAGCATTACACTTTTCCCATCTTTTCATCCCTAACTCTAATTTGATTTCTCTGTTAGATTTTATTCCTGATTGAGTTTAAAATTTAGACTTGTCTGGAGTTTTGTAACTCCTCACAACGATGACGTTGTTGTATGATCTTATAACCCCTGTCAAGTTAACTTGTGTTTTTATTATATATGACAATGTTATTTATATATCAATGTGTTGTTCTGATGGATGTGAAATTCTATTGACAGGGCTTCAAGAAAGTATTCAACGTTTCTGGAGGAATTCACGAATATGCAGTAAAAGTGGATCCATCCGTTCCCACGTACTAAACCAAACCAAACCAAACCAAACCAACAGTTTCTGAGCATGCTTCACTAGTATGTTCCTTCCCTGTTGTAGTGCGCCATGATTTAATACAACAAATTGGCTGATTGTAAAACTTAGGTTTAGTATGAGCCTTTGAGGAATCCGTTGGACGATTTTGAAGCGATGGATTGTTATTATTTGGTAGAAAATACCAGTACCAGTATGCGACTTGTAGAGGGCTAGCCCTTGTAGAGTGTTAATAACCGGTTGTGAAATTTCAAACAGAACAAATTCCAATGCCCAAATTAAGGGATTCATGCCAAACTTTCCTCTTTGTATAGCAATTTGTTCTTGCATAACTTGTAGTATCTTGTATTGAATAGGTATCCACTATGCAGTTGCATCAACTCTACTACAAATTCTCTATAGCAACTCCATTTATTATATACACCACTCCAAATCTTTTATACCACCTCCACCATTCGAAGTGAAGGAAAAAAAACGCATGCCAAACCTCTCGTCCCAGAGGTAAATTATGAATCGCAGTATTTGTTTCTTGAAGTCTAAAACATTTACGAACCTACGGCCCGTATTGCTAAACCGATATACTTGAGACATTGAATTGCAATTTTCACGAGTCAAAACTATAAAATCCCAAGCAATTTTATGTACTACTTATTACTCCAGTTTGTTTCCCTTTGCTGAAATAAATCAAGAACAATTCGGACAAAAAGTTCGAAGAATTTATCGAGTGAAAGCAATGATAAGGGCTTTTTCATCTCGTCGTCTAGCTTTGGTTCATGCTGTCACTAACCTAAGAAATTTACCCCCTTGTTCACTGCCGCAAGAACCTCTGTTTCGTTTTCGCATAAGAAGTTATCATGCTCCCTGCTCCAGATTCAACCGGATTCTCTTCATGCCTAAAGGTTCGGAATCATCTTCACACCATTTCAATTTTTATACTGTCTTCAAGATCCAATTTTTATGTAAATTACTCTGTTTTTAGCTTTATGGATTCCCTCCATCTGCCTCATTGTATGTTAATTCAAGTTTGTCAAATCTTTGAATTAGTGGCTGACAGGCTTATTGATATAAAGCAGTCCAATTACCATTACAAAACGTACTTTTATCAATCTGCTGTTTCTTACTTCTTGATTTAAGAGGTCTTTTTTGCTCTGTTGGTTTTCGGATGAAGTTTGATGAGAACGAAACCGGCTAACTGGTCAGTGGCCACCTTTGGCTCCTGATACCATGAAATAATCCAATCTTGACTAAACTCTAACTTACTCGTTGTGAGATATGATACAATTGATTTATAAACTGTCTTTCATATGTAAATGGATGAGATTTATTTCATTTTATGTGTTGAGAAATTGAAATTGTATTAGCTGTTTGGTTTCATTTCTATTGATAATCTTGTCAGCTTTAGGTCATATGTTTTATGTGTGTATCATTGTCAGCTTCATTCAGTAGCTCTGCTAGCACCATGGCTAGCAGAGAGTTACTCGTGCAGCATTTGCTTGTGAAAGAAGAAGACCAGAAACTTCTGCTCGAGTTGGAGAAACGAGCTGCTGAAGGTTAGTACCTAGATGTTAAACATACTGATATATAGATGAAAGTACATAATTTGGTAGAAACAATCACTTTAGTCATATAATATGCAACAACAATGTTGCTTTAACAATCTTATGGAATGGGGGGATAACAAATAGTTATCAAGCGATTCCGAGCCATAGCACACCGGTGTCTTGATTTTCCCCATCTAATGGTTTGTGATGGCTTACATACTATGTTCAGGAGAGCATTTGAGCAACTTGGCCACAGAATACTCAATCTGCCCGTCGAAAGAGGAAGGAGGGATGCTAGGCTGGGTGAGGAAAGGCCAAATGGTATAGTCTGAATTATCTCAAACTGGCTTCTCCGCATATTTAGATTAACACGATGATTACATCATGTTTTCGAATAATGACTTGAATGGTTATTGCTCTTTTGAGTGTTATATCTATGCTATATGGAACTCGCCTTGGATAGTGATGACTAACTATCTACCCTCTCATTACTGATTATCAGTTTGCTTTCTTAACTGAGAAGGTCCACATAAGCATCTTAGGAAACATGATGAGCTTATGTCGATCCTAATTTATTTTATTTTTCACAAATTCTCGACATATGAATGTTCATCTGCAGATTAATGGTTTGTGACATTACTCCATATGTTTGCGCTCACCATCAGTTCTCTCATATTTGTACATGTCAATTTGTATCAGGTACCAGAATTCGAGGAGGCTGCGTTTGGGGCACCACTAAATAAAATTGTAAGGTGCAAGACTGAATTTGGGTGGCACTTAATTCAAATTCTCTCCGAGAGGTAATTCAAGAGTATATTTGAAACAGAATCTTTGAGAAAAATGATATACGGATACTAGGATATCTTCTTTTTCTTACACAGGGAGGAACCAGTTCTTGAACACATTCAACCTGCTGAACTTCATGAGAAAATGCAAGATACGAATTTTCACGAAGATGCACAGTTGATTGATGTTAGAGAGCCTGATGAAGTGTATGTGCTTATGTTCTCATTCTGCTACTTTATCCTGCATGTATGTGTCCGAATGACTGAATCTATCAGTTCATGTATAATAGCCCCAGTTTGTTTTTATGGTTCATAATAATCTGTTACTACATTAAATTCGCAGTGATGTTAAACCCTGTCATTTTTTAAACAGGGAGAAAGCTTCACTGCCTGGTTTCAAGGTTTTTCCGCTGCAGCAGTTCGGACAATGGGCACCATCTATCACAACAAAGCTTGATCCTCAAAAGGATACATATGTTCTGGTATTGCAAAATGCATTATTCATTCATTGAATTACATTAATATGAGATTATGAACTTCGAAGTTCAAAGAAACATTCATCTATGATGTTGATTGCTTCATTGAACTAGTCTCATGTGCAAGTAGTTTACGAAGATGATGCCAGCTAGTCTTCTCATCACTGAAATGTTTGATGCTTGTAACCCTATCTAAACCTGTCTCATCTTATGCAGTGTCGTCACGGTAGGCGATCATTAAAAGTTGCACAATGGTTGCAGACTCAGGTGAGTCCAATTTATCTGCCAGCATTGAACTGGTCACGCACATCATTGAATCGTTCTATTGTAACTTACTAACTTGTATACGAGCATCATAACTCCTCATATTGACATCGTTGTGGCATTTCACTTGGTGTTAACTTGGTCTTGATCAGTTTTACTGACACGGTGAAATACACAAGCACTTCTGAATCATGTGTTGTTCTCACTTCTCAGTAAGCATTTATGTTCTGATGTATGCGGATTCGATTGACAGGGCTTCAAGAAAGTATTCAATATCTCCGGAGGGATTCATGAGTATGCAGTAAAAGTGGATCCATCAATTCCTACATACTAAACCAATCGTTTATAGCATACATTTTCACTTCTAAGTTGTCTGTAATGTACTCTGTCCATGATTTTTACTATAGAATAAATTGGCTGATTGTTAAATTTCAGGACTAAATTTGAGAAATCTTGAAATGGTTATCAAGTGATTGAATGAATAGTCAGAAGCTTGTTAATTTGCTTGCTGGCTAATCTCATACTATAATGTTATGTAATTTGATGTTTAATTGGAAAAAGGGAGATTAATTAACTGCAATGTACTGCATTAGTACAATGATTAGCCAACGATTACAGTACGTTCCGAAAATCCTCCCAACCTTCCATATGTCCAAAAGTAGAAAGCTAAAAATTACTCAAAAACTTATTTCTTTCTCACCAATTAATTTCATGCATGCCTTAATTTTCTCTCCAACCAAAACCAAGAAAATAAATCCACCCGCCTTTCTTTGTTCTCCTCAACCCTCAAGCCAAGAAACCCCTTCCAATCTCCCCTTTCCGGCCCCGCCTCCGTTGTAAATCCGAATGGGTAATTGCTGCTCCAGCGGCGCTGTCGATGAGGCCACCCCGGCAGGTGAAGTTGGAACAACAACAGACCCCACAACCGCGCCTGAAACCATCACCATTCCCCCTGCCACCCCGCCCCGTTCCTCAAATCCTGGCAAGACCGCTCCCATAGGCCCTGTCCTCGGACGGCTTATGGAAGACGTACGGCAGACCTACACCATCGGAAAGGAGCTCGGGCGGGGCCAGTTCGGGGTCACGCACCTCTGCACTCACAAGCAGACAGGGGAACGGTTTGCGTGTAAGACGATTGCGAAGAGGAAGCTGGCTAACAAGGAGGATATCGAGGATGTCAAGAGGGAGGTGCAGATTATGCACCATTTGGCAGGCCAGGCAAATATCGTCGAGCTGAAAGGGGCGTATGAGGATAAGCATTCGGTGCATTTGGTCATGGAGCTTTGCGCTGGAGGGGAACTGTTTGATCGGATTATTTCCAAGGGGCATTTCACGGAGCGCGCAGCTGCATCGTTGCTCAGGACGATTGTGCAGATTGTACATACATGCCATTCCATGGGGGTTATTCATAGGGATCTGAAGCCGGAGAATTTCTTGATGTTGAATAAGGACGAGGATTCGCCTGTCAAGGCTACAGATTTCGGTCTCTCCGTGTTTTACAAACAAGGTTTGATGTTATGAGCAGTACTTCAGGCTCCTCATTCCAACATGGGAACATGTTGCACAATTCATCGTTTTTGTTTGATTTTTTGTATGGCAGGAGATCAATTCAAGGACATCGTTGGCAGTGCGTATTACATAGCTCCAGAGGTCTTGAAGAGAAAATACGGACCCGAAGTTGATATTTGGAGTATCGGGGTCATGCTGTACATTCTGCTCTGTGGTGTTCCTCCTTTCTGGGCAGGTTTAATTCTCTCAGAATATTTTATCATGCTGAATTTCCATTTCTTCAATACGGTTTATTTAATATGAGAAATGTGGAACAGAATCCGAGCATGGAATATTCAATGCCATCTTAGAAGGACATATTGATTTCAGTGGTGATCCTTGGCCTTCAATCTCCCCTGCAGCAAAAGACCTTGTCAGGAAGATGTTGCATTCAGATCCCAAGCAAAGGCTGTCAGCATTCGACGTGCTAAGTATGTGTCAATACTACATCATTGAGTGTGTTTTTTCCACATTTGTATATGCAAATTGACTCGATTGTTTATATAGAAGTTGGAACATGTTTGAAATGTAATGTGTTGAATGATTTTGACACGTCGTTTCTTGATTTAAGATCATCCATGGATCAAAGAGGATGGTGAAGCACCTGATACTCCACTTGACAGTGCGGTTCTGGGCAGGCTCAAACAGTTCAGAGCTATGAACAAGTTCAAGAAAGTTGCACTCAGGGTAATTACAGCTTAACAACATACTACATGTTTGGACAAACAGTTTCACATGTTCTAACTTTTTTGGACAAACAGGTTATTGCCGGTTGCCTGTCTGAGGAAGAAATCATGGGATTGAAAGAAATGTTCAAAGGAATGGATACCGATAACAGTGGAACAATAACGCTGGAGGAGCTAAAGCAAGGATTGTCTGAGCAAGGCACAAAACTTACAGAATTTGAAGTCAAGCAGTTGATGGAGGCTGTAAGTTCCAAGTCTTACCTGAAAAACAAAAAAAAATCTCAATCCACATAAAAACTACAAATTTCTATGTCAATTCAACACCAATGAATATCATCTGTAATTATGAAATTCAGGCTGATGCTGATGGGAATGGGACCATTGACTATGAAGAATTCATTACAGCAACAATGCATATGAACAGAATGGACAGAGAAGAACATCTTTACACAGCATTCCAATATTTTGATAAAGACAATAGCGGGTAAGTAGTGAAGCTCTTAGGTTATGATAGCATTGGTAAAAAATTAGGCATAACATGAAGGACTTTCGTACTTGGTCAGGTATATTACTATAGAAGAGCTAGAACAAGCTCTCCGGGACTATGGCATGAATGATGATGACGACATAAAGGAAATCATTGCTGAAGTTGATGGTGATAATGTAAGGTTTTTGTTAAGGAAACATATTGTTCTGTTTATGTGGTTCGTACAACATAAGCATCATGTCATGTAAACTCTGGCATAATTGCAGGATGGTCGGATCAACTATGAAGAATTTACAGCCATGATGAGGAAAGGCAACCCCGAGGCAGCAGCAGGGAATCTCAAGAAACGGCGATCAGGTGTCTTTTCATAGTATTGCTCGACTCCACCGAAGGGAAAATGAACTTATAATTGGCTACCGACCCAGTTTCTGTGGGAAGCCTTTCAGAATTGGTCTGCAAATCCAGAGATACAAGTATAGCAGGGCTCATGTGTAAATCAAGTGTACTTGTAACTTGTAAGTACGAACTTGAGGGAAGATGTGTAAAACTTTAGGTCGATTTCAGTATCTTTTATACGCGGGTTCCTAGATTGTTGGGGTTCGACATGATGGATAATCATAGCAGTGAGGTTATAAGACTATCATCAAATTGTAAATGGAGGTGTATGAAGAAGCTGTGAATCATTAGAGATAGAGATAGCTCTATTTGAAATATAGTGAAAAACCATGCTTTCCTTCTGATCAAATTATTTTTCTGCATCAACATGTATATAGGTAAATGAAGAACATAGGTAAATGATTACATTGACATTAAGCCAGTCACAAGATGTAAGAATAAGTCCAAAAATGCATGACACTCAAGCCAAAATTTGTAATCCACCAACCACATATATCAAGCTGATCTAGCTTCATAACATCAGAACAAAAAACACTGAAGATGAGTCCAAAGCCATACCAGTAGTGCTCCGTGCCAGAGAAAAGTCGCTGGTGTAGCATAGATGTACAAACTTCTGTTAACGAATTGTCGTAGTTACAGTCCGTGTAGTGCTCCGTGCCAGTTGATGTACAGCAGAACAGTTAATTAGAAGTGACATTCTGAATATCATCATTTTGAAGTGTAAACTAGGATATATATTCTTTTGTTCGAGGATAAAACTTACCTTATATTTTATTCGAAAATTATTGTCAGCCTCCGCCCACTCCTCCAGCTCCCTCTTCAGATCCTCGTCCGCCTCTCCCAAATACCGACCTTTAACCAAAAGATCATCATTCCCCAGACAGTGTTGTTCGTCCAAGATCTCCTTTGCCGATATAACAGCACATACCTCCCTGGTTCTCAGCTCAATAGTTTCGAGGGACGATATCTCTCCTATGTCTGAAGGGATCTGTTTCAGGTCCAATGCTTCAAGTTTCAAATACTTGAGTTTTGGGAAGTGTGAGCTCTCTGCTCCCCAGATATTTAGATCGCAGCCGTAAATTGATAAGTATTTTAGCTTCTCAAACTCTCCTTCAATTGGGTTCCACTCATCGCCACAAAATGCATTATATTCAAGATTGAGCTCTTCGAGATTAGGCAATGAACCAACGACCGTCATGTTCTCCCATGGAATTTGAGAGCAAGCCAATTTCAAAATTCTGAGGTTAGAAGTGAAAGTGAGACTTTCTGGCTTACTGAAAGCACATTTCGGATCACGATTATCCATTAGGAACCAGAAAGAAACATCTAGTTTTTCAAGTTTTTGGAGACAGGCCAGATTGGCAAAGCATCTTGTCATTTTTGAATCATCCTCTACGGCCATAGGACCCGAATCATAACTAATTCTCAATTCCTTTAAATTTGGGATCAGTTTAAGTACCTCATCAGTACAATAGAAGTCCAAACTTCCATCAATTCTGCGTAGATCAGTAAGGACTGTTTGGCTACACCTTGGATTCGGCAAAGCTACTTGCTGATAGAGCTCCAGGTCCCTGAGGTTTGGAAGTTCCCATATATCATATGGAAGAATTGATGTCCCATCTATGCGGTCGAAACTTAAGCTCTCGAGATTCCAGAATAAGGATAATGAAGGCTGCAACATGTTTAGAGCCGAACAGGAGGATATAATGAGGCGTCGGATATTAACTAGCTGCACAAAATCTGAAGGCAGTTTGAAGCCAAATTTATCATGCAATCCCCGTAACAACCTGCAACATGAGGCTGATTCTGGGGAACTCCAGGAGCTACCAACGATTGAACGAACATGTGGCATTGATGGCAAGGGACTAACACGTCCATCCCTAAAAGAATGATAGACCAAACGGCGCTCACTTTCTAATGCTTGTGGGGAATTGAGGCTGTCCTCCTTTACTATGCGAAGGAACTTCTCGTTTTGAGCTTCCCTCAAGCAAAATTCGCTCAGTAAATCATGCAAAGTGCAGGTTGGAAGATACTTCAACTTGTGTGGGCGCATTATAAGATTTCTACCAAAAAGATCATCTAAATACTCTTGTGCAACATCCTCAAGAATTCTACCTTTAGGTGGTTTTAGAATTCCATCTGAAATCCATAGCTTGATGAGATCAGAGACCACAATAACAGCGTCTTCTTCAAAAGCTGCCATGTAAAGGAAACATGATCTTAAATGAACAGGCAAGTGATTGTAGCTCAAGGACAATATCCCCAAGCAGTGTCCCTCGTCCTGTGTACTGATCGTCGAGCTGACATTTTTTTCAACTGTGGCCCAATATCCGTACGTCTTTGGGGACATTTTGAGGAGCCCGCCAATAACCACTATCGCCAAAGGAAGACCTTTGCAACTCAGAGCAATTTTCTTCCCGAGTTTCTCCAATTCAGAAGGGAAGACTTCTTCCCCATAAACCGTTTGAGAGAACAAATCAAAGCTTTTATATTCATCCAAAACCTTCATCTCATAAGTATTGGAAGAGCTAATACTGCGTGCAACATCCCAGAGCCTAGTGGTTAACAATATTCTACTTTGGTTGCTGTTGTCAGGAAAGAACCTCATTATTGCAATCCATGCATCCTTACTCCAGATATCATCTAATATTACGAGATACTTTTTACCCCACAAACCTTTGTGCAATTGTGTTCCTAGCTCTTCATCATCCATTTGATCATTTCCACAAGCATTAATATCGCGCAGGATAGCAAGAATAATGTCCTTCACAACATAATATTGAGATATTGTTACCCATGCTCTAGTGTCAAAACAACGAATGATGTATGGATGATCATACACGTTTCTTGCTAGAATAGTCTTGCCTATGCCCCCCATCCCAACAATGGGAATGAGTTTTCGACTAGGACTGTGTGTTGTGATCCGATCCATCAAATGGCTCAGCTGCCCCTCAATTCCCACCACAATATTCTTACCTGTAGGCCTTGACATTAAATTAGCTGTGCGATCTTTAAGCTTACTTCCATACTCTCCCTGCAAAAAATCAAGTATTTCCTCAATAAAAAGATGAACTGAAAATCAAAATAGAAAACTTGTCGAGTTGTAGCTAGATCCTCCACTATACAGGCCAGTAGTAGCCAACTAGTTCTCTAATTTTTGTTAATCGACATACGATCTTGTAAACAGTTTGAACTCTACAGAAATCAACCTATATAGTTTAAATGGCTATCATGAATTCTATCTAAATCAAAAACAATGCCCCCTTCAACAAGACCATTTTTAGCTCAAAGAATCCTAAAATGGACATTGATGCATCACACCTTCCCTACTTCTCAAATTATCCTCTCAATTTCGTCAAAAAGTCTTTCCTTCTTATCGCCCAACTCCTTGCGTTTTCTCATTCAAGGCAGTATTCATTGAACTACCAGAGGTAGGTAACTTTTGCATGAACTACACTAAACTAGATTGAAGGGGAAAAAATAGTAAACACCAGTTGGATATGCAATAATTGAATAACTTGTTACCAGCTGCAAACATTGTATTTGACTATTTGTACTTGTATAATTTAAGGACTAAACTGTATCTTTAACACGCTGGTGTGAGAAAACACAATTTAGGCGTGGCAGAATTCACATACCAATCAAGACAATGTATTTCCAGATTACACATTCAAATTCAAAGAAAAAGCAGACTAAGCATGGCATTTTCGATCAAATTACGATGAAGAGAATACCAAATTTGTCACCCATCACTGCCTATATGGAGATGCTCATTGCTCAAGATGGTCATAAAATTTCCTACTTGAAACTTTGAATTACAAAGCATGAGTACTAATTAAAAAAAGGCCTGGACTGGAGACAAAAAGCAAGAAGAAAGAACAGAACCTGCTTGTTCTTCTTATGTTTCTTCACTCCAACACACATAGTTTGTTGAATGATTTGATCCATATTCTGTATTGCTTCATGTAGATCTGGATACAAGTCGAGCCTTTCTCTCTGAAGAACTCGATTAACGTACGAGGATTCGATGGTGTCTTCAGCTGCATAAGCAGCACTGATCATATTTGTCTCTAGAACCTCTATTGATCCTTTGCTTCTTGTTTTGTTGGGGTGATAATAGTTTTCAAGAAACTCAACCAACACACCAACTTTATCCAGCAGAGTTTGCATCTGTAGTTTGTTAAAAGAAACAGGACAAGTAGGATGTTGGTACCTGGTTATTACGTTCATGAGTGAAACAAGACCTGCATATGCTGTTGCTCCCATTTCACAATTCCTTTTTTCTCTGTATCAAGGAAGAATTTATTACTACTATGGGTTCCTTGTAAGCACAAAAGTTCTCAGATCTGAGTGTGGAATTTGTGCATGCTGGTTGCTGAAACTATATTATTCTTTACAATTTACAAAATCACATGGGTGGACTCTTTTGACTCTCGGCTCTTTGTCGGTAAAGTTCATAATTTCTTAATCCAAAACGTTGATTCTCGCACACATACTATTCTTTTGGAGCTAGCTTGGATACCATTACGGTTTAAGATTAATTCGAGGTTAAAATTGAATTTTATTAACTGTAAAAAGTTAAAACTGGACAGCTTTTAAATAACGGGGAGTACAACATAAGGCATAGGTCATCGATTAAGAAAATGTCCATTTTTCTTTTTCAAATAGATAGGTAGCTCATATCATTTTATCGAGATGAGTGTTCTATATCGATAAAAAGTTTCTTTATTTTTCAAAGAAAAACCGCCTCAGCATTAACATACTTTATAAACATAGTGGTAGAAAGAGTACCATACCGTCGCGCGTCTAGACTTCAAATAGTTGTCTGCGCCATAGGCAATTTATTAAGAAGAACAGGTGAGCATCCAAACAAAAAAAAAAAAAAAAACCATCAGAATAGAAATATATAGTACTGGTCTTTAAATACTCACAAAATGATTCAAATTTAACTTGAAAATGAGTGTCAGCCTCAGCCCACTCCTCAATCTCTGGCTTTCCGACATCCCATGATCGATACAAACCTCCAATTACCAGATCATTGTTCCCCAGCTTTCTTTGTTCCTCCAACATCACCTTGGCTGAAATAACTGTTGATATTTCATCTGTGTACAATAAAATTCTTTCAAGCGACGGTATATCCCCAATCTCCAAAGGGATTTGCTTCAATTTCAGTTTATCAACTTTCAAATACTCCAGTTTCTGGAAATGACAACTCTCCACTCTCCATATCAGTATATGGCACCTGCAAATTGACAAGCGCTTTAGCCTTTGAAACTCTCCTTCATTTGAGCTCCACACATTACCCCAAAATGCATTATCATGAATATTGAGCTCTTCGAGATTTGGCAATGAACCAATAATTGTCATATTCGCCCATGGAATACGACACGAACTTAATGTCAAAATTCTGAGATTACAAGAAAACACTACACTCTCTGGATTGCTGAAAACACAATTTTCTTCTTCTGGACAGCAATCAAAAGAAACATCTAGCCTTTCAAGTTTGGGAAGACGGGCAAGATTCGCAAAGCAAAGTGACAGCTTCGAGGCGTACATTGACAGAGTATGCAGGCCATAACAAGTTCTCAGTTCTTTCAGATTTGGAATCAGTCTAAGCACCTCATCAGTACAATACAAGTCCACAGCACCAGAAATGTTATGTAGATTGGTAAGGACACAATCAATTTGGCCAGGCCTAGGATCTGGCAATATTGCCCATTGATTTAAATCAAGGTCCCTAAGGTTTGGAAGTCCCCATATATCATATGGTAGAAAACATATGGGAGCTAGATAAGTCTTCAAATCTAAAGTTAAGCTCTCCAGGTTCCAGAATAAGGACAATGACCGTAGGAACATGTTTAGATCCGATTGGTAGCAAATATGTAGGACTCGGATATTAACCAGTTGTACAATATCTGGAGCCAATTTGAAGTAAGGCTTAACATACACCACGCGTAACAACTGACAACCGGAAGCCAATTGTGCTGAATTCCAGGCTTTACCAACAATGGAACGGGCATGTGGCATCGATGGCAAGAAAGTGAAGCATCTATACTCAAAAGAAGAAAGATACACCACACGACGCTCACTTTCGATTGTTTGTGGGAAAGTACGCCCCTCATCCTTCATTCCGCGAAGGAGCTTTTCATTTTGGACTCCTCTATAACAATTTCCCCTCAACATGGGCCAATCATCTTTTATCATGTGAAGGAACTTCTCATTTCGAGCTTCTCTCTGAGCAAATTCCCTCAGTAAATCATGAATTTCAAAAGATGGTTCATAATCTTGCATATGCCTGCGCATAATAAGATTTCTGCACACAAGATCATCCACATACTCCCGCACAACATCCTCCATAATTCTATCTTCAGTGGGTTTTAAGATTCCATCTGAAACCCATACCTTGGTGAGATCGTGGAGCGTAAAATGAGTGCCGAGATCTTGGAAAGCTGCCATGTACAGGAAAAATGCTTTTAAATGAATAGGCAGGTCACTATAGCTCAAGGATAATATCTCCAAGGATTGTCCGTCGTCTTCTGTACTTACGATGTAGCTAACATTTTCTGCAACCGTGGCCCAATATTGGTACGTCTTTGGGGACATTTTGAGGAGACCTCCAATAACCACTATGGCTAAAGGAAGACCTTTGCAACTCTTTGCAATTTTATTCCCAAGTTCCATTAATTCAAGTGGAAAACATTCTGCCCCATAAATCGTTTTAGAGAGCAAATCAAAGCTATTATAATCATCTAGAGCCTCCATCTCATAAGTACTAGATGAGCCAACACTACCTGCAACATCCCAACGCCTAGTGGTAATCAAAATTCTACTTCCATTACAATTTTCAGGGAAGAACCTCATTATTACACCCCATGCATCCTTACTCCAGATATCATCAAATATTATGAGATACTTCCTACCCCACAAACCTTTATACAATCGATTCCCTAGCTCTTCATCATCCAACTCATCATCTGCACAGACATTAATATTGTGCAAGATTGCAAGAATAATTTCGTTTACAGCATAATGTTGAGATATTGTTACCCATGCTCTAGTGTCAAAAAGGCGATCAACATATGCATGGTCATAAATGTTTCTGGCTAGAGTAGTTTTGCCTATACCACCCATCCCAACAACGGGGATAATTTGTCTTCCAGGATTATGTGTTGTGACCCGATTCATCAAATGATTCAACGGCTCGTCAAGTCCCACCACAATATTATCACCTCTAGGACGCAGAAATGAATTCAGATTCACTGAGATATTGTTATATGCTGTTTCCTTCGAGATAGGCAGATAAGATATTGGTATAGGATCTAGAGGGTCTTTAAGCTTACTTTCATGTCCTTCCTGTAAAATGTACCCAGGATTGTCTCAAGAAAAAGAAAAGGATAATCCAAATTAAATATACTAGAAAACTAATCTATACGTAGTCATGTAGATGCTCAAGACGGTCATAAAATTTCCTACTTGAAACTTTGAATTACAAAGCATGAGTACTAATTAAACAAAGGTTTGGACTAGAGACAAAAAGCAAGAAGAAAGAACAGAACCTGCTTGTTCTTCTTATTTTTCTTCACTCCAACACACATAGCTTGTTGAATGATTTGATCCATATTATGTATTGCTTCGTGTAGATCTGGATACAAGTCGAGCCTTTCTCTCTGAAGAACTCGATTCACGTAGGAGGATTCGATTGTGTCTTCAGCTGCATAAGCAGCACTGATCATATTTCTCTCGAGAACCTCTATTGATCCTTTGCTTCTTGTTTTGTTGGGGTGATAATAGTTCTCAAGAAACTCAACCAATACACCAACTTTCTCTAGTAGAGTTTGCATCTGTAGTTTGTTAAAAGAAACAGGACAAGTAGGATGTTGGTACCTGGTTATTACGTTCATGAGTGAAACAAGATCTACATATGCTGTTGCTCCCATTTCAAATTCTATTAAGGCATGATTTTTCAGTAGTACAATGGATTAATTTGAATGTTTCAGGTATGAATATGGAGTTGATTCATTGTTTGTAGATGTAATCTAATACACCTCCGTTTTTTATAAAAATTTCCATTTTGACTTGGCCAATTGCCTTCTTAATTATTACAATTCTTAACGATAATAAGAATAATTGATAAATCATATAATAAAAATTTAATAATTAAATTTTTATTATATGATTTTATTAAATTATTCACTATTATAGTTTGGGAGTAATTAACGATCAAAGTCGAAGACAGTTGACCGTAGAATAGTAAAATGGAAAGTTTTATAAAAAAGGTAGGGAGTACAATACAAATTACTTTTTGACTCTTCTTCGTTGACAAAGAACACAAAGTAATAAATGGGAGACTCCAATAAAGGGGTTCACAAAGCAGTTAAGACTTGAGACTTTAGTTTTGGTGAAAAAGGTCCATGCGTACACACCTAACTTCAACTACCCTATTAATTGATTCAACAAGAAAGCCACAGCTAATAATCTACAACTCTACAATTTGGGCCTATGAAATTAACCCATGGGTCCAACGGGCATTATGAAGTCCGTCTTAATATATATAATTTATATATATATATATTCCCTCCGTCCACGCCAGTTACCCGGTTTTGACTTTTTCAAAGTCAATAAAATTGAACTTTGAATACAAATTACTCTCGAACCGTAGTGTGAAAATTTTGAAAGCGAGTAATTTGTAAAGTCATATTAGTACAAGTTGTTTTAGAAGAAGCATATATGTATATAGTTGAATCTCAATTATTAGACTCTAATCTACTGATGCATAGTCCAGTTTCTGTGTATATAGACAAATTTTTTATGTGAATTATATTATTTTGAATAAATTTTATTTTACACTAAACCTTTTTGGCCACTTTGAATTTACACCACAACCTTTTTTTTTTCTCACTCGACTCTAAAACGTTAGTCAACACTTTGAGTCTACACAAATGTTGAGTTTTTTTTCCAATCAACACCAAAACCTTGATGATAAATTACACCTACTACCAAAACCTTTTCAGCTCACTAGAAATAAATTATATACAACATTGATGATTAAAAAAACAAAAGAAAATTTATGAAATAGATTGCTTGTATAAGAAAAAACATATAATTACATTATTTTGATGAGAACAAATATAATCAGAACAATTAATCGTACATAATGTTGAAAGAGAGACATAACTGAGTGAGAGAGAAAGAGAATAAAGATATCATATATGTATTTTGTTTGCCATACATTAGATGTAATTTCATTTTTAAATCATGTATATTGCAATGAGATCAAGGAGGTGGCAAATATTTTCATTTAATTCCCTCATCTCGTCTATATTGCAAGAATTCAAGGAACCACAACTATTTTTATGATTCTCTAGTATTATTCTTATAACAATGGCTATTAAATATTTAACAATCAAAAATCACATCCTGCCACTTAAGAATTTGCAACTATGGCCCGCACAATTATGTCTCTTTCAATATTATATACGATTAATTCTTCTGATTATACTTGTTCTCATCAAAATAATGTAATTACATGTTTCTTCTTATACAAGCAATCTTTTTTATACTTTTTCTTTTATGTTTTTAACATCAAGGTTGTACATAATTTATTTCTAGTGAACTGAAAAGGTTTTGGTAGTTGGTGTAATTTATCATCAAGGTTTTGGTGTTGATTGGAAAAACAACTTAACCTTTGTGTAGACTCAAAGTGTTGACTAACGTTTAAGTCAGAAAAAAAAAGGTTGTAAATTCAAAGAAGAAAAAAGGTTATAGTGTAAAATAAAATTTATTCTATTATTTTTATGCACGGAATTCCTTACAACCAAATGCAACTGACTTAACTTCACTCTATTGACAATGAAGTTGATGAAGCAGGGCAGAAAATCACAAGGCAAGGCATAGACACAACACTGTATAGTTCTAAAGTTCAAGCCAATGCATCATCGATAAGTTTGATAGCTCGACTTTGTTCATACTTAGTTTGTCTTTGTTCACTCTTGTTAATGGTTTTCTCTTCCAAGTGATGTATGTTTACCTCAGTAAACCCATCCTTCTCATTGTTGAACTTCTCCGGAAACCCTTCCTCACTTTCTCAGGCCTCTCTATTTGCCCATAAAGCAACTCAATTGGGTTCTTGCCGATGCTTCTAATCTCAGAACGTGCCCATCTTGCGTATTTCAAGCCCTTGAACCCTACCAGCTCTGCACCGTTAGAGCTGCTATTGCAGCTTCAAAGTGGAGCAGCAAATCGCAGCTCCAATTTGCTGCTCCTTGGATAAAAACAAACAAAGCTAAATTGAGTATATTGGACCACTCCCAGTGGGAGTGCCCCCGACATGGGGCACGGCGAGGGAACCGGATCATAGGAGTTGTATATGATCCAGCGTGCTGTATCAGCTGGCCCACCAATTTTTTTTACATCTTTTTGTTTAAAATAATAACTAGTTTATAACCCGTCGATACTCGACGGGTATAGTAAAAAAATATTTAAGTATATGAAATCCTACAATATTTACAACAACATTTTTGTAACGCTACCGCATTCTCATGAGCCGATGTTCAATTCTTCGGTCTAGGCCATAGACTATTATCCGGGTGATATGTCACATGCATTAATACATGTTCGTTCTCGACTTTATCCCACTCACGCAACGATAGACTTATCACCATCCACCCTAAGTTTATCCGAGCATGCATGCTTAAGTCTAAAAGTTTATGGATGGATTTCCGAAAAGAAATGTGCACATTGTTGGTATGAGTAGCGTTCTCGATCCTTTAAGCTCTCTGAAAATTTATCTTAAACTTTGGGATGTTACATTTTTAGTTTGTCTCTGATGGACTCATCATCACACTAATTAAGAACGATAAACTTTTTTGCATGCGTTTATTAAATGCATACATCACTTTTACCTCGATTATAATTATAAGAGTAGTGACTCTCAATCGTGCCATTGCACAATTTTAATGCATAATCAATATTCCTCAAAAGTTTGGCCAATCTTTATCATGATCTATGACAAGTCGCACCTAAGTAATTAATCGTATTAATATTATAAGCTGAGAAGACCTTTTCCATTCAAGTCTTTTAAAAGGATCGAGGTATATCCAACCCACTGCGAACCTTAACGGTATCTATTTAAAATAATGGCGTACGGATCGGGTATATACCTCACCCGTTCCATGTTACCCACCAACTCATTTGTCAATCTGCCACAGGTTAGTAAAGCAATCTACCCACCTTGATTTTATTTAAACCACACATCTATAGTGGGCCAGTCTAATTTGTTAACAATACCATCTTCACCCGATCGTACTCCCCTAAAATTAGGGGTATTAAAAAAAGCGCACGCGCCAATTATTTTCTTTAAAACATTTACAGGTTAATTTTTTCGTAACTTTTTATTCAACCAACGACATATGAGCTGGTACAACTCTTCAGTCACCCGACCTCATCAATATGTGAAAAAGAAAGAGAGTAAATATATGTGTACATCCATAAATTACAATAATAAAAAATTATCTATATTAAATGGCATATACAATGAATTCAACAACTAATGATTTGCATGTTTTATTTAATATATACTTTATTCGTCCCGCAGAACTTCATACATTTGTCATTTTTAAACGTACTACAAAACTTCATACATTACTAAAAAGGAAGACTTACACCCAACCAATAATAATAAATCCTACTCTTGCACTTTTTACCACCTCTCACATTTCCCACTAAAATTACACATTTTTACCATATTTTAATGTTTTATCACTTACTACTTAGTTTTTTTGATTTAAACATTTATATTGTTTTTTATTTGAAGTTTTTAACTAATTATGTATTTAATTTTGTCTATTTTTCACCCGTTTATCCGCCCCCTTGTTATCACCAGACTGCCATGGGTTGAAAAACTATTATACCTGTCCCAGTTGTTATTATAGCCGAGAGCCTATAGTAATCGGGTCATTAGTTAGTTCTTAATGTAAAACAACTTACGCCCCTCCATAAAACGATATGGGATTGCAATACTTTCCATTCCAAGACTTTTCCATTTTTATCATTTCTGTCTCTTGCCTCTTATACTTTCTCCATTATTTATCATTTATCTCTTCCACAACAAACAACAAACTATAGAATTTCTTAACAATAGTGTCGAAAATAAGTGAGACGCGTTTAACGGGACGGAGGGATTATATGTAAAAAGATTGAAAGTGAGAAAAAATT
Source organism: Plantago major (assembly GCA_026545765.1). NCBI lineage: Eukaryota > Viridiplantae > Streptophyta > Magnoliopsida > Lamiales > Plantaginaceae > Plantago > Plantago major. The sequence continues at coordinate 38,776,458 of CM048839.1, forward strand.
TAATACGTAACAACTGGTAATCTAGTGTCAAAGTCTAATTTTAGAGGAATGTATGCATATTGCATATTATATGTACGGAACAATTACATATACCTCCCCTATTAGATGCCCTTTACTAATCTGGATACCATTAGTCGAACAATTACATCCAGGTCCATTAATCTGTTTATGGGTTGACTAACTGATAAGCTGAATCAACTTATTCACAAACCAAACATGACCTTAGCCAATTTATTTAGAGTACCATTTCAATTCTAAACAAAATAGATTAAAAATACAAAGGGTTTGGTCTGTTTTTATTGAATTGAAACTGAACTTGTCGAGCTTCAGGTGGTTACAGACTTACAATGTATCCCGGGACCAACCATTCGCGCATGATTCTAGAGGTGGCTCCCACGGTCCATACAGTAGCACTTTGTCCCGTATGACACTTATTTCCGGCAATCCCGATAGCCCCGCTATGATACCACCTGTAACGACCCGACCACTAAGGGTCGAGACCCGGTCCATTGGACTGGCAATATTACTCATGACTGTCGTACACACGTCTTGTTGGTAGGATATTGTCTACTTTGGGCCTGAACCCGCACAGATTTGTTTTTTGAATCACCCAAAAGGCCTCATAAAATAGGAGAGTGGTGGTCTACATATATATACGCTTCACCCCTTTCACTCTGAACCGATGTTGGATGTTGGGTATTACAACAACTCAACAATAGTCTAATTATAATGAAGGTGCGTGCAAGAAGGGAAACTGCCCTACTATCTGCTTCTTCCCCGGTCACGATCTTGCCGGAATATAAACGAACAGATAAAATCCCTTTCTTGCAATAATATTTCAATTGGTTATGCTGTAGTTAGGGATTTCGAATATTGGTGAATGGGTTTGTAGCATATGGAGAAACTATTTTGATTTGGGGATGTTGGAGTTTTTGTAGATTGGTGGAGTTGTCATTAGGGATTCCGTATCGATTTAGTGTGCATTAGATTTGGATTCAAGAATTGAACTCGATACAGAGTTTGGTTGATGCTGGGATTCGATTTTGAAAACCAGGGACATAATTCAATGTTTTATGAACTTGAAAACTTTGCCTTTTCAGAATTAGAGTTGTATGAGGGACTTGGATTGCAAAACCAGTTTCTTTCAATTTGGCCAATAAATAGTTTGTGACTTTGCAAATAAGTCCAGAAAAAATTTAAAAACCTAAAATTAAATTCACGACTATATGTATACATCAACGGTTCCACTTAATGGCTCCATACTTTATGTATATATCAAGGGCTTCCAATATAAACATTAAACTCTACCTTTTTTCCCCTCAGGTTTGGAGATTGATGTTCATGTGTCGGGATTAGTTTAGACGTTGGACGTGTGTTGGCTCCTCATTTAATTTCATAAATTAATTTTAAAATAAAACGATTCAAAATTACTTGAGAGGACACATGTCACATCCAGATTAATCTGGAAGAGAATAAAATGTGGAAATATGAGAGTGGACACGTGTCCCACTTTAATTTAACCTAAGAAAATAGTGGAAATTAAGAAAAAACCTAAAGCAAATGAATAAAAGAAAAATAAAAAAAATCAAATTAAACATAAAATTTAAAAGTAAGGATGTGTTTGGTTGCAATATGAGTTTGGACTATACAATACTCCCTCCGTTCTTTTTATAGGTTTACATTTTGCCATTCTGGGGATTTTTTAAAAAGTTTAATGTTCATTTTTTGGAAACCCCACTATCTACATTTATTAATTTTTTAAATACTCCTTTTCAAACTTTATCCATTATTTCTCTTACTTTTTGTATACTCTCTCTTACTTTTTACCATCTACTTACTATTTTATTCTATTTCCTTAAAATTCACACCAAACCAAAATGTAAACATTCTAAACGACCGGAGGGAGTAATAGATTTGTGAAAAGGGTTGAAATTTGTTATTGTTCAAAAGTTACGGACTACAGTGTCATTATAAAATTTATTAGGGAAACTATAACTAATTTGCCCGCGCTTTCCATTTCAAACCATCATCAAAGTTGAAGCTATATTGGGGTTGAAAAATATTAATATTTGAAAAATATGTAGGTGTAGAATCTGTTTCTGATGAAACTTGGTTCCAGTAAATATTAATTTCTAGTTGAATCTTTAACAAATCTAACAAAGTTAGGATTATAAATTTCGTTCATCCACTTTATACTCGGTCAATAATTTTTTTAGAGCACTGCTTTCACCCTACCGCATTTTACCCTAAAATGAGAAATGTTCAAAAAAGCCACTTGTCCTATGTGACTGCGCAAACTACCCCCGCTCACCTATTATTATTAAGTTTAGAAAAAAATGTAGGTAAATTTTCACGTAAACCTGTAATTTAACTGATGGCGGGTGAGAGGTTACAACCTGCCAGTCACCCAACCCGTCAATATATATGTAGAAAGAAAATGAGTAAATATATGTATGTAATCATAAATTACACATGTACATTAAATGCCATATATACAATAAGTCACGAACTAATATTTTACATGTTTAATTTGAAACTTCTTTGGATTATGGGTAAAAGACTTTCGATATATCTTGTACCATTTTATTTGAGTTTTGGACTTGGTTCATGAATCGACGCTAGTTATAAATTAACACAAACACTCATGAGATACGGTCTCTAGATAACGTATCTAAAGACGACCTATGCTATTAATAAATCGTACATGTTATTAATCAAAACGTCTATGTTATTAACGAAATAAGTCTTATTGTAATATGAAAGAACACCAATGTTGATAACATATGTGTTTTAATTAATAACACCGATGATTTTCTTGACAATATAGGTCAGTCTCTAGATAAATTATTTAGAGATCGTCTCTCAGGAGACTTACTCATAAATAAATGGATAGTTTTTTTATTTAAACATTTATTTTATTTTGTATTTAACGTTTTTGTCTAATTAATTATATTACACATTTAGTTTGGTCTATTTCACCCACTAATTCGCCCCATCTCTTATCACCTGACCTGTAATGGATTGTAAAACTATTTTACCAGTCTCGATTAAGTATATGATATACACACACACACACATACACACGTATATACTATAGTAATTTTTGTTTCAAAGTAATGATATAACCCAATAAAAAGCGTGTGGGGAAAGTCATTATTTGTGCCCATTTTTGCTCAATTTCGTAAAAAACAGTACAAATATCACTAAAATGTTGAGAAGGCCCAGACTCTCACAAGAAGACAAATAGCGCGTGTCTCTCCATTACATTTTTCATCACCTCCGATCCCTAATTAGACTAATTTGTAATATATATGTAAATTAGACTTTTGTTGCAAAAAACCAACATGTATCACTCAATTTAATTTTAAGTAATTCAACCACAACAAAATTATCAATTTATCATAGAAAACTCAATCTATCTCCTCAAATTAAATTTCAATCCTAATTCAATAACAAAATTCATCATTAAAAAGTCAACCATAATAAATCTTTCTTCTCCACGTTATTCAATTAAATTGAAACAAATCAATTCACACTAATTTAAAACCCTAATTCAACTTCGAAATGTTCTCACATTTTAGTGTGTGTGTCTATATATACAGTAGAAACCCTCTAAAAGAATACTCTATAAATGAATAAACTTTCTATAATAATAAAAATTTACGGTCTCATCTTGTGTATAAATGCTTAAAAAAACTCTAATAATAAACTCTTTATAAGAATATTTTTTGTGAGTCCCAATGATATTATTGTATGAAATATATATATATATATATATATATATATATATATATATATATATATATTTGGTTAACATGAATCAACCAACCAATTATGTTAATAAACCATAAAAAAGTTGTTTAATTACTTTAACATCTCGAATATGGTGATTTTTAGAAACATAGTGACCAACCAATTACTTTATAGATTCAATAAACACATGGAATTTAGAAAATAAAGAGTAACCGAGATGTTGGACTTTTATTTAGAATGGAAAATATTTACAAAAATGGAAAGAAATCAGAAATTAAAATGGTTGATTGATTTAAAAAAATTGGTGCATATGTAAGCTAAATAACCGAAACACATCATCATGAGATAGAAACTGGCCAATCAGAATAAAAGAATAGGACAACATGGAATGGGAATCAACCAATCACAAAGCATTATTTTGCCAAATAATTAAATGATGTGGATAGCCTTAAATGGCTCCAGACCTTTTTTGGTTAATGTATTATATAGATAAGAAATTAAATATATAATAATAAAATATAAAAATTATACCAGTGCTCATATTTTCTCTAGATCTATAAATTGGCACCGATCTTCACACATTTCACCACACCTCAAATTTTTCCCTTATTCCATTCTTAACTCTAGTGTTCTTGATGCTAAACCAAATGCTAATGCGTCTTTCACTTGGAAAAGTATTTGCGGTGCAATTGCTTTGGTCAAACAAGGAATTAGATGGAGAATTGGGAATGGGGAGAATGTTAATGGAGAATTGGGAATGGGGAGAATGTTAGTATTTGGAGTGATAATTGGATTCCTAGGGATTATACTTTTAAACCGTTAACTCCGGATTTATATGATTTTTGTGACACAGTTGTGGCTTCTTTGCTAAATTTTTATACCCATACTTGGGATGAGAAATTAGTGAATACTATTTTCTGGGATGAAGATGTTAATTTTATTATGAGTATTCATGTTCCTCGGTTAGATACATCAAACATTCAAATTTGGCATTATTCGAAGTCAGGATTTTACACAGTTAAGTCTCTGTATCACCTGTTCAGAAAGTTAATGAAGGATTATAGACAAAAGTTTATTCCTGGTACTAGTAATGGTAGCCCAACACTGGACTGGAACTTTACTTGGCGGCTGAATATACTTAATAAGATTAAAGTGTTTGCGTGGAGGCTGCTACGTAATGGAATTCCTTTGACGACTAATTTAGTTCAACGCAGAATAATTGTTGTATATGTTTGTCCGATGTGTAATTGTTGTGAAGAATCTGCCTTACATCTCTTTTTGCATTGTCAGTTTGCAAGACTAATCTGGGTTATGTCTGATATACCTTTCTCTGCCATAAATTTAAATGTGACTAATGTATGGGACTGGTTTCAGCAGGTGTATAGGGCTGTGGATAAGATTCAATTTGTCATATTTGTTTGCTTATGCTAGGGTATTTGGTATCAGCGAAACAGAGTTGTACGTGGAGATTCTTTGGTCGATCCGCAGGGAGCTGTACATTTTATTAATGATTATATCTGCAGATATCAGACCACAAATGAAATGTATGCACAACCACGTACTTTCATACCCAATGCTATCTGGTCATCTCCGCATGTGGATTATATCAAAATCAATATTGATGCTGCCCTCTTTAAAGTATCAAAGTCAGTTGGAGTAGGTATGGTGGCTCGGGATCATAATGGAACCATTATCGCTTGGCGACATCGAACGTTCTTACAAATATTTCAACCGGATGTTGCTGAAACAATAGCAGTTGTTGAAGGTTTGAAGTTTCCTATTGCTTTTGGTTGGTCGAATGTCCAAATTGAAGGAGATAATAGTTCTGCTATGGCTGCTTTTCGGACTCCTGAAGTTAGTCTCTCTCTTGCTGATTTATTTGTGCAAGAGGGATTAAATTTGCTAGCCTCTTTTCATCATGTGGAGTTTTTACACATTAGAAGAGAAGGAAATGTGATTGCACATAGATTAGCTAAAGAAATTAATGTCGATTGTGATGGTGATTTGATCTTTACCTTTCTAATCTATATCTGTTGAACTTCTGTTATTGTTTGATAATATGAATGCAAGTTTCTACTTAAAAAAAAAAACTAATTTCAATTTCTAAATACTTTTATAATATGTTTAACATGTTAAATATGTAAAAAAAAAGAAATAAAAAATTTTGACGATCACATTTGGGGCACGACCCACTGCAGGAAAATTTTTAGAATTCAGTCGTTCCCCAGTCGCGCCCGAAAAAGGGCACGATCGCCAGATCACTCCATGATCCACTGTGAGTGGTCTTTGGCACGGTCAAGTGGGATTAAAATAAACTCTATATGTCATTTAAAAAACTATTCAGTTTTGAAATTTTGCAGATAAAATTTAAACCAGGAATTAATTTAAAACCATTATAATAAAATTTTCAATTGAACTACATAATTAAAAAAAAAAAAAAAAAAAAAAGGTACTTTGAAAGTTGAAAGAGGAGCCCTAATTTAGCCGCTCCAATGCTCCATCATCCATGGCTTCACTTGCACAGACGGTAGTGAATCATCATAGTCATCAAGCAGTCTCTGTAAACCACTTCTTCCCTCTAAAACCCACCAATTTGATGACATTTCCCACCATCTCCTTCAAATTATTACTCCCGGCTCACCATTTCCGCCTCTCATATTTCCGCCTCTATGCCGCGGTATCAACACCAGTTTCAGCACCCTCAGATGCCACCCAAAATGGCACCAAAAGGGTTGCTACTGCTACAAAAAGGCTCAAGAAGAAGGTCGCTACTGCTACAATAAAAAGGCTTAAGAAGGATGTCAATAACGAACTCAAATTGAACTGGGCAAATTCCCTCTCCGGTGCTTTACTCCACAATTCGAATCGGTCAGATGCCGGCAATGCGGAGCCGGGTTGGGTATTCGGTATCGACCCGGATTTGTCCGGTGCCTTGGCTGTTCTCAAGCCCGATAACTCTCCTCAGGTATTACTAGTTTGTGAATGTGACTGTGTCTTCAGTTTTTGTTCTGTGTTGCTGCTTAGTGGAGTACTGGAGTTGCACCTCGAGCTTCCATACTTGCACAGGACAGTTCCGATTTACTTCTTTAGCTGGTTGTTTGCTTTACGAGACTCTAATTATTGAGATTAAACGAAAACTGTTTTCGACATTGGAGTTTTTGGTAGTAATTTCGATTTTTTCGATATGACAGGTATTTGATAATCCTCATTTGAAGACCCTGGTAGGCACTAGGGTTAGGAGGCGTTTGGATGCCAGGTTAATCATTCAGTTGCTTCAAACGATCGATGCTCCAATTGGTATAATATTGCATTGTTTACTGCTCAATCTGTTTCGTAGGTGCTCAATTATGTTTTGTTACTAGCTGTTTTGGAAATATGCTGATGTGGTACAAGAGTTGGGGAGTATTGTTACATGTGGGCAATAAATGTCTTTGCCGTTTGTCGGTGGAAGTTAAGAGTTAAGTTAGTTTTTTAAAGATGGAAGTTACTTCTGTGGCTTGCAAGAACACTAGTTATAGTCTTGGAGGTATACCATATGGAGTGGTATAACAGATTCAACTAATATATTGTCTTGCTATGTGGGCAGCACTAGTTCAACTTGAGTATATGAATCTGTGGGAAACCCTTTTATGTTGTTACTCACTCAACTGATTGAGCTTGCTACCATTTACTGTATTTTATAATGGATTAATTTTCTCTCCTTTTATACTTGATAAATAGTCAATATTTGTATTTTATGAAAGCAATTTGATGGTGAAATTCTTAGGAAAAACCAGTTTTTACCTGAAGATTAGTGAAAACCATACCACCACCTCCACCCTAAGTGTTTGGCACCCAATTTATAATGATGTGAAGTGATTTTCCCTAATGTTTAGGAAGAACAGGTTTTTCACTAGACTTGCTAAATTTGATAACAGTTTGTCGTCAGGGTCTTCTGGTTGTAGTGAGATCATCATTTTAGCCAGTGGAGTCACATTCTTCCTCTCTGCCCAGTCATTGAATTTTCATGACACCGAATTTAGTTTCAAACTTTCATTTTAACATCAAAACTACTATCTACCAGAATTCATCTAAACCAATTTATTTTCTCACTTCAGGAACAACTGCATATCTAGAGCAATCTCTACCTCTTCCTCAAGATGGTAAGCAGGTTAGAAATCCTCTAAATTCAAGTTGCATCTCTCTGGATTTAGCTTAGTTCGGTTGGTCTTGACATTGCAAGCTCACATTGCCAACAATCACACTCACATCCATGACTCGTCACAACTTATCTCGCATTGCCAACAATCACACTGACATCCATGACTCGTCACAACTTATCTAATGTTTGTCTTCATTATCCAGCAACACCTTTACATCAATTGCTTGTCTTCTGTATCATAATCTACCTCTTATTGTTCCTTCCCAAGAACTACTTCTGTAGTACCTTGAGTCAATCTAGTACATCATCTAATCCATGTAATTCACCATCGTCATTGCTTTAGCCTCCTGTTGGGCTATATCAATATGCACATAAATAAACTCCATTGCTAACCAACTCACATGCATGTGTCCAAGGTTCAGACAAACAAATGTTTTAAGTCTTGGATACTTGAAAACTTGTAAAGTTTATCATCCTTGTCAACGAAAATATGAAAAGGGCACATTTATGTGCATCATCTGTATACTGCTTGCATGACCCATTAAGAGAAAAAAGAAAAAAAAGGAAAACAATATCTTTGAGTAAGTCTCCTGATAGACCTATATTTTCTAGAAAATCACTGGTGTTATCAATCAAAACGCCTATGCTGTCAGCATTGGTGTTTTTTCATGTATACAAGAAATACATTTTGTTAACAACATAGACGTTTTGATTAATAACATACATGATTTTCTTGACATCATAGTTCATCTCTAGATAAGTTATCTAGAGATTTTGTGTATATATTTTCCTTACATCCTAATTCCCAATGCACTTAATCGTTTCCTGGTTTTCTATTACATTTGAGTGATGATTTATGAAGTTTCCTTTCGTTGCATTGAAGGGTTGGTGGAGTGGAGGATTGGGATATGGACTATGGATAGGAATACTGGTTGCGTCAGGATATAATGTTGTTCAAGTCCCATCGTTGTTGTGGAAGAATGTATTTAATCTCTCAGGAAACCGTGCATGTAAGGTAGGCCTGTTCTAATCTTTTAGAATGCCATGAGCCCATACTCTGTTACAGTTGGAACTTTTCAATCTTTGCTGAGAATATTACCTAGCCAATTTGAATATGATGTTCTGTGATAGTAATATCTATGAATATGTGTCATCTGGAATGACATTATGTATAGGGCGGGCGCCTCGTACTAGCATGAGGATTATACAGAATTTATTTGACAGCACATATTATAATATCATGTAGCATCCTGCTTATATATCCAACTACTTGTTTTTAAAAATTCTTTTATGGCAGTTAAGTGCACATATTATAATATCATGTTGGTTTTGTTGTAATGTTTGGGATCTTGTTATAACTTCTACAAACAAGTATAGTATTTTTCTTTTTTTTAAAACCTTTTTGATGCATTGTTTTATATTTTGCTATATGTTTGTAAAGCTGCAATGCGCCCTTAACCAATTTACTTAAATTTAAATAAGAAGGTTGCTTTGCTTGACAGGATGACAGCAGAGAGCTAGCTTCTACTCTTTTCCCATCCATGAGTTCTCTGTTGTTACGGAAGAAAGATCATGGTTAGTGGCATCTCTTCTGTAATGTTATGTCATTTAGTGAAATGCATTGATCATCTAGCCAGGCTGGTTATATCTTACTATAAATATAAATATTATTTTGCCGTATTAGGTCACTGTATTACATTGTTTGTTCATCTTTCAATTCCTTTTATCCTTGGTGAAACTATTGAATGCACTTACCTCGTCTAATTTAAGGAATTTTAATTTTTTATTAGTTCATGATGGAAAGTTGAAAATTACATGGATCAAATTCAGGCAATGGTTGAAAGGATGTGTTTAATTGACATGAGAATACTTTGCAAGCTTTAATACTGATTGCCTGTAGAAAGTAAGTATAGGCTCGATGATATTGTATGGACTATGGAGAGCCAGAAAGAGTCCATTTGAATTGAAGGTATAGGCATTCCTATTTGGTTGTTGCATCCATGCTCAATATACGAACATGTGATCCTGGCATTGCATTTAAAAATTGTTATCAAACACAGAAAGAATTAAAAAAATTATTTTGGATAGAAAAAAGATTGAAGATGGGTAATAAGGCTTCCAGTATAGGGCTGTGTGGGGCATGAAAATATTCTAGAGAGCTGTCTTAAATGTTGCTATTTAAATCCTGGACCTTCTAACTGCTTGCCTCTTCAAGTTTTACATTTCTTCCTTTCTATTCCTTGCAGGACGTGCGGAGGCTCTGCTAATTGCTGCCTATGGAAAAGGGCTTAAAGCGAGCTGTCATACTTCGTGCATCTTGGAAGATGACATTCCTCATAATCACGACCTCCAAGCCCCAGAATGTTGCGAGCTTGAGGCAGCTTTGAGTTTCTCAAGTTCGTCATTGTGAGTTATCCCCGGTAAATAGTACTCTCGGCTCAATGGATCATCATTCTTAATGGTGGATTCGGCTTCACTTGGCTTTTTATGGGATAAATCTCCCCATTTCTAGTCACGGCATAGCTATGTAACATTTTTGTGTGATTTTCCTATTAACTGTAAGATTTAAATTCATCGGATGCATTAACATCTGTTGTAATGTCCGAAGAGCAAGAAGGCCATATTAATCTGCGTTAACATATTCCTGTTTTACTACCGGATATTGTTGGTTAGATGTTCAGCCGGTGAGGTTATTTAGATTTTAGAGTATCTGCAGCTGAAGCTTGTAAGTTTATTTGGCATGTTCAAGTTATATCAGCAATATGCTGTTCATTTGATACTTTAGGCTGGCTATTTTCAAGCTGATGAATAATCAATCTCCTTTCAGGACCGAGACCTAAGTTTTGAATATTGAGTGTTCTAAGAATCTAAAACACTTGTGCGGTTGTGCCATCTTTTAGGTGTTGAGTTGAACCTGCAAATGGATGTGCTCCGAAATCGACTGGTTCTAGATGAACTTACCATGACTTAATGAAAATGGTATATTTGTGCATGATAATAAGGTCGTATATTAATCACTTGCCTTGATCCCTTTTCTTGAAAAGGTCCAGTTCAAATTGTTTGAGGGACTGCAGACACTATAAACGCCTACCTTGGAATTAGGGCTATCAAGTTTCTTTTGGGTGGGATTTGAATTCAGTCATAATTGATTCAACTCGAAAATGATTTAGTTTTAAACTGTTCTTTTGTATTTGTGTTTCCATAATGAATTCGTATTCGGATCGGATTTTAACCACCCTCAAACAATTTTACAGGGAAACTACTTTAAAATCACCACTAGTCCACAAATGAATAAAAAAGATTGAATCTCCCAAAAAAAATCAATTAATTTAAGAGCAGCATACACAAGCAATTTTTCATAAAATGATGATGTATACAAGAACAAACTGAGTGGAATGACGGGACCGCAAATAACATAACTATTATTTTAGATCTATTAGGTCATTAAGTAGTTAGTTTTGGTTAATCATGGAATCACAGTAGTTATAATATGGTTTCGAATGAAGTCAAAAGTCTTTGTGAGTTTGACTTTTTCCGGATCAATTGTTGGATATTAATCAAAATTGAACCGTATCAATGAATCGCATAAAAATTATCAGCCCTACTCGAGATTTTAAATGACAACATACGAAAATAGGTGGCAAATTACGTGAATACTTTTTACCAAGAATGAGACATAATGTTGATGATGGAATTAAACCGCTTCACACATTTAAGTTCGGTTACAAAATATATTTAAAATAATGAGAATAATATGTCCGTGTAATTTACTAATTTGACGGTATAGAGTTTTATGTTGAGAAGAAAAACTATTTTGGACAAACTGGAAACAAGGGGAGAGTTTATCGATTATGAAGTGTGAGCACGTAAAGTTTTCAAGGCTGGTCACGTTGAAACACTAGCCGGATATTATTCCAAGCAACATCCATCAATCCTGAGAATATTAGTATAATACTACTAGAACTTGTTCATTTTTCATTAATTTCAATTACAAAAGCTTTCGCTGTGTATTCATTCCGTTTGACTTGTTATTCATTTCTCTCCATCTTCTTCTTCTTCTTCTTCTCTTCTCTCTCACACAGAGACACTCTGCCATAGTTGTACTCAACGTCCATCTTACACAAAGTAACTCACCTCTCGCCTAGTTTTCTGTTGCAGTAGATTCGTTATTTCAATCATTCCACCAATCGTCCTCACTCGATTCAGCATAACCAAAAACTTCAATTCGAGGTAGTTTAGTTGATTCCTTTTGCTTCTGTGTGTGATGAGGATTTGATTGTTTAGTTGATTGAAAATTTGAAATCAACTTTGTTTCGACTTCATTTTAATTATTAGTCACGAATTTATCAGTTACCACTGCTGTTGATTCATGTTTTATGTTTATAGAATCCATTACCTTTTGACGAAATTGATTCTAGTTTTACATTGCCAGTTTATTTTTCGGCTACTTCTGTGTTCATTTCTGCTTAGTCCAGTTGTTTTGCTGTTTTTATTATACCTACGGGCTGCATTTGAAACTATTGGAGTATGTAGTTTGTTGGAGTATTAATTAATATACATAAATGACTAGATTCCACACCTATGTACAAGTTCGATGGAATTCTATCGTAGTTATTCAATGTCGATGGTGTTCTGTTTGGCTAGCAAACTGTAGGAACTCTTTAACTGTTTTCTTGTGTTAAGATGAGGATTTAAGTTTTTTGAACTAGATAGAGTAATAAGAGCAACGTGCTATTATCTGAAACTAGTCAATTCAATTTGCACTTCTGAAGGAATTGTTATGGCTTCACTGCCGTTTGGGGCAATGGATTTTTGTTGACTATGTTGTCCACTGAAATTTCAACAGCTTAATAAACAGCCAAAATGGCCCTAGATTCACCATTTTGTTAGCACCATGTTTTCCTTTTTCAAATGACCTGTATCAGATGCCCAATATTATCACACTAGAAAATATGGAACCTCTGATGGATATTGAGGATTAAAATAATTATGAATATAGACTCTCAGTTTCTTTTTATTTAGTATTAATTTTCTGAAATAATCTCAACAACTGTTTTATTCTAAGAATATGTCTCACTCATGTCAATTATAAGTGGCCATATCTGGTTATGTTGTTCATACATGCTGGATCCAACTTTGAACATCTTTTATAGTAGCTTGCAAGTTGCAACTATTGCCTGCAGCTAACGGCATTATTATTTGTTGTAGAGCATCAGGGCAAGGTCCTTTTCAAGATTTTATCTTGAACAATATTGGAGCAAGATAAATTCCTGTGTTGTAAAGGACTCCCAGGTGTTTAAACTTGGAAGATCTTTAGCTTAACAGCTTGCTGGAACAGGCTGAGGTCAAGTTAACAGGAAATAACAGCAGGTATAGCTATTGTTGCATACTTGCGTTTACAGTGCGCATGTAATTCAGAGAATATATGATGCTGTCAATTAGAGTGGTAATGCATCCATATCAGAACCTTACCCATATCGGAAATTTAGGCCTTCCAAACTTCTCTTCATTTTATGGCTAGAGTTTATTTAAGTAGTGGTTGCTTTCATCAAGATTTAATTATTAGAAGTGCATTGATCTCTACCTTTGTGGCAGTATCTCAAACAAACTTATTTGAGAAGCTTAACACACTGATGCTTCAAGGATCCTATAAGTGAATTCCAGGACTTATCCCGAAGTTAATTGTGAACTTTATTGCCTGGGCTAGGTCTATAGAACTTACATAGATCTTTCGATTAATGATTCACCACATAAGTTCAAGAATTTAGGGAACATTTATGTACTCTTAAATGCGGGATTGCCAACCACACTTTCTATGTATTTCTCATGATCTAGGTAAGAATTTCCCAGTTTATTGGTATGTTTTCCTGTCTCTCATTCTCATCGCTTGTATTTTATTACAATTTTTTATGCACCTGGCCTCCAGATCATTGTGTGAGGTTCACATTCAACAGTCAGGGTTCTCTTTATGTGAGGAAATCATGCTGTGCTCCTCCAGTTTTTTTTCTGGTTAATTTCCCATTTTCATTCGTTTGGTTTTATTCCACATTCTATCCATCCCCATAATCGTGCAAGTGTAAACGTGGTCAAGCATATTCACTATTTTTACAGAGTTCTGATATGACATTTAAAGGAAAATACTTCTATAGACCAGGTCTATTAGACCTTGTAGTTGAGAAAAGCCACATGCCTTGAAAGAATTGTTTCAAAAATCATGCCACAACGTCTACAACTTACTCATAGTCCAGGTATATGGAAGAACCTACATTAAAATATTTGACAGCTCTCTGCCATTTTTACCAATAATTGTATCGGAACATATTCATATTAAAAGAGAATTCCTTTTTCACCTTCTTCGACCATTTATGTACTGAAATATCTTTATAGACTGTTCCCTTGCGTCCTGTTGCAGTTGCCTCACATGCTACAAGCAAATGTGACTAAATTTTTATCACATTCAATTTCATTCAGTCGTGGACTTGATCTATCACTATCATCTTCATCAGCTCTCTTTACCATAGCTCCAAATCTTGGTGTTTGGTTTCAAGTAAGATTGCCAATTGCCATCTTATATCATTTAGCAAGGTGACTTGATGAGGATCTTTCCAATATGTATGCTGGGGGACCTGCTCAATCATTTTGTTTTTCACCACGTAAAAAACTCCAGAACATTTACCAATGCCGTTCGGAAGAGATACTTGCTTCTCTCCTAACAGTTTTGACTTTGAAATAATACAAGTTAAACATACAGATAAATTAGCTACTATAATCAACCACTAGTTGCTTTTAGTTCCATTAGACTCAAAATTCTAGTAAGCTTAAAATTGGGTCCCACTCATCAAATTGAGCGAGGGAATGTCTATTTCAACCAAAATACTGCAGCATTGCACATTGCTATTTTGAGAAGTTTGTAGATTCCTAGCCTGTCAAGAAATTACTGGATGAAAAAATCAGTAAAAGCAAGTCAATATATGATACCTGTAGACTGTAGTGCATATGGACCTACCATATTTGAAGCTCGAATAATTTGCCAGATGCACAGATGGTAGACTTGAAATAAATTGGACCTGTGTTTCACATTATTTTACCAATATGGTTGAGCCTTATGACTGAACAGAACTGACGGAGACTACTATGTTAACACAAGGGCCATATAGTTCTCCCCCTTTTTAATGAAGTCCATTCTGACAGTCAAAGGTAATTGCCCTGTTTAGGAATTCAGAAAAAAAGCCAGTCTATTCATACCAAAATGCTAAGAAAATGATGTCTTCATCACTTTCCTCTGCACCACGCATCCAGAGGTCAGCGCTTGTATTTTCGAACGGGCATGAGTTTGACAATCATGGAACACGCCGAAAATTGCATTTCTAGTTACCAAAACAAACATTTTGAGATTGTTTCTCGGAGTGGATTTGTGTGCTTTGAAGTACCTAAAAATTATATTTGAATGTGGATTTGTGTGCTTTGAAGTACCTAAAAATATTTCTTTTTCTCTTTACTTTGATTAATGATTTCGTTTTCATTGGCTGAATTGCTTATCTGAATCTACTTGTTGATTCTCGTGGTTTTGTCTCCAGATCTTTGGGGATGAAGAGTCCCAGTAATAACGATGAGACTGATATGGAGAGTGGGAGGTTAGAAAAGAATACACAGAAGGTGGTGCGAACTAAAAGGGGACACAATCAGGCCTTGTTATCAGGTCTTGCATATTGTGTGTCTTCATGTAGCATGATACTGGTCAACAAGTATGTCCTCTCGAGTTATGACTTTAATGCTGGAATATCTTTGATGCTATACCAGGTTACTGTCTATATAAGATCTTTACTTTGTCCACCACATTAACTCTTCATCCATAATTGTGTTACTGTACCATACATAATTTTTCATATTCAATTATATAATCTTGTACTAATTTATGCTCGCAGAATTTTGTCGCAGTAGTTATTGTTTCCATTTTGAGTGTACTTGGCTTAATTACAACAGAGCCTCTGACGTGGAGATTAATCAAGGTCTGGTTACCTGTCAATATCATATTTGTTGGGATGCTTGTCACAAGTATGTTTAGGTAAATTGATTTCCTTTGTTTCTGTTTTTTGTAAATTATATCTTCTGCTTGTCCCACTGCACTAATCTGGACTGATAGCTCTGTTGTCATTTTATATCTGTAGTACCCCCTCCATGCCAAATATGTTTAAGAGGGAACAAACAAATAAAGAGAAAAAATGAATATAGAATGAATATAAGTTCCAAGTAATGTTAAAGTATGAGAGATGATGAATAAAGATTGATAAAAAAATTGCTATTTTTGGTATGCATAGTTTCTACCAGGATTCTATAAGTGGCAAAATGTGAAGTTGCTATGTGGCGGAGGGAGTATGCTTCTGTAATATTCTAGCACTGGTTCTTGCTTGTTGTTCAACACTACTTGTGGTTCTTTACGTCATGGTATCTATTTGGTGAATTGATTTTGTAGTCTAGTATGCGTCGACCCAATTCAACTCCCATATTGATGCCTTAGGTTCCCCAATCTTTATGTGCAACAGGCTCCTGTACTAGGTTTTGTTGTACATCTCAGCTCTTCCAATGTCTGACCTGGCTGCCTATACTGTATTTTGCAAATGGTGTATCTGTTTTATTTTCATCATCCGTTTCTTCATTAATGGATAATAATGAACAGTCTGCAGTTAGGAATCTACCCATACCTCATTCTATCTCAGTGTTTTAACAGCTTTGTTCTATCTATAACACGCAGATCATCTTAATGTACATGGTTAAAAGTGATGATAGGGGGCTGATCCCTAAAACTTCCATCTCAACGATATCAGCCAATAAAATGGGAAAGTGTAAATACACTAGGGACCTTTGTTGCTTGTTCCAATTTGATTAGCTTCATGGAAGAACTTTTATTTCTTAAATGTTTTTATAACTTGCTGATTGTCCTGATGTCACTATCTTCCTCTTTGTTTTACTTTGGTCAACAAAACTTGTACCTTTAGAAAAGTGCTTATGTACTTTTCTGGTTCCTACTTGGTTTTTAGTTCATTCCTCAGGCTGTTATATGACATGGCCACTTTTTTCATTGCAGTCTGAAATATATAAATGTAGCAATGGTCACAGTTCTAAAGAATGTTACCAATGTGATAACTGCTGTCGGGGAAATGTATCTATTCAGCAAGCATCATGACAACAGAGTTTGGGCAGCTCTTTTCTTAATGGTATGTCACGTGGCAACACAACTCTACTAAGTAGAAGCAATTACATTTGGTTGATGACATGTCAACTAAGTATGTTGATTCAACTAAGGCTCTATAGACCACTCCTTTTTTAACGTAAAGAACACTTCTGGCAGACTGCAAGTCTATCTGTTTATGGTTGACTCTACTTATTGATGACTGTCAGTTGTTATTTTGGAATTCGCAGTAGGCTTTTCATCATGAATTTTCTATTTGTAGTTAATATATCAATTATTATCATTGGCCACTGTAAAGTAATGCTCCATCATTAACTTAACAATATGTGATATTTGATGTTTAATCTTTACTGGATTTACTCATACCAATATAACCGAATTTCCAAGAAAACTGGTGTTGATTACCTTGGTGATAAGCATGGGATGGGCTGAATTATTTTATGACATTATGCTTTTGTGTTTTGCAGATTATATCAGCAATATCGGGAGGAATTACAGATCTCTCGTTTAATGCTGTTGGATATGCATGGCAGTTTGCTAATTGCTTTTTAACGGCATCATATTCTGTAAGGGAACCTTTTTTTTCACATTTTGTATAAAAATTTTTTTAGCAATTTAGCCTCATGCCTTCACTTTATCTTTTATCTTTCTCTACTTGAGGTCTATTCTATGATCATAGATTTCATGTTGAACCATCTGCGCTGTGATACAAGTACAAGATTCCTTGTATCTTACTGGCTTAAAACTCATTGTATTATTGACATATTAGATAAGTATGGTTCTAAAAGAAACAATTATGACGTAGCATACTGGAATCCAGGTGCTTTTAAGTTAATCTAATTCTACGAGGAATTAAACATCCTTGCTATCTCAGCGACCCAGTCTATGTAGACTTCTTTTCGGATTTTGGCACGTAGTACCATCTCAGATTGTCCTTTTCTAAGCTATGAGATTGATAATTACCCTAGTGATCCTGCTCTTAGCTCTATGCGATGCTTTATATTCTGTTTGGGTAGAATGTAGATCATTCACTTTGTTTGATCAGTGAACTAATTAGGTCTCTGGTTTCATTGTTTATTTCTTCAATAGACTTGTTCGGGTTTGTGTAAAGCTCGTTAAGAACTGCTAGATTTCTTTGACAATTTAGCTATATTACGTTTTGAGTGTCAGGCACTTCTTTTTCATTTTAGCCTATAAATGCAATAGAGTAATAAACTTCTTTGGTGCAGCTAACATTGCGCAGGGTCATGGATACTGCCAAGCAAGTTACTAAATCTGGAGACTTGAACGAGTTCTCAATGGTCATGCTAAACAACAGCCTTTCACTGCCTCTAGGACTGTTACTTGTTTTCGTATTCAATGAGGTCGACTATCTTTTACACACGTAAGAAATGATACATTGTATGTTTTATGGTTACATATGCTCTTAGCCATTGATAGGTTATCTTTTTTTCAAATGATTTGAGCATTATGTTGATTAATTTACGGTATTAATATCTGTGTCGACATCAATTATATATGTGAAGTTAAATATCTAATCCAATTCGTTTGGTAATTTCTCTTTGAAATGATCATATGATGCTTTTGAGAGTTGACATATTATAATTTTTAAAGTTCTTTTACCAATCGTCTTAGGTTTAAATTCCCAGAATGCACATGAGCATGAGTGTTAAGTACAATAATCGAATGTCGATTTTAGCAGTAGTAATTTTTATTTCTCTATGCTTACCTTTTTCTGATTGGTCCATTTGTTTCTCAATTGTAGACCTCTTTTGAGATTACCTACATTCTGGATGGTGATGACATTTAGTGGATTTTTGGGTTTGGCAATCAGCTTCACTTCCATGTGGTTTCTCCACCAAACTGGGGCTACCACATACAGGTAAATTGTTCATGCTTTCTGTTTTTCTGCTTTATTGAATAGCTTAAGAAATACTTATTTACATTGAGTAAGTCTCTTTCCCTAACTAATTTATCTAGAGACGGACCTAGGTTATCAATAAATTCTGCGATTATATTAATCAAAACGTCTATGGTTGCTCATTGGGTGATTTTCAACCACCCAATTCACATGAGAAAGTAGAGCATTGTAAGCAAATTAAGCAACCTGAGATTTCTGGTACTTGATCTTTAGTGTCTATGGTTGCGAATTGGGTGATTTTGAACCACACTTTCAGTTTCTTTAGTACGTTATCTGTGTCGCCTTAAAGTGTGAACCTCGGATCTTAGATTGCACACTCAAAGCACCTAAAATCGGGCTCGTAGGATACACAGATCACTCTTGCTGGTTTTACTTTTTTGTTTAAATACGCACATTAAATATGCTAAGGTGAAAAATTCGGCATCTAAGTTTCGTTCCCTCGCTATTTTTATGCCATGAAACAAATTAGCCATAGTCTTGAATTAGGAAATTTTGTTATTCAGCCCTCCTCATCTGCCATCTGTCCCACACAAATGACTGCCTCTCTCGCTGCCACTCTCTAAATTCATGCAGACAGCCTATATGTAGACGTTAGTTCATCATCGTCAAAGTTTAGTATTCTACGAACCATAACTGACAGAGGGATTCAGAATCGTTTTTGTGGGTTCTTACTTGGGACCATAACTGATCCGAAATGTTGTAGTGTGAAAGTGACTCTCTGACTTGTAGTCCCATTAAAGTTTATTTTGGAGGTTTCTGAACAACTCTTGCTTCTCTTTCTTACTGGGTTGAGCTTGAATTTTGATTTGACCGGATATCATGTAAGAAGCTTGCAAAAGTACCCAAGTCTTTGTGAGTTGTAATATCCTTTCTATGTCAACCCTCAGTGCAAAGTTTATGAGTGAAGCCTTTGGCACGAAACTCCTAGCCCAAAAAAATTAGGTAGGATTCAAGTCACTGAACAACATGGAGTAGAGACTAAGACACGTCCAGCTTTTGTGTATTAAGAACTCTTTGTGGAAGGGATTTTACCAAGATCCTCAATTGTAATATAGTACAGCCTTACTTGAGACATGATGACATTTGGATTTTGGATTGTGTAATGTAGTTGGACATTAGAGCTTGCAGATTCTTATGAATCATTTTTTCCTTCATGCAGCCTTGTTGGATCACTAAACAAGATACCTCTTTCTGTTGCTGGTATCCTTCTATTCCATGTCCCTACAAGCCTGGAAAATTCTGGCAGTATATTCTTTGGTGAGTTCCCATTGGCCATGCTTTCCCGTGATCTCCCAGTTTCCTACTTTCATGAATTTTATGAATCCGCTGATTGCTCTCTCCTTTTGTAGGCTTGCTGGCAGGAGTGATGTTCGCAAGAGCAAAAATGCGATAACAGGTTTTGAAGGCTTAGAACGATAATCGCTGAGTGTAAACATAGCATTTTGGCCCATTTCTCTGTACCCTGTATTCAGATTACCGGGCCTATGAGGTAACAATTCCCATAGACGAATCTAAGTGTTGTCATTCATGTCTGATGAAGAATTATCGGAGAAAATCATAGTGAATTTTTTTTTTATATCATTATTGAACATTGCATTTCTGTGGAAGTATGTGAACAGGTAACTTTTCTCATGGCACCCGTCACGAATACATTTCTTACCAGTATTCCAAGGGAAAATTATGCCTGATCTCCCTGGAAAATACACGTATTTCAAAA
This sequence comes from Plantago major, assembly GCA_026545765.1. Classification (NCBI taxonomy): domain Eukaryota; kingdom Viridiplantae; phylum Streptophyta; class Magnoliopsida; order Lamiales; family Plantaginaceae; genus Plantago; species Plantago major. The sequence continues at coordinate 38,797,180 of CM048839.1, forward strand.
AAGTCCTTGGTATTTGAACAATAACATATTAATCCTCACAATTCTTAAACAATTACGAATTGGTAATTACATTTTGAAATGGTCAAACACATCCTTATATGATAATTACAAACTTGACTCCAACTTACAATAAATTCAATATTTACCTTGAAAATATATTTTATTTTTCAAATTGAGATGCATAAGTTACACATGTCAATTTTTAACTTACTAACCGCTAACTTTCAACTTTTTATGTCCCTAAAATTACTTCAAAAATATAGAAGAATTTTTAAAAGAAGAGAAAATGAAATGACAAATTCTATCTTAAAAAAACTAAGAAAAAATTTAATATTTTGTTAACATGACATGATGTTTATTTTCTTTAGGTTATGAGAAAGAAAAACACATTATTCGTTCGATCAATTAATTTTTTTGTGTACTTAACTTGGATGGATTAATTCATAAAGCCAGATAATTGAAAAACTTGAACCACTTATCGAGTAACTCTAATACATTCAGTTAGTTATATTTTAGCCTTGCACTCTTTGAAACAATACTTTGTAACCCTTCATGTACTTAAAGGAAAATGAAGTTATAAAATAATTGATAGCTGATATAAAAAAAAAGTTATTATTTTAGTTGTAAAATTAATAACCACAAAATATTTATTTTTAATAATATAAAATTAAGAAATTATTGGCTATTCTTTTGATTTACTGATAATTTACTTTACTTTAGTTTAAAAGATTAACAAATAATTTGTTAAAATAAAAAAAGAGAATATTCATATCTTTTTCTTAAAATAAATATTATTATCATTGTCCACATAACTTTTCTTTTAAAACAGAAAAAGTTAAAAATACGAAACATAAAAATTAATTGCAATGTTACATGTACAATCCATAAGTTACACTTACTACTAACAAATTAATAATCATATAGTTTGAAAATCATGTTTTTAACAAAATATTAAAAAATAAATAATGTTGAAAAATAAATGGTTTAAGTTAAATTAATTAAGATGTGAGTTATACTTATGCAAAATAGGAAATTAAAACCATGTTTGGGAGGTGAACTTAGAAAGTGGAAAATGGATCAATCTGTTATTGTTCAAATTTTGGGGACTAATGTTTAATAAGGCACTTTTGTAGGGAGTCTATATGAAATTTACATTAGGTATCATGTTATAAAAATTACTGCAATACTTAGAAAGGATGTCGTTGTACCACGCGTCATCTTTCTTATTGGATGGTCGTACCACCTCATATAAATGATGCCAAAGTCTTGGAAAATGTAAGATTTTCCTAAAAAAATAAGAAAGTCAAGTTTTTTTTTTTTTGTTTTTTGCGGTTTTTGGGTTTAAGCGGTCTGACCGACCGAATTTCTTAAAAAACCGCCGAGACACACATTTTTCGTTATGCTTTTAATAGATTATGTTATGGTATTTAGTTGTTAGCATTGAAAGTTTTTGTTACAGTTTTAACGTATTTTATTAATATTTTTTAAGAGATGATGTGATAGTTTTAATGGGAAAATTAGACACTAGACCCTCCCCCAATGGTCTCGCCCTCTCACTGTAGTGAAAGTTTTAGTTACGTGTGGGACCCGCTGCTACAGTGAGTGGTGAGACCATTGGGGGGGAGTCTAGTGTCTAACAAACCGTTTTAAATGGGTCAGTATTGTATGTTTCAATCATAGTAATTTTAACCTCTTTTGTTAATTTTTAAGAGATGTGTCATGGTTTTAAGGAGCTACATGGTACTCCCTCCGTTCCATTAATAACTTCCTAACTTTTCTTTTTTGGCGTTTCGTTAAGAAACTTCCTAACCCACAAATGGAAAGTTTTTATCCCACTAACTAATTCTTTATTATATCTCTTTCTTACTTTATTATCATTTTATTCAATCTCTATCTTACTTTATCACCCACTTACAACTTTAAAAACATAATACCCCACAAAAATTGATATTTTATTAATTTTTCTTAATAATAGAGAAAGTAAGGAGCTATGAAACTCTTATTGGAACGGAGGTAGTAGTTTTTAAGATGGTCTGTTATAGTTTTAATTGACAATCTAATATCATTAAACTACTATTAAATAAGTCTAAAAGTTTCAGGGATGCCATTAAAATATCAATAAACAAGCTTAAAATAAGCTACTTGAGACATCTGTCATTACAATTTTGAAACATTAAGTCATTCAAAGGTTTTTAAACATCTATTCTCATAGTAAAAAAATTACAATAAACATTCATTCGGTGTTTTTTTTTATATAGATGCAAACTGAGTTGTTAAAATAAGCTTTTTCCGATTAAACTTGTTCGTGAACTTCGGCTTCCTGCGTTTTGTTGCTTGTGCTTGTTGCTTCAATACTGCAATGACACCTTTAAGAGACCTATCGTCAAACTCGATGTCATAGTCATCACCTGCTTAAAACATTCACTAACTGGGTTAAAACCATAACAACACTCATTAAAACTATCACATTGGTGCTTAAAACAAAAAAGGAACATGCAAAACAAGCCAAAAATAGTAAAATTGATGCTTAAAATCAAATCAGTGCCTTTTAAAACTATAACAATACATCTTAAAACTATAACAAAGCAGAAATATGAAACACAAGCTAACAACAGTAACATTGATACTTAAAACTATAGCAGTGTCATGTAAAACTATAACAATGCCTCTTAAAACTATAACAAGGCATTTGCAAACAATCAAATCATAAATATTTCATCAGAAGTTAAAAAAAAAAATAATGTTGATGCTTAAAACTACAACATTATGTCTTAAAACCATAACATATGCGCTAAAAATAATAACATGCATAAATAATCAACACAGACTAAAAACACTAACATTGAAGCTTAAAACCATAACAATGCATCTTCAAACTATAACAATGCCTCTTAAAGCTATAACAAAGCAGAAACATGCAACACAAGCTAAAAACAGTTACATTGATGCTTGAATCCATAACATTGCCTCTTAAAACAATAATAATGTCTTTTAAAACTATAACAAAGCACCTGCAAAAATCAAATCATAAATATTTCATCAGAAGCTAAAAACACTAACGTTGTTGCTTAATAGATTCATCGATATTGAATCAATCGAACGCAATTCTAACACCTGTTCTACTTTTGGAAGCCCTTGGGACTACAATGATAGGTTTTAAAACTATAACATATGCGCTAAAACAATAACGGACAGAAACATTCAACGCAAGTTAAAAACGTAACCATAATGCTTAAAATTATAACACCATATATTAGAACCATAACAATGCCTCTTAAAACCATAACAAAACACCAAATAACATGATTTCGAAACGATTCGATTTTCACTGTACAAATTTCAGATCTAGTTTCAGATTTGGAAACATCAGATCGCATGATGCTTAAAACTATAACAACTATTTAAACCATAACAATAACAATGTCTCTTAAAACCATAACAAAACACCAAATAACATGATTTCGAAATGATTCAATTTTCATTGTACGAATTTGAGATTTAGTTTCAGATATGGAAACATCATATATGCTTAAAACTATAACACCAGCTATTAAAACCATAACAATGCCTCTTAAAATCATAAAAAAACACCAAATAACATGATTTGCAAAATGATTCGATTTACACTGTACGAATTTCAGATCTAGATATATAATATCGTAACACAGACTAGTCAATCAGAGCATCAAAACAAAAACCAAACATAGGTTGATCCATCTATTCTAATCAACTCATTCACCTCTAAATCCACAATCTCACGGTAACAAAATGTACACAAACATCCAACTCAATTCAGCTCAATTAAATAACTAATCAAATCCAATCATCAACAACAACAAGAGCAGAAATGTAGAGAGATTGAGAGAATAAGAACGCACCTTGTTAGCGTCTTCGTCAAGGAGAAGGGGGCGAGAGAGGAGGGAAAAATGTCCTTACTGAGCTTATGAATCTATATATGTATACCGGAGAGAGAGAGAGAGAGAGAGAGAGAGAGAGAGAGAGAGAGAGAGAGAGAGAGAGAGCTCGTGCGAGATCATGAGCACGAGCTTGGATTCCATGAAACGGCGTGGATTATCTTCAACAACAGCAGGTGATCTGGTTTGGGACTGAAAATCGTGAATAGGAGAGTTGAGATGAGCATAATTCCAGGAATTGTTGAAGGAAGCGCCGATGAAGAAGGCAATGGCGGTGGAGAAAGCGATGCAGAGTAGAATGAGTAGCGGCCATCTCCTGTGCGGTGAAAACAAACCTGTTGAATGCTTCGCCATTTTTGTGGGTGAATTCATTCATATACAGAAGAAGAATTGATGCTTAGAGATGAGCTTCATCGGAAAAATTGGTCAAGAGATCAATAGAGAGAGAGAGTATGAAATGTTTCTCTCACTAGGTTTTGTAGAGATAGAAAGATGGTTGGGTGGTATGGTTTTTTTTAGAGAGTGTTTTTATTTTTTGTGGTATTTATATAAAAGCTACATGCCGGTTTCTAGTGTTTCTGATCAATTCTTTATTATAAAAACCGAATTTTTCTATAAATTAGGAAAATCTTCCATTTTACTATACTTACTCATTAATAATTTGGTACAGCAGTTGTATAGCTAAATTTATCCCTCAAATTAAGCTCCAAAGTCCAAACATGTATCCCACTGGACATAGTTGTGAACACAAAGTCTTAGGAAAGATCAAGTATATAGAGAGACTATAAAGACGGGCTTGCTTGCAATTTACCACACTTATTTGCATTTTTGCGGGTCATTGGGTCGGTCAATTCATTTTCGCGGGTCATTGGGTCGGGTCAGTTCATTTTTGCGGGTCAAATTACCAGCCTTGGTTATAAACATTACTTATATAGTTAAGAACATTACTTAAATATGTAAGAACATTACTTCAATAGATGAAAAGATTTGAAGATTCAATAACATATTATTACACTAATGTCATATTCAATTACTCGATTTGAGTTAATATTCTTCGTTGATTGGATAAGTTTCCGACTTAACTGAGTAATGTTCATGATTATTCATGTAAGGTTACTACTTAACTCAGCAATGCTGTTAACATTACTTAAATAGTTAAGAACATTACTTAAATATATAAAAATATTGTGTAAATGTATAAAATGTCGTTTCTGATAACATTATAGAAATTCATAAGAACATTACACAAATAATTGAGAACGTTACTAATATAGTTAAGAACATTATACCTTAGGTCATCACTCATATACCTAATAATATTTTACTTAAATAGTTGAGAACACTGTCAACATAGTTAAGAACATTATACTATGGACATTACTCATATAAATAAGAACATTACCCAAATAGATAATAACATTACACAAATACGGAAATACATTTCTCAAAATCGTAATATATATGGAGTTTCACACATATATATGAATATGTAAGAACATTGTTTTGATATAAAATGGACAACATAAGTTAATACATGGACTTTTCTTTTTATCACATTTTGAGTTTCCTCACGTTCTTCATTTGCCTCGTCAACTATGTCGTTGGTTGCATTGTTATCTCCATCATTTTTATGATGATCTTCTATGTACAAAGTCCTTCTTCTTCTTTAAAATCCAAGCCTATCATCATTGAAATGAAATAACCTCTGCAATCAGTTGATCCCAAATTTGACGTTGATGAGAACAGTTAAACACATGAACATAGGCTATATAAGTGATAACATTGATTATATAAGCACTAACATTGAGGGTATAACCAACAACATTTATTTCTCAACCCAAATGAAAGATAATTATAACATTTTGCATACGGCATAATTATGAAAACATTACAGGCATTTCCATGAACATTGTATTCATGACTCAGAACATTTCATACATATTCTATAATAGTAATGGCATGATACTTAACTTTGTTGTCATGCAGTTTCAGAAACATTGTAGCCATATATTGAGAACATTACAGAAATAACGTAGAACATTGAACAGTTTTCTACGCGATTTTTTTCAGATCTGTTTTCAATTTTCAACTTCTATTGTGAAAAAAACCATTCTCAATGAATATTTGAATCAAAACATTGTTGAAAATTACATACGAACATATTTTGAGTAGATCGGTGGATAAAATCCAAATCGTACTAGAAACACCAATTTTCGAGTATATTTTCATGTACTCTGTTCAGTTGTACATCCTACATATAAGCAAGAACATTACCCGAAAATATCAAAACATCACACATATTAGCTAGAACATTTGAAAAAACAGTTACGCAATTTTCAGATCTGGATCGAAATTTGAACTACAATTGTAAAAAAAACCATTCATCAATTCATTTTTCATGTAAATCAGATCGAATAAACATCAATAACATATAAACTAGGTCACATAAGCCAGATCGAATGTTTGCTAACCTTCGTGGTGATGTTTGAGAAGATTTCGAGCTTAATTTCTTGTTGAGCTTGATTCCATAGATTCCGGTGAGATTTAGCTGATTTCGGGAGGTTTCCGGCGGTTTCCGACCGATCTCCGGCGAAAATGGCGGAGGCTTTTGTTTGGAGGGAGAGAATGTTGATTTTTAGTTTTTGGATTTTTGAGATTGTGATTGTGAATGATGAATATTTGGTATATATAGTGACCCAATTTTGACTAGTTGCTAGCTTTTAGTTGGGTTGGTGTGTCTTAGTAGTTAGTTTTTCATTTGGGGTAGTTTTATAATTACTGAAAGTTAGTCTGTTAGGTCTCTCTCTAAACTTGGTCTCTCCTAAGACCACCTCCATGATTTTGATTAATCTCTAGCAACACAGATTTGATTAAATCTCACCTGAAGAATTCGGGCCATTGTATCTTTTACAGTGGTGACCGGTTTGACCCGATCTATAGTCTCAGGCATTGTCCTCTATCCTTTAAGCAGGCCTTTGGCATGGGAAGTCATTCACTCTCTCTTCATTCGGATTTAAATTGCTGATCGCAAAGAGCTTATAGCTTATGTTACATAGCTTAATTTAGCTGTGTCAGTAACATAAAGAGTGTAGTTAAGCTCTATTGCAGAACTTATCTGGCTTTGTAAGATAACTTAAAATTGATAGGATTACAGAGCTTAGCTGAGCAAATTGAGAATGAAATTTCATTGTAATATACCCTATAAATCTTGCTTGACGGGTTTATTGAGAAATTTGAGAATGAAATTTCATCCTGGTGAAACCCTAGAAATCCGTCAAAAAATTCGTTGTAATGAACTTTATAAATCTTTAAGTATAAAGAATAAACCAAACACCATTTTATAACAACCTAGCTATAACTCATTTAGTATTCATCTGTAGAAGTTTTATTATAACTCAATTCTATGCCAAACATTCTCATACTAATTTTTTGCATTTTTATTAGGGGTGAGCGCCGGCGAGTATTGGCGGGTATTTACAAAAAATCAAACCAACCCACCTATGGCGGGTGATTATTTGTCCGACCCACGGCAGGTAGAATAATTTTTCAACCTGCGACGGTTCGGATGATAACAATAGCGGGTGGGTTGGCGGGCGGATTGGCGGGTAGATTACTACATCAACATATCCATCAAATTAACAAAATATTTTGAAAGCAAGTAAAATGATGAAGTACCATTTTCACTTATGTAGTTTCTTAGTTTATACATGAAATAACCCTAACTTTACTTTTATTAATCTATTATACATTTCTATATATTCATTTAAATGACAATTAATTTATTTAATATATATACATTTTTTATTATGTAAATAATATGGCGGGTGGGTTGCAGTTTGCACCCAACCAACCCACCACCCACCCACCAGTTGGCGGGTTATAAAAAATTTAACCTGCATAATTTTAAAAAAAATAATTAATCGACAGGTGCGGGTGAGATGCGGACGAATCGGTCGGGCGGATTATTTTCACACCCCTAATTTTTATAGTACCTCATATCCATACCGTTTGAATTCTTCAATTCAGTATGTGGCAGAGCATCAAACGACATATCATAACCACAAATTAAAATATTGACATTAATCACGTTCAACAAGTTGGACACCTTATTGCAGCATTACAGTGTTTCAACACAAACTAAACTATGGTGTGAAATCGTAAACATTTAACTAGGGGTGCACGTTCGGATTAATCCGAAGTTTCGGACCACTAAAGGCTCAATTCGAAATCCGATCCGAACGATCGGATCGGATTAATCCGAAAAAGTTCGGATTGGATCGGATTTAATCCGAATAATCCGAACTTTAATTAAAAAAAAAACTGAAATAGCATTTCGTAGCCAAATTAAATACTAATTCAGTAGTTCCACATTCAAAATAAACAAAATAAAGTTCACAAGTTTACTTTAAGTCCAAAACAACAAATACAAAAAGTTTGGAGTTCATGTTCTAGAATAACGACTAGTCGATTATATTATTTGAAGTAAAAATAGAAAGTTTCCAACAGCCAAAATCCAACTTCCCAGCATCCTAAGTATTTTGTATTTTGGTTGGCTGAATAAGGGTAATTTTTTTTTTTAATTAATTCGGATTTTCGGATTATCCGAAAATCCGACGGATCGGATGAATCCGAAAATCTTCGGATCTAAAATATCATAATCCGTAATCCAATCCGAATACATCGGATCGGATCGGATTTTCGATTTTTGGATCGAATTTTCGGATTTCGGATTTTATGATCACCCCTACATTTAACAATGACAAACCGGACTGTTTTGCGATTTACCAACCAACTAATCGGACCAGCCAGTTTTCATGGTCCTGGTTGAGCCGGTTGATCCAAGTCTTGGGCTCTGTTTAGCAAAACTAGCTGAAAAGCTAGCTAGTAAGCTAGTTGGTAGCTGATTAATTAGTTAGTAGCTGGTTAGATAGCTGATAAGCTAACTGATTAGGACGGTGATTAATTAGCTGAGAAGTTAGCTGATTTTAAATGTAGGTGTTTAACAAATTAGCTGATAAGCTAGTTGGTATTTTGTAAAATGACATAAAAGAACATTACTCTTATTTTTATTTTCTTTAACCTTTCTCATCGTATTATTAGTCTATAGTTTTTTAAATAATAGTACATCACATTTTGTCCAATTATTTTAATATATATTCAATGTACTCTACATCGCCACTTTAATAACATCATCAAAATTATCAGAAGTTGAAAGAAATATTCGTTGAACATTTTAACTTAGTAATAAAAAAAATCAGTAATTGATGTGTACTACATGCATGCATTTTAAAGAGATGAGGATGCATTAATCCTTATGCTAGTTGCAAACAAGTACACAAAATGTATAACAAATGATCCAACAATATAAAATATAAGTCGAGAATAATAAATAATAAAATGGGTAGTTTTTCCTTCTTTTTTTTTTCTAATTTCGGTCAGGGATATTTTCGTAATGAAAAAGATAAGAATGAGCTTTTTTTTAAAAAAAAGCTAACTTAGGTAGCTTCTTAACTAGCTAGCTTTTCAGCTATCTGATTTAAGAAGCTGCGCGTTTACGTAACGAGCTTTTTATCTATATAATACATTAAGCAAAAAAGTTTTTGAGCCATTCTAGCCTATCCAAGTCATTCAAATATGTGGCAAAATAAAGAGCTTCCATTGGTCCATTTCATTCCATGT